>JARFJB010002132.1:2382500-2740000 GCA_036346205.1 Vesta saturnalis
CGTACACACACGCTCACGCCCGAAAGCACACGCACGCCCACACACAAGCACACAGTTACGTACACACGCAAACACACGAAAACGCACACACACACACACACCACGCACGTACCAAGCACGCACCTTCCACTCACACAACACCCACACACATACACTTACGCCCACACGCACGCCTTGACCTTGATCTTTTTGACGGCAAACTATGTGGCAAATGATAATATTTGTTTGTTATTTTTTAACTCTTGATTAGCCGTATTGTTTATTTTAGTACAAATACACAAATAATGGGTAATTTTAATAGTGTTAAAATGAGTTTATTAGCAGTACTTTGTCAATATTAAACGTGGAACAAAGAATAGTATTACCGAAGATACTCGATTTCAGTTAAAACCAGATCTCCATCGGAAAGCTAGTTCAAACTATCCTGATAGTTCTCACTGGTTAATACTAGAATCGTCGGATAATCTTATTTTTAGTTCAAATGAAAAATATGCACTGTGATCTAATTTGAAGCAGCTTTTACTAGTTGAAGATATTTTTTACTGAGGTACGTTACCGGCTAAACCCAATTGCTGCTAGGCCAAACTAGTTTAGAACAGACGAATAGATGCTCTATCCTATCAGAATTAGCCCAACAAACTTTTCGCAACAGTAACCCACTAGCATATATACGAAATTATCGCATGCCTGCTGCGAAAAAGACGTTGAAGTTAATTCCGGCAGATTAAGTTATTTATCTATTCTAAACTAGTTAAACAAGTCTAGAATATTTTCAACAGCTTGGTAAAAACTAATTTTAACAATTTATTTATACAAACACAGATCAAAGTGAAAATAATCATTGAATCTGGTTCTGAATGGTTAAATCCAGAATTGACAAACAGATAGTTAAAACTAGTATTTCCTAGGAAGGTCGTTTTTTTATTAAAATGGAGTTTTCAGGATACCAAGGACAAATACATTTTTGTTCATTGGTGAATATTGTATAATTTTTCTGTAACTATATATTAAGGGTAGTGCTACTTTTGAAACTTGATGGTTAGATAACATCAAATGAGGAGGTCTCGGTACAACACTATAGAGATTTTGTTACACTGCGATTGAGATCGTAGAAGAGCTCTTGGCAGAGAGGGCACCATTAAATTGCTTATTCCAATTCAAAATAGCTTCAACGGGTTTACGATTTTTTCAAAAAATAAATTTGTGCCTGCTAGGTGTTAGAAATGTTTGTTATTGTCATTACGTTTATCTACCCTAGTTACAATACGTTGCATGATTCTTGAACTTCATGTCACGCGTTACATTGGAAGGTCCTTGTTCGATAAAAATGGGATTTGAGGTACTTAGCTTTTGAGATGTTAACTAAATATACCTTTGGAATCTGACAACATAAATGTAAGCCTGCTTGAAGACCTAGGAAATATATGTAAAAAAGCCAACTGCGGAATTTAATTTTGTTTGGTAAAGGATATCTAGATATTTAATTTTTGTTTATTTAAAAATGACCTATGCCAAGAACACTGCAAAGTAAAATGATAATAAAGTTCTAAAATACTGCGCTTATAACCAAGTTGAACGGGACATCATTATATCGGCCCCCGCCAGCTAGATACGACCCTAACTTATTTGCTAAGTTAGAGCTATTAATTAATCTTAGGTGTTAGGTGGTACCAAGTGAAGCAACTCCGGTGCTAAAATATTACGGTAACAATCAAAACGGGAGGGAACATCGTTACATCCCTTTCCGGCTAAAAACGACTCTAACAAGTATCCTAAGCTAGTACAATCTATTACATTTAAGTGCGAGGTGAAGAAACCCTGGTGCTGAGGTATTAAAAAACTGATCCAGCCGGGGAGGATATCGTTACAGTGACCGCTCCCGGCTAAAAATTATTCTCATTGATAATCTAAGCAAGTGCTATCTCTAAGGCTTCAGTGCTAGGAAGGATAAAACTGGCTCTAATTGTTTTTCTTTGCAGGTGCCACATCTAAAAATTGAGTACTATGTAGGGATAAATCGGATAGAAGCAGTGCAAAAGTTTGGTCATCGTAGGTAAACGTAAAACATGGCCTGAGGTTGCAGCGCTTCGGGCCATTTTCTTTCTTACTTAGACGTTACTACAATATTTCTAGATTTACAGAGGCCACCCTAATCTAAAGCAATTTGTAATTGGGGTATAGTTTATTTCTTTTAGTCAATTAAATAGTTTTTATTGCATTTTGTTGAATACCTAAATTAGCATTTATTTGCACCTGTGAACATGTACTGTGCATTTAAAGTAATGTAGTTATATATACGTCAAAACATCAACCTCAGATATTATTAGCTTCATTCTGTCATCAATCAAGTCTGAAGACTGTTTAGACAGACCAGTAGAGACTCGAGCCCGGAATCGGTTGCAATAGTTTTGTTACAGGCAAACACTGAGGCAAGACAAAATTTTATTTCGTCAATTTTCGTTTCATTAAAATATTACAAATTATATAAGTAACTGTGTTTTAATTAATATTTTTTTATTTATGCAGGGAAATATATGAGTGCTTTGACCAAATCCCATTTAAATTTCAGAATGCCCGTAAGTTTACGGGCTTTGGATTTAAGCAAATCAGTTGATATATTTATATTTATACTTTTATGATTTAATTGTATAGATGAACTTTTTATGTAGGTAAATTTGTAAAGCTGCAGTATATGTTAATAAGCCCTTGGCTTAAATAATAAACAAAATTCTTTCTACTTCTTGGACTAATACAGTCGAATTTAAATTATTCAATAAACCTTCTCCAGAATCTAATTCTAGTCCAGATGGTAGCTACTTTAAAAAGCAAACCAATTTATTCCAATTCTATTAAATTTAAGCGGACTAATTCAAAATTCGATTTTTGTAAAATTGAATAGAACTGTAGTCATTATTTTAGAATGTTTCAGAACAAACCGTTGTGTCGCAGAAGTTTTGGATTATCCGGCACCTGCCGTGCCGTCACTTTACCACAACCAGTAGGATCTCACATTTCAAGCTGTATAATTTATTATCTCATTTAGTCTGGGGTTTTTAATTTGCTGTTTTCTACTGTAGTTTTGAACATTAACGTTCAAATAAAAATCTAGGTTAACGTTACAGGTATTCTTGGTTAAAATGAAAACTTTTCGAGTACAAGGTCTTTATTTTTACGTTTAACTCTTTTTAATAAACTAATTTGTACTAAATTCACATTTAGTGTGTTTATATATTTACACTGTCGTTTGTTGCAGAAGAGGGCTCAAAACGCTTCCTATGACAGAAGTTCCTGTCTGTAATACACCCAATAGGTAAGTGATGTTTACGTAGGTCAACAATGGCTAACGTTAAATCGATGAAACAGATTGTTCTGTTATGCATTTTACTTTGCAGAACTTCAGGATAAAGTAATATTGTAAACATTCTTTTTATTTCTGTTCTACTGTTTTAGTGGCAATTTGGTTGAATTTTATGTACATCACTAGTACACGGATGTTTTCTATTGCTTGACATTAGTTGCATTTGCATATCAGTTTAACCTGTCTATCGCACAATTAAAAAGTGTTCAACAATAGGACATGTAAAATGCATTAACTGAGCTTTAATGGTATAATTTTATTCACACGCATTGAGCACAATCAAACACGTTTTAAAAAAAGTTTCTAACATTGCCCTGTTGTTGTACAGGGTGGACCATGCTCAACAGCACGAGTCTACAGACTAAAGGATCGATTTGTCCGGTAATCAATTTCGAAGTTGATTAATATAACCTTCAGTTTTAATTATTTTGAAACGTAAAAAGTGTTCCAAATTTATGGTATATCAAAGTTATATTTTTAATGGAACTAAAAAATAACTTTGCAAAAGTATTGGTTATTGAGTATCAACACTTACTAGAGTTAGATGTTTTTTAAAAACCTAATTGAAACGAATACAGAATATAGATTTTAAATTATTTTATAAGTATTCCAAATTTAAGTGGTATGTAAAGTAACGTTTTATTTAATTGAATTCTAAAACATTTTTTGACTGCAAATAAAAAAAATAACTTTGCTAAATGTAGCCGTGGTTGAGATAAAACACTTTCTTTGAAAATGAGATATTTATATCTTCCAAAAGTTATACAGCGCGTTATCTACCGTGTGTAGTTTACTATAAAATTGTTATATTACTGTAATACCCTGTACTTAAAACAATCAGTCACCTTATTAAAAGGTCTACTATGCCCAAGTTTAGATCTTTTTAAAATAACACATTTTTTTGAAAATGTAGTGTGTGTGTGTGTGTGTGTGTGTGTGTGCATGCAGCGTGCGTGTGTGTTGTGTGTGTGTGTGTGTGTGTGTGTGTGTGTGTGTGTATGTGTGTTAGTAGTGGGTTGGTTGGTTGCGTGCGTGGATGGTCTACGTGCGTGAGTGGTGTGTGTGTGTTTTGGTATGGGTTGGTTGGTGTTGTGTGCGTGGGTGTGCGTGCGTGGTGCGTGTGCTGTGGGTGCGTGTGTGGTGCGTGTGTGGTGTGGTGTGTGCTGTGCGTGTGTGTGCGTGTGGTGTGTGTGCGTGTGTGTGTGGTGTGGTGCGTGCGTGTGTGTCGTGGTGTGCTGTTGTGTGCGTGTGTGTGTGCGTGTGTGTGTGTGTGTTGTGTGTGTGTGTGTGCGTGTGTGTGTGTGCTGTGTGTGCTGTGTGCGTGTGTGTGCTGTGTGCGTGTGTGCGTGGTGCGTGTGTGTGTGTGTGGTGCGTGTGTGTGCTGTGCTGTGTGTGTGCTGTGCGTGTGTGCGTGTTATGTGTGGTGTGCGTATGTGATGTGTGCGTGTTGTTGCGTGTGCGTGTGTATGTGTTGAGTGCGTGCGTCAGTGGTGCTTGCGTGCATGTTCGTGCGTACTTGCGTGAGTACGTACGTGTGTTGTTATTATTATTACTATTTATTAAAAACTGTTTTTACAGATTTCTTTCATCAAAAGTATTTATATGATGTTAAAAGCTTTGTTCATTTTCCATAATTAAAACACTTTACTTTTACAATATAGTGAAGTAGCTTTTATTTTTACATCGAATCCAAGTTTTTGCTGAATGTATGTACTCCATTTTGTGTTGTACAAAGCACTTTATTTAAACGCCACTTTTTTCAGAACTGTTGACATTGTTTTCTTTCAGGCTCCACTTATATTCATTAATTAGTCTCTACTTTAATCTTGTTTTATAGTTCTTTAAATAGTCGGGTGTAACATTTGGGTTTTTCATGTACGTAATAAAATGTTTATAAACTGTGCTAATTCCCTGCACTAATAGATAAGTTGCGATATTTTTGTTATTATATTTTCGATTATTTTCGTAAAGGCAGTACAGGTCTTTTGTCAACATTGTTCTGACTTTTAATAGCTGTTTAATGATTTTAGTGAAGCATTCCCATATTGCTCATGTTAGGTTGCACGTCATGGTAGTGTGCAACGCGTCTCCCTTTTGATTGCATCTCGAGCACTTGCTATCCTATGAAATTCCTACCTTTTTTACAAAAAGCATATCTGCCAATCTGTTTTTGGCGAATCGACATGCTACTACGGGGTCTAGTCCCAAGGAAGGTGTTTTATAAAAATTGTTTTCATGATACTAGTTCATTTCCCCAGGACTCTGTCATATTTTCTGTTATGTTGAAGAACTTTTGGACAATTGCTTCGTATAGTTCCCTTTTCGTGTGTTTATTGAGTTCATTCATTACGGATTTTTTATTGTAACACACTGTGAGAGGTTGATAACTGTGTTGTTGATTCCAAAGCGTGTGTAAAATATTGCTGGCACAGTGTTTTAGGTATTGTGTAGTTACTGTGTAATGTCTGTCTTATCAAAGGTGGGTTGTAGTTTTTTAATAATAGTTCATAAATCCATGTTTGTGCTTGTATGTAGTCATTGATAGAGTAAAGCTCACATCTTTTCCATACTGCATTATCCAAACTTTCATGGAAGGTTTCGGACCATAACGGACACTTAAGTAAGGGCAATTCTTTTAAATATTCTAGGCGTATTGGAAAATTAAGGAATCTAATAGGTATTGTGTTCCATGTCTTTATTATTATATTGATAAACAGTGTTTTTGAGTGTATCTTTCGCTGGTTTAGGGTAAAGTCCTTGCCAGTGATGCTTACAGTTGGTACATTTCTTTATTTTATATGTTATATTCTGTCAGTTTTTCCAGTTGGAATTATCACTGCTAAAATATTTGGTTAAAATTCTAAATGTTGTTACTTTTGACTTTAGATGTACTAGTCCTAATTCGATTTGGTTAAAGGAACGCACAAGTGTTCCATGCTTGTAGAATGTTTCTTACCATTCCATATGAAATACATTAATTGTTTTTGTATGTGAATGAGTTCTCTAGTCTGCGATTTGAACCACTTGTAGGATATGCCAGAATTGTGGTGCTATGAAGATGTTCACTATTTTGATTCTACCTCTTATTGACAAATAGCTTGAACGATATTTCCAATTTTGAATAGCTCTCTGTGTCTTCATTTTTAATACTTCGGTCATTGTTTCTATAGTTAGCTTTTGGAATGACTGAAGGAAATTCCAAGATTTTGACAACGCTTTTCGAGTCGCATCCAAGTGGAGTATCCTTTCTGTTTACCCATGTGCCACACCATAACCCTGTTGTTTTCTGTAGATTAAGTACTGCTCCAGATTGATTTGAGAATAGAAAACAGTTAGTAAACATGGAAAAATCATCATTTATTGATATAAAAGGTGTAATATCATCGGCATATGTAGTAACAACTATGGATGTGTTATGAAGAGCATAGGGTAGTGTTTCAAGCATTTTTGTCTACATAAGTAAGGGTTCTGAAGATATCGTGAATAAGGACCAGATAAAGGCATCCTTGCCTTATTCCTTTATTTATTTTTACCTCGGCTGTTAATAGGTTTCCTACTCGGATGTGAAAGTAGGAGTTTGTGTAAAGTGATTTAATTGCATTGATAAACGAGTTTGGAAAATTTATCTCTTGAAGCACCTTGAATAAGAAATCATGGAGAACGTAGTCATAAGCGTTTTCAAATCCAGGAGATCACCGCTAAGGTCTTTGTTAACAGTGAGATTGGCCTACAATTTTGGATGCTTAAATTATGATCTTGCTTTTTATGAAAGTAATTACAGACGTTTTAATTAATTTTGCTATGTTACTTTTGTTTTTGATGCGCGCGAGCGAGAATAAGTGCGTAAGCGTGCGTGAGCGAATGTGTACATCTGACTGCATGCGTGTGCATGCGCGTGCGTGGTGCGTACTTGCGTGAGACTGCGTTTGCGTGCATGTGTGTGCGTGCACAGCGTATGCGAGTGTAGCCGTGCGCGAGTTCCTGCGCGTGCGTGAGTGTGCATATATATATATATATATATATATATATATATATATATATATATGCTTGCGTGTGTGTGTGTGAGTGTTCGTATGGGTGCGGGAGGATGCGTGCGTGTGTGGGTGCGCGAGCGTGCATGTGCCTGAGTTTGCGTACCTGTGCGTGTGCGTGTGGACTTGCTTCCGTACGTAGGAGTGCAAGGTCATAACATTTAAAAGTAACTAATTGATTAGTTTTGTGGGGATACGTTAAAATTTGTTTATCTTATTGCGTCTGCTACGGCCAACGATATGCAAGAAATAATATGGAATGCACTCGGAACAATCAATTGAATCATATTGGAAAGTGTACGACGCTCTTTTAACAGAAAACTATACTGTGCGCTTGAAAAACGATTTGAACATTTGTCATAATTTTAGTGTTTTATTAATATTCTCTTACTATTTCTAATTTTAATAATGAACTTATTTAGTTACTGTTAAATTTATGATTATTAATTTCCATTTCTCTTGTTGACAGTAAGATAACAAAACTGATAAAGTGTATATGTATATCTACATTACATCCTGGTCGTGTGTGCTCTTACATGCATGGTACATTTTAAATAGAAATCATAAAACCATGTACTTATGTAAGTAAGAAACCGCTGCCAAATTATCTGCCATAATGCTTTCTCATATATGTAAACAAATTTTGGCCAAAAATTGTTAATAAGAAATTTCAAAGTTCACAATACCTGAATTTGAGTCATCGGTTTTAAATGCGAAATCAAATGAAATAACTTTTTGAACTTAAAAACAATAATTAATAACAGTGAAATTATTCAAGATGCAGCAAGTGTTTGTAAAAAGTCAAACTGTCGTTTCAAAATATAAAATTTAATACTTACTTGTTTTCCAAGGAGTATCATATTTTGTTGCAATGAAATAAGGGTGCATCATTTAGTTAACTTAAGACGTTCTATTGTACGTCGCTGTGAAATGTGTATTGAAAAGAACGGTTAGTAGTGTTATTGTTATTTATTTATAAATCGTTATTGCTAAGAATTCTTATTAATTTCACAATTATTAATTAAGTATCGTTACAATAATAAATAAGGATTGTTAAAATTAGTGTACTAAACAGATTTCAATTTACAAAAGTCTTGTATTTGTGTATGGCGGCTCTTTAATGCGAGCAAGTGAGCAGCGGTCTATAACTTATTAGAATCTCACTTAAAACTACATACATGTTTATGGCGAAATTGATACATACATAATTATACAGAAAGTATTGACCGCATAACAATAATAATTATGCATTTCTTTTTATACGAGGATAATAACAATGGATACTACAAAAACCGATATCCTACCTATTTATAAATGAAAATGTATTTGAAATTTTAAAGAATCGATCGTTAGGTACTAAAATGGCTCTAAATGTTTTATTATATCTTTTTATTAAAACTTTATATTCAATTATTCACATAAAGCACATTACTTAACTTAGTACCACATCAAACACTAAAAATACATCAAAATAACTCGAAACGCACAGGAATTTCGAAACAGAAGAAGGTACATTATTTTTGTTAAACTGTATGTAGATAATGAAAATAACAGTTTTTTAAAAATAGTCGTTGGCGTAGAAGTTCTGTTTATAAAAGGGTTGAGCACCCCTCCACTCCGCCACTGTGCAAGTTTGTGAACATTCTTATCGCTTGTTTTATGCCCCTTAATTAATAGACATTATCCCCCCAACATGAAAAAATCTAAGTATTCGTTTGTGTTATAATGAAAATTTGAGAAAAAAATTATATTCAACACCCTGTATCTCGGAAACGAAGCCTTCTACGACATATGTTTATAGGAACTTTTCTTTTAGAAACATGTGTTCTATCTCCTGTTAAAGTTTGACTACAAAAACTGACTCACCCTGTATATTCTCTTTACACGTATGTATATGAGAAATCAATTACCTAATATCTGTCTTTATTGATGGCCAGAAGCCGAACATATTCGTCTTTTTACTAATTGCATTAATTGCTAATAGGTGGTAGGCATGTATACTCCATGCCAGCCGGGAGGTACCACCACCCTTACCATGGGCTCCTTAATATTGGGTCTCCGATTTTCTGAGCTCGGTAAGAGCTGCCGGTTACCTTTTCCGTCATCCTTAATCTATTCTCATCTTTATTCTTCCTTCTCGCCCTCACTGTCTTCCTATCGGATTAAAAGTCCCAAATTAAAAAATATGATGACTGTGGTTTCTAGGGTTATAAATTCCGGACGTAAAATCCTGCCCCATTCGGATGTCCGGGAGGGCAGGGCCCAAGCGACCTCGGTCATCGAAAGTATCAACTTTCTGATTCACTACTGCAACATCCGCGGTATCAGGTCTAATCTTAATGCTATTCACCAACATCTTGAACAATTACAACCTGATATATTGTTTCTATCTGAAACACAAGTCTCCTCTGAAAGCTCCGTGTCACCCGACTTGCAATTTCCTCAATACCATCTTCACTCTAACTTTCGATATAAAGGAGGCGTATGTGCGTACATCAAGGACAGAATTGCTTGCAAGAGGGTTTCTTCCTTAGAAAATAAAAATTTTGACGTGATTTGGTTTAAACATTCTGGTCCTAATTTTGTGAAATTCTACTGTTGCATTTATAGGTCTCCTAATGACAGCAACTTTCAAGACTTCTTCGATTACCTTAGTAGTGTCTCAGTTTCCATCTTGCGATATCTCATTTGTAGGCGATTTCAATGTTCATAACTCTAATTGGCTTCAATTTTCATCTACTACAAATCCGCTGGTCATAGTGCAGAAACATTTGCTATTTCATGTGATCTCACACAAATGATTTCTGAACCCACAAGAATCCCTGATAACCCTAACCATACTCCACATCTTCTAGATCTTTTCTTACATCAAACCCTCTTGTTTATAAAACTTCCGTTCTTTCGCCTTTAGGTCTTTCCGACCATTGTCTAATAAAAATCATTTCTACTGTACCTAATTCCACTGTTGTTCGCAAAACCGATAGAACCTTGTGGTGTTTTAAGTCAGCTCGATGGGTGATTTACGGGATTTCTTTGCAACCTTTCCATGGCGTGAATATTGTTTTAAGTCGTCCTCTTCTTCGGACATCGCTCTTTCAGTATCTGAAGTCATCCTCATGGGAATGGAGTTATACATTCCGAAAAAACAGTACCGTGTAGGTCATTCACGTTCCCAACCCTGGTTGAATAAGGCTTGTTTGATGCAATATCTTTAAAAATAAATGTTACATTAAATGGAAATCTAATAAATCGGTTGACAGTCATGTAGAATACGTTGGTGCTAGAAATATCTGCAAAAGTGTCATCACTAAAACTAAAAAGTTGTTCGAACAACGAAAATGCAATGAACTAGCTACATCTCCTTTAGGCAGTCGTAAATTTTGGTCTTTAGCAAAAGCCATTAGTAAAAACTTTCGAACATCTTCATTTCCCTGACATCTATTGACGGATCGGTAGTTGCTGATTCTGTAGACAAAGCCAACGTTTTTATGGATTTGTTTGCATCAAACTCGTGTCTCAATGATTCTGGAAAAGATGTGCCCTAGTCAACTCTTCTTCATACGTTATGAAACCAATTCATTTTCGGTACAAGCTCTTGGAATCGATCATCAGTAGGCTTGATCTCAATAAGGCGACTGGCCCAGACGGTATCCCAGCTATTGTCTTAAAGAAATGTTCCCCGAACTAGTACCAGTCCTATCTAAGCTCTATACGATCTCTATATCTTCTGGGAATTCCCTTCATCATGGAAGTTAGCAAATGTTCAACCTATTCCCAAAAAGGTGATAAGACCGATCCCTCAAATTACAGACCAATTGCCATCACTTCCATTTTGTCTAAAATCATGGAAAAAGCCATCAATCAGCAACTGCTCACGTTCCTTGAAACTAACAAACTCCTTAGTGACCACCAATATGGGTTTAGGCAAAGTCGTTCAACAGGCGATCTTCTTTCATATGTGACCCAAGTTTGGAACAATACAGTAGAGCAGTCCGGTGAAACAGTTGTAGTCGCTTTAGATATCTCAAAGGCATTTGACCAAGTTTGGCATAAGTGTTTACTTGCCAAACTCACCTCGTTTGGGTTAAATGATACGCTCATCAACTGGGTTTCTAGTTTCCTTGATAAAAGACGAATACGTGTCGTAGTTGATGGCTTTTTTCAAAAGAAGTTAGCATTAACGCGGGCGTACCACAGGGATCCGTTATAGCGCCTACATTTTTTCTGCTGTACATTTCTTATTTCTTCAACAACTAACCCCATCCATTGCTTTGCTGACGATAGCACTCTTTACTGTAGTTCATCTCAGTCTACTCATAGTGATAATCCACCTTCTATGTCAAATCAAGAAATTAAAGCTGAAATGGCAAATTCAATCAACAAAGACATTCAACGTATTCTCGAATGGGGAAGCAATAATCTAGTTAAATTTAATGCTAACAAAACTCAGTGTTGCCTTATGTCCGCACAAAAAGATCGATCATTTCCTGTTGTAAGTATGAATGGCTCAGTTCTTAAGTTTTCAGACTCTATTACTCTGTTGGGTATGACTGTATCTTCAAATCTCTCATGGTTGACCATCTTCTGTCAGCTACCAAAACAGCTGCTCGTAAAATAGGCTTTTGTACAGATCTAAGCAGTACTTTACCTCTCGACAACTCCTTCTGCTGTATAAGGCCCAAATTCGGCCTCATCTGGAATATAATTCTCACCTTTGGGTTAGTGCTCCTAATATGCTCTCGATATCGTTGATCGTATTCAAAAGAGAGCGATTAGGCTTATAAATGACCCGTCCTTAACTTCTCACGTACAGTCCCTTGAGCATAGAAGGATGGTTTCAGTTCTTTGTTTGTATTATCGTTATTACAACGGCTATTGTGCTGGTGAATTACATTCTTTGATACCATCTCCGGCTATCTTTGCGAGAAACACTCGGTTCGCTCATTCACATCATCAGTATGCAGTACAAATCTCCATTTGCCGTACCAAACGGGCGCAATCCACATTTTTCTACACGGCTTCTAAACTCTGGAATTATCTCCTAGTTCCTGTTTTCCTCTCACTTATAATATGAGAAAATTTAAGGTAGCTGTTCATAGGCATCTATTGCCAATTCATTATCCTCTATCCATCCTCCTAAGTGTTCCTGAGTGCTTTAGCACGATAGGCCTTATTTAGCTTCTTCAGGTTCACAACCATAAAAAAAAGATCTTCAGTCTAATCCGATTCGTACTTCCGTTCACTTGCTTCCACGATTAAAAAGAAGGACTTTTTCAAATTTGCGTCCACTATCTGATAACACCTCCTACTTTGATTTCGTATTTATATTTTTCGCCTTTACTGTATTTATCTTGATTGGTGTTCGGAGAACGTTCCTTGGTCAGTCATTTTCTTTTGCTTTTACTTATTTCTAGTAGCTGGTACAAATTAATGTAGGTAAAATTAGGAAAAGAGGCAAATAGATATACTAGGCCGATCCTGGACCACTTTTGTCACTAGATTTGCCGCCAGATTTCAAGGTTGGTAACATTGCCTGCTTTAAGGTCACCGCTTCAAGGCCACGTGGCACTGTTGAGTCTCTTCAAGGTCCCCGCTCCAAGGTCGCTCTCATTGCCAAGTCTTAGAAACAAAGGCGATCCATTGTTTTGGCTGAGTTAGTGTCATAATTTATAAAAATAGATTGTTGTCTAGAAACCCACACCATTTCAGGCTCAATTCTGGGAAATCAATTTTCAAGAACAAAGGTGATCCATTGTTCAGGCCGATGCTTCAAAGTCTATGCTTACAATTTTCAAGGTCACACTTCTGACCTCTAAGAAAAGAACAAAGGCGATCCATTGTTTTGGCTGAGTTGGGTCATAATTTCTAAAAATGGATTATCTAGAAACCCCCACCATTTCAGGTTCAATTCTGAGAAATGAATTTTCAAGAACAAAGGTGATCAATTGTTCAACAGACGCTTCAAGGTCAAATTTGTTTTGCAAAACGCCATCATACACGTTGCCTGCGTATATTCCTCAAGGTCACAGCAATTCTTAGCTGAGCTAAGGTGTTAATTCTTATAAATCAATTCTCAGTGGTATTAAATGGACTTTTCAAGGCGTGGGGGATTCTACCTTTCAGGGTCACCCAAGCAATTTTTGACTGAGCCAAGACATTAATTCTCGAGGTCGGGGTATCGTACAGGTTGTCGTTGTCTATGCTGAAATATGAGTCAAAGTTGTTGTATTGGCAAAATTGTAATAAAAATATGATTACAGTAAGTGGATTCATAATGCTACTGTCCTAAACCACCAGGATGAGGTAGTTTTCCTAAGAACCGGATCCAGTTCCCAAAGACAGATATCCGTTTCCCAAAACAGGGGAGCCGTTTCCGAGAACAGTGATCTGTTACTCAACACAGGTAACCGTTTCCCCCACCATCTCAAGGTCACACGTCTGAGAAAAGGACAAAAGCGATCCATTGTTCAAGTAATTCTTGGCTGAGTCAGGGTCATAATTTCCAGAATCACCTGTAGGGGTATCAAATAGATTGTCAATGGTTAAAATGTATTGGTCGGCTCATAATCATAGAAATCAGCTGCATGGGGTATTCAAATAGACTTTTCAAGGTGCGGGGGATTCTACTTTTCAGGGTTAGGTCACTAAACTGGTTGAGGCCATATGTCGGGAAGTCGGATTTAGCAGCATTCCTAATCAATGACGTCACGTGACTTTCAATCAAGCAATTCTTGACAGGGTCAAGGTCATGTATAAACCTGCAGTGGTGTCCCGATCTTATCCAACCTTCTCCGATTGAAAATTTTATTCTGGCCGAGTCGGGGTCATAATTCCTTGAAATCTAAAAATAGATTGTTAACTAGTTCAACACCCAAAACGTATTGGTATCAATCTTCGCACATTGCATAAGTATATTCCTCTAGGTCCTGATTGCTCACGTCCAAGTACATGGTTCTTCAAAGTTATGGTCATTGTACACATTACCTATATCAAAGTATATGGTTTTTCAAGGTCATCTCATTGCCTGCGCCCAAGTACATGGTTTTCAAGGTCCTCTCGTACACCGTATAAATTATATTCTTCAAGGACACCAAGCAATTCCTGGTCAAGTTGAAGGGCTAATTCTTGGAATTCTCAAGGCCAGAGGTATTAAATAGATTGTAAAGTTGTAGGTGTGGGGATTCTTTTTGCAGGTAGAGTTCATGTGTTGGGAATTGTTCAAGGTGCAGGGGGCAGTAAGGTGACATGGCTTTCAAGCAGGCAATTCTTAGCTGACTCGAAGTGTTAATTCAGTCATTACAATCGTCAAGGTGGTCTGAAGGGTATTCCTAGAAATTAATTCCTAATCAATAACCAAAGTGACTATTGTATAAGTCTTAGAATCAAGGATCGTATTTAAAACAGGTGAGTGTAAACTAAAAAAGTTAATGCGGCAACCTATTAAATCATGTTTCAATGACCGATTACTTACAGGGATTATAGTTAACATTAAGGACCCCGTGATTTTTTACAAAGCGCATGCAATAGTTTCGCGTGTAAGCATTGAGTAAATCAAAGATTTTCTTGAATTCGGAATGCGGAATGATACAAATGAAAGATAGAATTTTAGTAGTCTTAATAACTCAATGGTGCAAGGTTACATTTAATTTAATGGATGTGTGATCTATGTATGTATGCGCGCGTAAGTGTCTATAATATAGATTTATAATAAAGAAATGTTTAATTGTTTTATGCTTTATTTATCGTAAGATATCTATATCTTATATAGTAATAAAAAACTTTCTGTAAGCTATAATTAAAATAATCTGCATCAATAAAGTATACTAAAGTTAAGAATTAGAGTTGATATTTACATATAATTGAAAGCGTTTTAAGTTTCCAAACGTTATTTAAGCAACATTAAAGTTCCTATGTCTATTTTAAACCTATACATTGCATATGATAACTAGCACGTTATCAAAATGCGAATGGGGAATGTCAATTTAAAAGGCTTAATTGTTAAGGTAAATTTTTTTAAAATTACATATGAATGCGAGATTGTGGTATTAATTTAAAACAATGAAAACACATTCTAACGCCTACTACAATAAAAACCATTCATTTATCTAAAAACAATCCGTTTCTTCGTCTAGTGATCTGCATATGTTAAAACCAATAAATCGATTTTTTTATTAATTTAGGGATCATTTACAACTTTTTATATAAAAATTGTATTTATTTAATTGACAGAAACATTGGGCGTAGTACATCAAATTTACATTGTTTACTCCATTTCTTATTGTTTGCTCTTTTAAGTCCAAGGATAGTCAATTTAGGAATGAAAAGGGGTGAAATTTTAGGTATACAGTCCTAATTTATGTTTTTTCGGGACGCTGAACATAAATCCGAGGTTTGAAACGTCTAAATCTGGCAAGTTTTTAGTTATTGGGCTAAATCTCGATAATTATGCATTTTTTCGAAAAGGCCATGCTTTGCAAAAAATCAATTTAAATCTCCTTTATACAAAGCAAAGTCATTGTATTTTTTCGTTATAACGCTTTACTAATAAAAGAAATTTTAGTTAACATATGCATAAATGCCATTTAATGATTAAAAACAATCACGTTTCTTTGTCTAGCGATCTGCATACATTAAAACCAATAAACCTATAACTAAATTGATTTTCTAATTTATTTAGGGATCATTTACATCTTTTTATATAAAATTTTTATTTATTTAATTGACAGAAACATTGGGCGTAGTACATCAAATTTACATTGTTTACTCCATTTCTATACTGCAATTTATATAGCTGTCATTGTTTGTTCTTTTCCAATAAATCTGTATACTCTTCTTTTATATGTTGTATATAGGCCAATTTCACCTCTTTAAAGCCGTTTCCAACGTACGTCAGCTTGGGAAAGGGGTTCTATTTCCTTATGGGAGATTACATTAGTTGTTTTAACGAGACCATGAATTGGTTCCCTGAAAATCCTTACATAAGATTTCCTAGAACTAATCCCCATCAACCCATATTTCCTAGTTTAATGTTTCGATAGCTTATAGTACATAATATGTACCACCTTCCCATCTGGAGGAAGAAGGTTGATATAGGATAAAATCCTAGGACAGTAATATTCTGTACTAATGACTAGACGTTTGTCAAAAAGTTCCCACGCTCAAACATAGATATGCAGAACCAATAAGGAACCGTTTAACCTTGATGGGTTGACTGGACGAGGATAGAATACTACCGAAAAACTAGTACTACAGAAGCTTTTTGACATTTGTCAGCAATAAACACACTCTTTGTAAAATGATTCTAGTTAAAGCATGTTTACACGTGGTTGGGGACACTACTATGTTTGTTGGTTTTATGACTGCACCCAAACTACTCATGAACACATCCTTTGTATTTAGCAGCGTTTTAAATTTTCTTTTTTGAAATACTCGTAAAAGCGCTAAGGTATTGCACATTTAAACTCCTCCGTTTCTAATACTATACGTTCACCATACTTCTCAACCTTTCATGCTTCTACTTTACTACACTATTTTTACATATTCCTTATTGCTAATACACAGCTTCATCATTTTCTATTTTCATTATATAACACTCTAAATCGAGTTTTATTGGTTTTATTAACGTCACCAATCGCTCACTCCTCTGCACTTACTGCTTTCTGTCCAGCTTTTTCAGACCCCCAAAAAGTGATTCTCATCGAAAACGGTTTAGAATTTGCTAAAAACTACCCATGGACGATAACCCCGTTGACTTATTTCGACATCTATTGGAAAAGCTACCTCTAAAAGTAGGTGATTTAAGCGGATTACTCAGCTTTCCTATAATATAAAAACTGTCTTCTATCTGTCCCTTGACCTATTTTCAGATTTCTAAGAATTCCGGTAAAATTTGACTCAATTTAGACACCACTTAACCTTTTTAGCATAAACAACAACCTTCCCATGAGTTGATTTTTAAGAATATGATATCCTTCGAGCCAATAAACTTTAACCCCCTCAGATCAATAAACTTTACCCCTGCACGGCCTGGTTCAATTTGTTTTCTGTGGGGCAAACGACTATAGGGTTAGCTGTGTCGGGAAACGACTATCTGTATTTGGGGAACGGTTATCTGTCTTAGAGGAACTACCTCCTGCTGGTGGTTAGGATACTGTAAGCATACTATTTAGCCAATACAGGAACCTCGATATATGTTTAGCATAGACAACCCTCTTCTTTCCACGAACTGATTCTCTTGTTAGAATTGAGCAATAGGAACGCTTATTTACTATTCCCAAAACAACCTTCACGTTTCCACAAACTGCTTCTATCTTTAGATTTCTAACCATACCCCATACGCACATGGCTGGAAAACACATCGCAAACCCCGAAATTACGTCATGAAACGCCGAAAAAATAAAAAAAACGTTTTAAAACGTCGCAAACACCAAAACATAGATACATGTACATGTAGATACACACAGAACCAATAAAAGCACCGTTTAACCTTAGGAATTCTAAGAATACCCTTGCAGGCCAGCTTGATTTCCAATAATTGTAATAACTTCTAGGAATCGACGAATTTTGACTTTGAAGCGGAGAGCGCGTACGTGCACGGCGGATTAACTAACCTTCAATTCGTATACTGTGGATCAGGATCGGTTCTATATCCTAAACTTAATCACCCACATGTAGGATCCATCGTCCAATCAGAAGACCGAAAACGTCAGGAAACGTCTATCTGTATTTGGGAAACGGATCCAGTTCTTGGGGGAACTGGTTAGGATACTAGTATTATGAATCCACATACTCTTTTATTATTATATTTAATTTAACCAATACAGGAACCACTTAACCTACATTTTAGCATGGACAACATCATTCTTCAACGACAACAACCTGTTTCCATGAACCGTTTAGAATTGGTCCTGCAGGTTGATTTAATAGTTGATTTAACACCTTGACTCGACTAAATTGCTTGGTGACCTTGAAAAATTTCGATTGGATAAGGTCGGATAAGATCGGGTAAGATCGGATAAGATCGGGATAGCCTGTAGGTTAACACATATGGGCTTCACAATCAAATTTCTTGGAGACCTTGAAAATTTCCAACCACACAACCATTTTCCAACCATGTTCTTCATGTGTCTGCGGGTTGAGTTGCAAAATGCCGATCACGAAATTTCGATTTTACATGTCTCGCCCGCCTTGAATGAGATTTGACCTTGACCTTGACAAATTCTCGCGTGTATACACACAACGCCAAAGAAACGTCAAAAAACATTAGGAAGCGTCAGACAAACGTCAAAAAAAACGTCGAGGAAACGTTAAAAAGGTCTAAAACCCTCAAAGAAACGTCAAAAAACGCCAAGCAAATGTCAAAAACCATCAAGCAAACCTCAAAAACGTGAGAGGAACGTCAAAACTTAGATACACACACAGAGACAATAAAATAATCGTTTAACCTTGACCTACACTTGTTAGCATAAACAACATCTGCCCGCGAACTGATTGTAATTGTAATAAGATACCAATAAATTGTAACCTTGAACAAATCAATTTGGGCAATGCAAGAACCATTTTACCCAACTTTTAGCATAGACGACAATATGTCTCAACTGTAATACCTCCCTGACCTTGAAAATTGATTTCTCAGGATTGAGCTTGAAATGGTGGGGGTACCTGGAAATAACACCTTTGACCTTGAGAATAGATTTCTAGGAATTGTAATAACTTCTAAGACTTATACAAAAGTCACTGATTGGTTATTGATTAGGAATTGATTTCTAGGAATACCCTTCAGACCACCTTGATGATTGTAATAACTGAATTAACACCTCGAGTCAGCTAAGAATTGCCTGTTTGAAAGCCATGTCACCTTGCTGCCCCCTCCACCTTGAACAATTCCCAACACATGACCTCTACTTGAAAATAGAATTCCCCACACCTACAACTTTACAGCCTATTTAAAACCTCTGACCTTGAGAATTCCAAGAATTAGAAAATCAACTTGACGAGGAATTGCTTGGTGACCTTGAAGAATATACTTTGCACAGTGTACGAGAGGACCTTGAAACCATGTACTTGATATAGGTAATGTGTACAATGACCACAACCTTGAAAAACCATGTACTTGGACGTGAACAATCAGGCCCTTGAGGAATATACGTATGCAATGTGCGAAAATTGATACCGATTCGTTTTGGGTGTTGAACTAGTTAACCATCCATTTTTAGATTTCTAGGAATTATGACCCCGACTCGGCCAGAATAAAATTTTCAATCGGAGAAGGTTGGATAAGATCGGGACACCCCTGCAGGTTAACACATGAGCTTGACCCAGTCAAGAGTTGCTTGATTGAAAGCCATGTGGCGTCATTGATTAGGAATGCTGTTAAATATGACTTCCCGACATACCAGTTTGATGACCTAACCCTGAAAAGTAGAATCCCCGCACCTTGAAAAGTCTATTTGAATACCCCCCTTGAGCTGATTTCTATAAATTATGAGCCGACCAGAATTGCTTGAACATCACGTTTGTCCTTGAAAATTGGTTTCTCAGAGATGTGAGCTTGCAGGGAAAGTGTATGTTACCTAATGCACTTGCGGGTTTTCCTTGATAAATGAATAAGTAGATCATTACACGTGACCTTGAAGAATATATACAGGCAATGTGTGTACGCAATGGCCTTGAAACCGAGAAAGTAGATCCCATAGTGTACGTGACCTTGAAGAGCATCCTTCTATATTCCTTTACCGGCCATGTATTGAGATACCCCCACGGGTTCATTTCTAGGTATGACCTTCAAAATTGACACATTTCAACCGTTGACAATCTATTTCATAGCCCTACAGGTGATTTCTAGGAATTATGACCCTAACTCAGCCAAGAATTGCTTGAAGAATGGATCGCTTTTGTCCTTTTCACCGAGGTGTGACCTTGAAATGGTGGAGGAAACAGTACCCCTGTTTTGGGAAACGGATATCTGTCTTTGGGGACGGGATCCGGTTCTTAGGAAAACTATCTCATCCTGGTAGTTTAACATAGTAGTATTATGAATCCCCATACTGTAAGCATAATCTTTAGCCAATACAAGAACTTTGACTCACATTTTAGCATAGACCACGACAACCTGTACGATACCCCGACCTCGAGAATTAACATCTTAACACAGCCAATAATTGCTTGGGTGACCCTGAAAGGTAGAATCCCCACGCCTTGAAAAGTCCACTTAATGCCCCTGAGAATTGATTTATAAGAATTAACACGTTAGGTCAGCCAAGAATTGCTGTGTGACCTGGAGGAATATACGTAGGCAATGTGTATGATGACCTTGAGCAGAACAACTTTTGACCTTGAAGCGTCGGCTGAACAATGCATCGAATTTGTTCTTGAAAATTGATTTCTCGGAATTGAGCCTGAAATGGTGGGGGTAGCTAAATAACAATCTATTTTTAGGAATTATGACTCTGCCAGAACAATGGACCGCCTTTGTTCTTTTCTCAGAGGAGTGACCTTGAAAATTATAAGGATAGACTTTGAAGCGTCGGCCTGGACAATGGATGACCTTTGTTCTTGAAAATTGATTTCCGAATGGTGGGGGTAGTTGGATAACAATCAATTTTTAGGAGTTATGACCCTAACTCGGCCAGAACAATGAATCGCCTTTGTTCTTTACTCATAGGTGTGACCATGAAACGGGGGGACACGGTTACTTGTGTTGTAAAACAAATCCGCTGTTTTGGGAAACGGCTCCCCTGTTTTGGGAAACGTCTATTTGTATTTGGGGAACGGAACCACTTGAGGTCAGTGTACTTTGCTGGGGGGCGTGACCTTACAAAGCATAATTCCAAGAATTGCTTGATGACCTTGAAACATGCTTAGCATGGACAACAATCTGTAGGAGACCCCTTGAAAACACGTCAGGGCTCGAGACAGAGGTCAATTAACTTCTCAGAATTGACCTTGAAAATTTCCTGCCAAATTAACACTCAGCCAGATAATTGATTGGTGACCGTGAACATTTACTGGCCTTGAAGACTGATGCAGGGAAAACCTTGTACTTTTGAGGCAGGCACTTTGGTGACCTTGAGGAATATATTTCGATGCAGGTAATGTGTACAATGACCTTGCAAACTATTGACCTGGATGTGCACAACCAGCTTCAATGACCTTTAAAAACAGTCGAGTAACTTTTCTAGAACCTTCGCAATGAGAGCGACCTTGAAGAGACTCAATAGTGTTACCAACCTTTCCTGCCACGTGGCCTTGAAGCGGTGACCTTGAAGTAGGAAATGTTACCAACCTCGAAATCTTGTGACTTTTATGGTGACTTTTTCCAAATCTGGTGACAAATCTAGTGACAAAAGTGGTCCAGGGTCGGCCTAGTATATCTACTGAGGCAAACCGAACGGTCTTTCCGAATTTCAGGTCAAACGCATATGTTTATTTATAATAGGATTATTTTTGGGTTGTGTACAACACAGCAAGTGTATTGACTAATTTTTATTACTAGCACGCCTTTGTAGCGGCTGTCTATTTGTGTTTCCTTTAAGCTTCGCCCAAAATGAAAGATCATTCGTTTTAGGGAAGGAAAACATTTACATTTATTTAAGTTTTAGAAAAAGAAAGATTTGGATCTTTTGGAATGATTGAGCAAAACGGGTTATTCAACCCGTTTTGCTTTCGAGCGTTAAAAAAAAGTTTACTTTGTGGGTCAAATTTACAAAGTTACTATGTGCGTAGAACCAAGGATCTAATTTCAGTGAATACAACTGCCTTTAATGTTGGTATAGAAATTACAGTTTTGCGTTACCCTAGATTGCTTATTATTTCTCATCTCTTTGTGCTTTCCCTTCCTGTCTTTCGCTACTCACCTCCTTCACGATCGCTATCGAGCAGTTGGGATAGTAGTGCCTTTTTCAACTTTAGGAGAGCGGCTTCTGACGCCTACTTTTACCACCTGACCTTTCTCAACCCCGCCCGAACTGTTCTGAGCTAGACTGTCTTCTTAAATACTAGAGACCCCCCTTTCCTTTTTCCTCAGCTTCCCATCTAAACACGTGACACCTGGATCCTCAGGAAGTGGTAAAAATTTCTGTTCAACGTCATCAAGTTAACAATCTTTGCTAGAAGTTGATTGTAACTGAATATTGACACTGCCTTCAAATTCCTTCTCCAGTAGTTCTTCATCAGTAGTTGAGCATACTGTAGGAATCAAGAATCGGACATCATTTGGCTGCTACTTGATACAGTTTCTAATTCCGTGATGTGAGAAGGTCTTTGCTCTCTTGAGAAATGGTTGGTTTTTAAAAAAAACGTAATTTTTGCATTAGTTTTTTCTAAGTTTTCGTTGGTTTAATAAGTTTTTCATATGCGGAAAGTTTATTTTTCTTTTTTCCTCTTTAGTCATCTATATGTAAATCCAAATTAATTCGCTTCATATTTTATTACTTGCAAAAATAATTCAATCGTGAAAATTAATAGAAAAGAAAACAGTTTAAGTTTTTAAATATCCTTGAGGTAGCGACAAAGCTTTAAAGTAGTTTCTTTAAAGCAAAATGGGTAACAACTGAAAATATTTAGTGCTTAAACTTGAAAAAAATTAATTATGAACAGTTACTTTTCTACCAAATTGATTACAAAACTTATTTAATTTACCTAAGATAGAAGCTTGTAAGTAATCAATTCGAACTAATAACTAACTAATTAATGAGCGATTAAACGAACACAAAATTTACTAGGTAAATAAATATCACTATTAAAGTTATTTCTTCTTACTACTTATCAAACGGTATGATAGCATAATAAATATAAAAAAAATCTATCAAGGAAACTCTTTTTATGTAGGAGGTCGAAATACAAGTCACAAAATGCAAATTACAACACGAATAATTGTATACTCGTTAAAATACAAGTTGAAACGCAACGACAAATGACAGCCTTTGTTGTGAATAAAGAATGATTTACCTGTGCTTATTACTAGTTTTTTTGAACAAAATAAAACTCGCTGAGATTGTACGCAGAAAATTGTAATTATTGTAAAGTAATAAATAATTACTACTATTTTATTGTTTTGTAATGTTGAACATTCATAAATTGAGAGGCATCGATAGGCACATTTGCATCCACGGCGCCCTCGTGTAACGTAGTAAGAAAGGAAAGGTCACGTATTTCCTTCCCTCCCCAAGAAGGAGGGCGGGCTGTTTGAACTTTCCAACCTCTTTCAGTCACAATCATGGATTCCCAGCATACATTACGTATATATGCGTGGTGAGATTAAGGATTGGTGTCGCCAGGTAAGATCGGAAGGAACGAAGTTAGGGCTCTGAGGGGGGAAATACTGCCCCAGCATTAGCCTAAGTAGCCGCACATGGTGTGACATGCCGCCACATGTGAGTGAGGAAAACCGCCTGAAAAAACCTCACACAAGTTGAACGGTAACGGGAATCGAACGCGTTACCTCCCGAATTCTAAGCAGGTCGTGTCACCACTACTCTATCAGCTCGGTTCGTGCAACGCACGAGTTGCCCATTAGGACGGCGCGGGCATTAAGACTTTAAATATTACATACCTTTATTTGAATATTTTAATAAACGTAAAACATTTATGTGCACTTAATGTACTTAATGTTGTTTATGCAACTGTGTAATAACGTCAGTGTTGTCAATTATTGATGCATTTACAGTCCATTTCACGAATTAATCATTTTCTGATGCTGCTATTGTAAATTTTGTTCGTATAATACGAAATCGCGAGAAAGTTCTTTTTCTTGCTACAAAACGTAGAGAATGGTAGCAAAAGTTTATTACTCTTTTACAACTTTTATAAAAGTAAAAACCGAGCACAAATAGTATGTCGGGTTTTAAAAGTTGGAAAATATCGATTATCGTGTAAGTCGCTATTTGAAGATTTATACAAGAATTGTCTCACCCCAATACGCCAATCTGTTATAAAGTAGGATATTTCTTACGGGTTTGCAGGATTGGTGTAGAAAAGATTGATAAATCGGATATCGAAGTGACTGATTCAATACCGGAAACATATATAAGAAAATGAGATCCTAAATTACAAATGTGCCAATCTAAATGTGGTCTTGAACAATAACAAGTACAATTGAGATTTCCTACCGTATCTTTATGTTACATAGAATTAATTTCCTAATGATCGAACTGTTTGAAATAGTTTCAGTGTGGGGACATGCACGATTCAAACAAGGATTAATGGGTTTGGCAGAACAATTGAAATTCATTAACACTCGCGTCCACAATAAATTGTAAATAGGATAGGATAGAGCTAGACCATGTAATCCAAATTTCTACTGCAATAAATTTATTATTATCGATAATCAAACTTCAATTCCAGTTTTTACTGTGTGCGCATTGAAGTGTGACTTTTTTTCATGGTTCACAAATGCAACAACCAATATTAACTTTGTATACTGATTAGTTCATTTGAATATTCATAACTCCGTAATTATTTGACCTTCATAGTGAATGTTAATGCAAAATGCACTATATTCAAAATGATTTTTCATCACTTTATATAAAGTCAGCAATTATCTTTTAATTACGTCATCATCCCTTTTGTTGAATTTATTTTGCACTTTCTATATCCAGGATTATTCGATAGCCTCTACATTTAATCTATCCGAGATCAAACTTAACTTCGTTGAGCGTTTTGCATCGATATTAAGTCTCGAATAAGCATTTTACTAAATTATATTTTCTATTTAATTGTTAGTAATTAACATAGCTGTTTGGTTATGCTATTGCTATAAACACGTACACAACTACTCTACCGTTTTACGTTGTCTTTTGACTTTGTCGATTTCACAATATCACAACATATACAGATTTAGGTATATTTTTTAATAATTTGACATTCTTAACAGAAAACAATTTTCAAGGCTGTATAGAATGTTTGTGAATTGTGATGGAAGTTAGACCACTGTTCAGTGCCGATTGAAATGTGGAAGGAATTAGAAAATGCTAGCTAGCATTGCCTCAAAGCTAATTAAAGAAAATCAAACACAACCCATATCAAACTCACGAAAGAATGAATATTTGTTCATCTGTTATTACTGTTGCTTAGATCTTCGTCCTTAAAACTTTTCAGATTATAAACAAAGGTAGCTGTATGAAAGCTTATAAGTTGGTAATGCAGATATTGTTTTGATGCATGACCTTCACTTGTTGCAAACGCTTACATTTTCATTAATTAGTTTACTTGAATCACCATTAACCAGAGTAATAAAGATAAGAATATGGCGTCTAATTAAATTTATGAATAGAGTAAAGTGGTAAGGCTAAGCGGGTTCTGGCGCAGGAAGTGACGTCACACCAAGCAGCGACGTGGTCGAGCACTTAAGCCCCGCCCCCACCGGAAGTTTGTGGTTGAAGGACCAATGGGAGATGAGCGTGTGGCTCCTCCTACCGAAAGGAGCAATGACGTCAAGCCAATGGGATGCGAGGATGGGCCCCGCCACCTATTGAGTTCCGGAAGGGGGTTAAGCGTGTTCTGGCGCAGGAAGTGACGTCACACCAATCAGCGACGTGGGCGAGCACTTATGCCTCGTCCCCACCGGAAGTGTCTGGTTGGAGGACCAATGGGAGATGAGGGCGTGGCTCCTCCTACCGGAAGGAGCAATGACGTCAAGCCAATGGGATGCGAGGATGGGTCCCGCCCACTTTTGAGTTCCGGAAGGGGGTTGGCCCAGTAGCTGTCCAATGACAGACGTGCCCGCCATGTTGAAATTGTTCAGCAGCCTCTGGAGTCTTCGGTGGCTTCTGGTAGGTTCTTCGCCGGCTTCTTTAAATGTATTCAGCGGTTTCTGGTGTGTTGGTTGCATCCTCTGAAGTCTTCGGCGGCTTCCGGTAGGTTCTTCGCCGGCTTCTGAGGGCTTCTTCAGAGATCTCCGGCGGCCTCTGGTGTGTTGGTTGCAGCCTCTGGAATCTTCGGGATTCCGATAGGTTCTTCACCGGCTTCTGAGGGCTTCTTTAGAGGTCTTCGGCGGCTTCCGTTGGCTTCCGGCGCCGCGTTGTTGCGATGGCGCAATATGCGGGGCCTTGCAGACATCTTGTTTGTCGCTGTTGAAGAGAAACTTCCGGTTGTAGGATAAAGCCTGAAAAAATTGTTTGTACCGGGATTCGAACTCGAGCACGTCAAGTTATGAATCTATGCATATCCATATTACTTTTCATTTGGTTGCAACATCCGGCGCGTATAACACCATAAATGTAATTACATTTTTAAAATTAAAAAACATTTTTATTATTGTTTTTAAAGTAATAAAATAGCCGAAAATAATAATGTTATTTATGAATTAGAAATGTTATGTATTTGTAAATACAAAAATTATATTGAAAGCGTTTAGCAATAAATAGAAAATAATGTTGTTGATATATGTGTGTGATACTAATAAGGTGATAAATTATAAAAAATACTTTGATGTTATGAATTAAAACTATATGCTTTTGTTAGAAAGCTAATGACAACAACAATCATTATCATATGATGCTATATGTAATTGTATTATATTCTAAAATAATTAATACCCAAAAAGTTAAATAAAAATTCAATTTACATTGAAAAATTTCAATATAAAGTTTATGTACAAATAACATCCTGTAAATATTTAAGATGACGTTATAGTGAGTGAATGAGCATCTTTTCAGGTTGAAAGGAGAGACGGTATTAGAAAGAGAAGGTATTCGATGAGTTGAAAGCGAAACATTCCACGCGCATTCTAAAAAGTTATTGCTAATGTACACTATATGTACTTGCATTTTATAATTACAATACTAGTTACAGTGTTTATATTTTGCAATTAAAATACAGTTTTATTATTGTTTTGATGTAATACAGAAACAACTTCCGGCGCACATTCTAAATATAATCGTTTGTTAAAATTGAATAAATAGTTAATGCATTTAGTAATAGAAATTCCTGTAAATGCTTCAATTACCGCATTTGATAATAATAAACATGTAATTACATTTTTGACTTTTGCATTTGTACACATTTTTAAAATTAAAATACTAGTTACAGTATTTTAAAGTAATAAAATATGATTTTCAATTTTAAGTACACAGTAAATTTCAGTATAAGGTTTATCTAGAAATATCATCCTGAGTAATTCACACAAAATGACGTCACGAGGATGAGTAGTTTTTCAATTATTGTTGATGCCGACGCACATTCTAAATATAATCGTTCGTTAAAATTGAATAAATAATGCATTTAGTAATAAAAATTATAAACTTAGAATTCGTAGGTTTTTGTCCGCATGTCCTCCTCAAAATATTAGTAAAGCTAATAAATACGTATTTTGTGTAATAAAATCTTAAAGAACTTATTTATTCCAATATTAACAGGTATTACAATGTATGAAAGTAGGGTTATCTGACCGCAGACATCCGTTTTGTTATCAGCGCTGTTCAAAATTTATATGTAGACTATATCATTTTTATAGGAAGATAATGATTTCAATTGAATAGTTGCGCAAAATTTCTACATCCGGGTGACTATTTTCTTATACAACACTGAAACCGGAAACCATATTCTCAATATATTGATAAAAATTCGATATAAATACTAGTTGCAATCGGCATATAACTTCAGTTACTTATGTTACTCTTCAATATGGATCTTCTACAACACCTAAACTTAGTAGACGTAGGTAATTTTAAGCCTGTATTAAAAGTTTCTGATATGGTTATTGATTATAAATATCGGCTAAAAAATATAAAAATTTTAAACACTATATACGGTAGAAAGGTAACTGTAGAAACAGAAGCACATACTATATTTCTCCCAGAGAGGTTAACGAAAGAGTTAAAGGACGAGAAGGTGCATAGTCTTCAGCAGTGCATTGAACAAATTGCTCTGGTTTATGGAGGCTCTTATATTTATATTAATGTACATATTGTATATAAATATTATAATAATAAAAGAAAATGTAGGAAATTGTTGTTTATTCCTACAACGAGTTGATATGAAAGGTAAAATACAAAATCATCATAGTTTATTTATTTTATTACATTGAAAACAATCAAACATTAGAGGAGGTGGTCAATCTGTATGATCAGCATCGATTGATTTATTCCAATGCTTCACACATATTATTTTAGCAGGTAATTGTCTATCCTCCTGATAAGAATGAGGTAACTTATTCCATATTGCAAGCAAATTTTCAGCACTTAAATGTAACAATTCATATTTAATTACACGTTGAATATTTTCAATCATCGTCTCAAACTCAAAGACTATGCGGTCCATCTAAGAAATACCAATAATGAATAAATGATTAAAACAGGTTTACATACTTACAATATAATTTCCGCATACACTTCTTATCGCTAGCACAGGTAATAAGCGAATGGCATGCACTTTCTATTGCTAACATAGGTAATGTAAGATAGCTTGGAGAATGCAGCTAAGCTTCATTCTCATTTAATGTAACGTCACATTTGCTATAAATAGGGTGGTAACGTAGTAGAAAAAGTAGTTAATTGAAATCAATCGAACGATATGGATGTTGAACAAACGGATATGCCTGACATAGGAAATATATGGGATATTGATGATAAAGCTGATTATTCATGGATTGATACACCTGAAGCGGTGTCTAAAGGTAATTAAAATTGCGGTATAGATATCCCATTAATAGCTTTGTTGTAGAACGTTTATTATTGACGTGGGCGCTATTTATCGATAATTTCACCGTACTCGAGGTAGTAAGTTCATTGAAGAATAATGACTTTAAACCTGTTGTACAATTATTTTGGACTATATTTACCGACATATGCTGCCTGCACTTTGATATGGAGGAACGGCATTAAAACTGAGCATCTAATACGTCAAACACTAAAATCTGACGAACCCGAGAAAGTTATCTATATAGGTTATGGTATAAAAATTGAATTGCTGTTTATTGCCGACGAAGAAAAGCGAATCAAAATAAGTAGAGGAAACAATGCAGTATTATTATCGGAGCAAGCAATCAACCTATTCTTTTCGGCTGTGGAGGTGATAAATCAGAAGCTGAATTATATGAATGATTATCGTAATTATTCGATTTATGAAGATTTTGTAAATGAAGTAGCAACGAATGTATATAATGAAGGTCTGAGCGATCAAGAAAGTATATCATCTAGAAGCAAATTTTTCTGTCCAAATCTTAGATTGCTTTCAACATTAATAGGTCATAGTTATAATGTAAAAGATTATTCCTTTTAACTGAAATTGTACACATCTTCCCGCAAAAGTTTATAAAAGATGTAGCTTTCAGACCGTCCTTGTAAAATATATGTAAAAATAAACGTGTATTAAGTAAATCAGTATTTTAATAGAGAACTCACCTAGTGGTACATTTTTAAAAGCGGACTAGAGCTTGATCGCTGCTTCATCTAGTGGAATGTTAAGTAGATCTAGGTTCCTGCAATTGTTATGGCGGGAAAACTTGAAATAGGTTCTGGAAGGTTTGCATGCTATACCCTAGACGCCTAGCTTCCGGTATAAAACAGGTGTGAAAAATGAAAACGCACATTATGTGAAACAGTATTTTATTACTATGATTCAATATACAACTTTATTCAGCTTTATATGACAATTACATTTTACGTACAATGCTAGTAAATGATTCATGCTCAATTAATACATCGTGCAAAATAACACAATATGCCGAAGTATCGGCGGCAAAGCCAGAAGATGCTTCAACTTCCAATTTCAAATCAATCACTACATTGCGAATACTCTCGTTTTGACGAGTACAGTTAATTATAAATATCGGTTGACTCTTAAATTGTTCGTAACTAAGCATAGAACCTTGCTGCGAATTATAAAATTGATTTCGAAAGTTTAAATGTCCTTCGTAAGCATCCACGTATTTGCTATCAGCGAAAACGAGATTTTGCTGCTCATACGGATACCTTCTATTATTAATATTTGCTTTTATATTCGAGATATTTAAGTGATTGAATTTTGCTACACTCTTCCCTATTACTTCGCTTCTTCGTGTGGAAAGCAACTAGTAGTCAATGAGGACGTTGAAAGCCAGTACTGCTCTTCACCGTCCATTGACGTTGATGCGGATGAAGCCCGATATATGAACAAATCTCGAGCGTGAAACGCAACTTGTATCGGTGAATTTTTATTAATCTTCTGATAGACAGACAGCTCATAGCATCATTTGGAATTATATACGGAACTTTCCAGGTAACCTTCGTCAAGTTGATCTTAATATCCGTTTCACCGCTGTAGCAGTCGACATCGGTCTTGGATCGAACCAATACGCGCTCTTGACGTATGTTGACTAGAGGATTCGTATAACCCTTGTAACGGTATAAACGGGTGGTAGAACGGGATTACAGATAAATTGGCCCTTTTGCCTCGACTAGTCAGCGTGCGGATCGTGGATTGATGTTAATAATTTTGCACATCCAGAATAATAAATCGTACGTCAGTCAAAATAGGGGATGAAGTCAAAATCGTTTCGGTTAAGGGCGCCAGGATATTTGATAGACAAAAATAAGGGTTGTCGTGCCAAAATTACGAGTACATAGCGTGTCTAAACATCCAAAAAACATGCGCTTACCTATTCGTAATCAATTCCAGGTGTGCTGGACAGCAATTCAGCAAACCACCTAAAATCGGGCTTAAAAAAAACACTACACGCTTGTCAAATAAAAGCGTGATCAACACTCAATAACGTTACGTTAATACACCTCCGTGTAAATAATTTGACGTTAAGTAATAATCAAAACAAAACACAGAAAATTCAAATAAAACACTAAATATTAAGAACGCTATTACTCAAAAAAAAATAGAAACAAAAGTTACGTTACTATTCAATAAAAAAAACTAACTTCGTTACGTTATCACTTAAATTATCGGTAAATTTGCAAAAACAAAAAAAAACTGGTATGCAACACAGAAGGGTTTTCAGAGAATACCAAACACATTTATAAAACAAAACAAAGCTATAATAAAATAATAAAATCAGTATAAATATAGACATACGAAAATGCGTATAAACAAAACAAAAAAATAATACAAAGGCTTATTAGGCGTCAGGTCGTCTGATCAGAGTTCTGCTTTAGCCAGTCTAAATCGTTTAACCTAGATATAAATAAACCGTGGATTATATATCCACACAACTACAGGGTCAATTGCCCTTTACTAATAAAATAAAAAAAGTGTGAAGGCGGAGCGTTAAAGTTACGATTAATTCCAATAACTAAATTTAAAACAACAAATTAAATTAACAAAAAAAAACGATCCACAACTCCGCTTTCAAACCTTCATCAACAAATAAAATAATTCGAATCAAACAACAATCTTCAAAATTTTCACTATAAAAAAAACACAATGTTATATTACCTTACAAGGTCTAGATAGCACCTCCTCTGTGTTACAACGGATGGTACGAACCAGGTGATCGGCTACAGCTATAACGGGAATGGAAACTCCCAGGTCCGGCAAAATGATGATAAAATGTTGACTGATATTCTTTTATACACGAACAACTTCTTAAGTTAACTCGTCAAAATGTTACTGCATTAACCAAAACTTATTGTACAATGATAATGTGAGCGTTCAAAAATTGTTTGATAACTTTTAGCTTTTAATGTTCTTTTAAATAATTTTATTTTCCACTAAAACTCCTTAATAATTTGTTTAAATAACTAAATATATTTTAATATATTGCGATAGTTTCTTTGTATCTTTACACACGCTTTGTATGACAAATAGGTGGCACTGTAAGAACGATGATTTTAAGTAAATCCGCAAAGGCGATATAAACCAAAAGTCCATCGACGCACTAAAAAAAACACGAAGATGTCCTCCAGGTAATTTTACGTAAAACCGAAATCGGCACTAGGTATAATCCTTTGGTGAATGAACAATTTTCATAAATTCCTTTCACAGGTTACTTCAGTAGTTAAACTACCCTTATTACACAACAAAAGTACGTTCGTTAAACACCACAAGGTCCCAAAATTTCAACGTTCTAAACTACCCCTTAAAGCGTAACACAAGCGGCAACGTACAACTACTTGAAAGCGTGAACTCTCTTAGAATGCCCCAAAGTATTCACAAAATCCATCTTTGAATTTGCATCCCACTACTCATAAAAAATCTTATCTAATATAATTCAACCAATTAAAAAACGGAAGGGAAACCAAAGTACCTCCAATACTATAAATTCGTTTCGTCCGTAAGGACTCGGTAAATTTTGAAAAACTAACCGTCAGCAAGATCAACGAATACAGCCTCTGTATGTTTACCTTAAAGTACGAACAATAACGCCCACATGCAATCTCTATGAATCAAAACCAAAATACCTAATAATAAACTGGACAACTATACGTAAGCGTCTGTATGGCGCGACCATGACATCATACAGATAAACCTATACTATTCATTTAAATTACTTCATTTTCTATTATATTTTCGGAAATCAAACGAAATGAACCTTAATTAAACTTATATACAACTATTTACAAATAAACGTTAACCAAACTTCTATAAACGAAATAATAACGAAAAACAATCTAAATTTCGGAATAATAATTTCACAAACAAAGAATCTAAAGCTCACCACACACATTAAAGCGAAATTTACTATGAAACTTAATTTGACAACAAAAAAATTTATATACGGAATCTAACTAATTACATAAGACTATAAACAAAATTACCCACTACGTATACAGGGTGTTCAAAATACCCTGACACTCTACAAAATATTTTCCTTCGGAAAATATATCCGAAAACAACTTAACCCTACAGGCAACCTACGCCAGGAACAAAAACAAAACTAACACTAACTACAAACGTTAACTCCACAAACTCAACAAAACTCCAACTCCACAAACTCCACAATCACGTTCGGTATAAGTCAAAGTCGAGAAGACAAAAAATTGGATCAAATCCACGATAAACGACAAACCCAAAATGATCCGCTAAGGATCCGAGAAAGCAACAAGGTGCAACAACGGTACACGCGTTTGGCTGGTGCACTGAAACTCTGCGTCGAGCATGCGGAAGAGGCCGGGCCACGGTTCACGAGATCCCGCTTTCCGTTATTCCACAACCGTATACGCAAGACCCAAAATCGCAACACCTCCAACCAAACTCGCTACGCCTACTTGATTAGTCGCCTCTTACGACAAGCAGTGGCATCTGCTGTAGGAAAATTCTTACTCCGTCCCTACATAGAGAAAACGTCCAAGAGGACTTATTCGACATTAGGATTTGGCTTAAGATCTTTAGCATTCCACACTCCCTTCGAAACTCCTGAAGCATCAGACAGTTCGTAAGTCTGATACGAAACCTTTCTCTTAATATAAAATGGACCGATAAATTTAGGCGCTAACTTAGCTGCAAAATAACGAGACGCGTCCGATAAAACATAATTTTTCCGCCATACGGTATCTCCTACTTCAAAATTCGCTAAACGTCTACGTAAATCATAATTTTGTTTACTCTTAATATACGCGGCATTAAGTCTTTTCTTAATATCGTTATAAACAACGCGAAAAATTTCACTTCTCTCTAACAACGGTGTTCTGTCGGCAAAATTTACATTATCTAGATCGGTACTGTTCGTCGGTATACCCTGCTGTGATCCGTCTATGATCATTTCTCTCCCAAAGTTCGCGAAATAAGGCGTAAGGCCGGTAACTTCATGAGTTGCTGTGCGAATGGCACAGGCAACTTGCGCTAAATACTTATCCCAATTACGTTGATTATCTTCGATATACGACGCTAACATCGTCTTCATAACTCTATTAACACGTTCTGATGGATTCGCCTGAGGATGGTAATTTGCGTTAAATATAATTTTGGCGTTATAGGACGTAACCATTTTCTGAAATTCTTTACTCCTAAATTGTGATCCATTGTCACACAAAACGTACAACGGTACTCCAAACATAAGAAAAACATTCTCTTCGATATTCTTAACTACACTTGCAGCGGTAGCGGCACGTAACGGAAAGAAAAGTACAAATTTCGAAAAATAATCGGCAACTACTAAAACATATGAATAACCTCGAGATGATCTCGGTAACGGTCCTACAATATCCGTGGCAATCATTTGCCAAGGCTTGTCGATAACGGGATGTTTTTCCATGAGGCCGGCCGGTTTCTTCTGTTCCGGTTTATGTCTAATACAAGTCTCACAATGTCGAACATAACGTACTACATCTGCCTTTAATTTTGGCCAATAATATTGTCGTGAAATTCTTTCATAAGTCTTAAAATTCCTGCATGTCCTGCTCTAGGGTCATCATGACACTGCGATAATATCTGGGAACGTTCTCCTTCGGCTACAACTCTCCACTGTTCCTCATCGTTTCTCAACTTCGGATAACTACACTTAGCATGCTTCAATAACTTTCCATTTTCTATCCGCCATTGCGGGTACGCGATAGGTCTTGCCTTAACATTCTTCTTCATCCGCGTCAACCACTTATCGTCATCTTTACATCTTCTACTTCCTTTTCTTCGTCTCCTACTATAGTCTCATCTGGTAAGTCAACATCGGGTTTACTCGTCACTTCAAGTGCGTCAATAACTGGTACGGAACGCGATAATGTATCCGGTACAACATGATCCTTTCCTTTACGATGAATAATCTCGAAACTATACTGCTGAAGGCGTATAGCCCAACGCGCTAATCGACCGGTAGGTTCCTTTAAATTATGTAACCAAACTAACGATGCGTGATCGGTAATAACCGTAAATTCTGCTCCTCAAATATGGACGTAATTTCTCTACTGACCAAAGTACTGCTAAACACTCTTTTCGGTAGTCGAAAACTTTCTTTCATTTTCGTCAATGATCTGCTGTTATAACAAATGACTCTTTCTTCACCATCAATGGTCTGCGTTAGTACTGATCCAATGCCATAATCCGAAGCGTCAGTTTGCACAGTAAACGGTAGCGAAAAATCTGGACACGATAATATAGGTGCGGTAACTAAACAATCCTTAATAATTCCGAAAGCTTTCTCACAATCTTCATCCCAAACAAATTTTGCAAATTTCTTTAATAATTTCGTTAAAGGCGCTATAATCGTAGAAAAATTTTGAATAAAACGACGGTACCAACTAGCTATTCCGATAACTCTTTACTTCCGTAGCACTCTTAGGTGTCGGTATCTTTAAAATGGCGCTAACTTTGTCCGGATCGACCGATAACCCATCCGCGTTAATTACGTAACCTAAATATCGTAACTCCGATTGACAAAAAGTACACTTGTCCCTGCCTAACGTTATTCCTGCCTCGGTAAATCGACGAAAAACTTCTTGTAGAACTTCTAGGTGTTTCTCATATGTAGGTGTACAAATAATCGTATCATCAAGATAAACGAAAACATAAGGTTCTAACTCTGGTCCCAAAACTCGGTCAATAAATCGTTGCCAACTGGCTGGTGCGTTAGCCAAACCGAATGGTAGTCGTTTAAACTGAAATAATCCCTGTTGGGTACAGTAAAAGCGGTATATTGCTTAGAGTCTTCAGCCATTGGTATCTGCCAATACGCTGACTTAATGTCCAACGACGATATGTATTTTGCGTCACGTAAACGGTCTAAAATTGCTGAAACGTACGGTAACGGATATGCATCTCGCTCGGTAACTTTATTTACTTTTCGAAAATCCACGCAAAACCTATAACTCCCATCCTTCTTCTTTACTAGTAGTATCGGACTTGACCAAGCGCTATTAGATTTCTCAATCACATCCATCTTCAACATTTTTTCCAACTCGAGATCTATTTGTTGCTGAATAAACGGTGACACACGATAATATCGTTGCTTAATTGGTTCGCTATTGGTCTTAATATGGTGTTGAACTAAAGAAGTACATCCAATTTCTTTACCTTCGATAGACGTGAAATAATCGGTGACTAACTTGTCTAATCTCTGCAATTGATCGCTACTCAAATCTAATCGGACTGTATTCCAGGCTCTCCATTCTCCAAAGCTTCAATTGTTTCTAAATTTTCAAATCTCCACTCGCCTTTACGTAAATCCGGTATGATGTTAGTCTGTTTCCAAAATCTACTCCCAAAATAAGATGATGCGGTATATCCGGTACAACAAGAACATTTAAAATGACAACTTTTCCTTAATTTCGATTGGTACAGTCGCGGTACCTATACTCTAACTGACTGACCGTTTGCTACAACACACGTTGACGTAAATCGTTTATCTAACTTAACTCCTAAATGACTTAATTTTTCCAACCTTTTCTCCTAATATGGTCTTCGTTGACCCACTATCCAACAAACCTAATAACTCTTGTCCGTAAATTTTAACGTTCACAAATGGTCTTTCATCTGAATCTTTAGAATCAAAACGTAATCCAAAACAACTTTAGTCTTTAAAATTTCGCGTCATCCTTAGCTCTCAATGAATTATAATACACTGCCGACTTAACAAAAATTCTAGAAGACAATACGCGGCTCTTTATTGTCTCCGTAATCCGTTTCCCGAATTCGAACACTTAGGACAATTCTTAACCGTAAAATCCTTCTTTCCACAACGATAACAATAACGATTCTTAATGGTATCCTTACAACTCGACGCTAGATGTCCGGTCTTCTGACAATTCCAACATGATCTTCCCTCAACTCTACTCGGCGTTATCTTTCCTTCCTGGATCGGTACTTCCTTCTTCTTAATCGTAACCACCGGTGGGGTTTCTCCCACGTACACTAAATCTACTTCTAGATCGGAGCGTTTCCGACTAGGCGGTACATAACTATTCATCGCTTGAACCCTTTCTTCGATAAGTCTTCCATATTTAATTAATTCGTTAATCGAGTTAACCTCCGTTAGACCTAATTGTGCCTGATAAGAAGGCGCGATATTTTTCCGCAAAATACGTAATTGCTTATCCTCCGACAAAGTTTCGTTCAAACGCGAAAATAAAGTCCGCATAACAGCGATATAAATTCCTATAGTCTCGTCCGTACCTTGAGTACGACGCTTAATCTCATCTAATAATCTATCGTCATAATCTATTGGCTGGAATTGAATTTTCAACAATTCCACCAACTCACCCCAAGTCCTAACTTCCTTCTAACGGAACGAACGTAAATCAAAGCGTTACCCGTAAATAAATCTAAACATTCCGAAAATAATTGTGCGTCATCTACTCTACGTGAAATCTGTAATTCTGAAATCCGTTCCAAAAAGCACTTAGCGATAAAGATTTAGTATCTCCGAAAATGATAAATTCCACTTGCAAACCGGTGTACTTTTACAACTACATTCCTAACAGGTGATGTACTTAAATTTAAATTACTAATCGGTACTGAAATATCTGTATTTGAATTTTGATCGTCATTATTCGAAACACTGCTTACTACTTCCAAAGGTGAACTTTTGAAACTACACGTTTATCCAAAATTTCGTATGTAGACTGAGCTACCGCAATTTCAACAAACAAACTTTCTTTAATCTTAACATCGATATCGGTTTTCGGAATTGAATTATTAACTCTACCTAACAAATGTTTGAGCTTGGTTTCTATGGTCGTTAAAATTTTGTGGACGGATTAATTTTGACTTCCTCTAATAATTTTCCTAATTCCAATTTCGTTTCCTCAATAGCAATCTTATCTGTTTCAAAATCGAAAGGATAATCGGGACGTGATGCAATTTTACCACTACTCTCCTCGCTTAAAATATTCCGTAATAAAGCTCGTAACGCAGTTACCTAACGAAAGATCACCACCTCTAACCGCTATCTCATATCTTACCTCACTAGGTGTAAGCCTATCTACATTAATTTTATAACCCATATTTAATCTTTCGATACGTATATAAAAACTTAATTCAACAATAAAATAATCCTGAAGCGAAAATACTGAAATACTATCCTAAGATGTCACCAAAAATAAAAATCTACGAGAAAAACCACCCTAAAATGTCCCACGTTGAAGCGCCAACTTTACCTGTAACGGTATAAACGGGTGGTAGAACGGGATTACAGATAAATTGGCCTTTTGCCTCGACTAGTCAGCGTGCGGATCGTGGATTGATGTTAATAATTTTGCACATCCAGAATAATAAATCGTACGTCAGTCAAAATAGGGGATGAAGTCAAAATCGTTTCGGTTAAGGGCGCCAGGATATTTGATAGACAAAAATAAGGGTTGTCGTGCCAAAATTACGAGTACATAGCGTGTCTAAACATCCAAAAAACATGCGCTTACCTATTCGTAATCAATTCCAGGTGTGCTGGACAGCAATTCAGCAAACCACCTAAAATCGGGCTTAAAAAAAAACACTACACGCTTGTCAAATAAAAGCGTGATCAACACTCAATAACGTTACGTTAATACACCTCCGTGTAAATAATTTGACGTTAAGTAATAATCAAAACAAAACACAGAAAATTCAAATAAAACACTAAATATTAAGAACGCTATTACTCAAAAAAAATAGAAACAAAAGTTACGTTACTATTCAATAAAAAAAACTAACTTCGTTACGTTATCACTTAAATTATCTGTAAATTTGCAAAAACAAAAAAAAACTGGTATGCAACACAGAAGGGTTTTCAGAGAATACCAAACACATTTATAAAACAAAACAAAGCTATAATAAAATAATAAAATCAGTATAAATATAGACATACGAAAATGCGTATAAACAAAAAAAAAAAATAATACAAAGGCTTATTAGGCGTCAGGTCGTCTGATCAGAGTTCTGCTTTAGCCAGTCTAAATCGTTTAACCTAGATATAAATAAACCGTGGATTATATATCCACACAACTACAGGGTCAATTGCCCTTTACTAATAAAATAAAAAAAGTGTGAAGGCGGAGCGTTAAAGTTACGATTAATTCCAATAACTAAATTTAAAACAACAAATTAAATTAACAAAAAAACGATCACAACTCCGCTTTCAAACCTTCATCAACAAATAAAATAATTCGAATCAAACAACAATCTTCAAAATTTTCAATAAAAACACAATGTTATATTACCTTACAAGGTCTAGATAGCACCTCCTCTGTGTTACAACGGATGGTACGAACCAGGTGATCGGCTACAGCTATAACGGAATGGAAACTCCCAGGTCCGGCAAAATGATGATAAAATGTTGACTGATATTCTTTTATACACGAACAACTTCTTAAGTTAACTCGTCAAAATGTTACTGCATTAACCAAAACTTATTGTACAATGATAATGTGAGCGTTCAAAATTGTTTGATAACTTTTAGCTTTTAATGTTCTTTTAAATAATTTTATTTTCCACTAAAACTCCTTAATAATTTGTTTAAATAACTAAATATATTTTAATATATTGCGATAGTTTCTTTGTATCTTTACACACGCTTTGTATGACAAATAGGTGGCACTGTAAGAACGATGATTTTAAGTAAATCCGCAAAGGCGATATAAACCAAAAAGTCCATCGACGCACTAAAAAACACGAAGATGTCCTCCAGGTAATTTTACGTAAAACCGAAATCGGCACTAGGTATAATCCTTTGGTGAATGAACAATTTTCATAAATCCCTTTCACAGGTTACTTCAGTAGTTAAACTACCCTTATTACACAACAAAAGTACGTTCGTTAAACACCACAAGGTCCCAAAATTTCAACGTTCTAAACTACCCCTTAAAGCGTAACACAAGCGGCAACGTACAACTACTTGAAAGCGTGAACTCTCTTAGAATGCCCCAAAGTATTCACAAAAATCCATCTTTGAATTTGCATCCCACTACTCATAAAAAAATCTTATCTAATATAATTCAACCAATTAAAAAAACGGAAGGGGAAACCAAAGTACCCCCAATACTATAAATTCGTTTCCGTCCGTAAGGACTCGGTAAATTTTGAAAAACTAACCGTCAGCAAGATCAACGAATACAGCCTCTGTATGTTTACCTTAAAGTACGAACAATAAGGCCCACATGCAATCTCTATGAATCAAAACCAAAATACCTAATAATAAACTGGACAACTATACGTAAGCGTCTGTGTGGCGCGACCATGACATCATACAGATAAACCTATACTATTCATTTAAATTACTTCATTTTCTATTATATTTTCGGAAATCAAACGAAATGAACCTTAATTAAACTTATATACAACTATTTACAAATAAACGTTAACCAAACTTCTATAAACGAGAAATAATAACGAAAAACAACCTAAATTTCGGAATAATAATTTCACAAACAAAGAATCTAAAGCTCACCACACACATTAAAGCGAAATTTACTATGAAACTTAATTTGACAACAAAAAAATTTATATACGGAATCTAACTAATTACATAAGACTATAAACAAAATTACCCACTACGTATACAGGGTGTTCAAAATACCCTGACACCCTCCGTAAATCCCAGCACATGTTTGAGCGGTATGGAAGCGCAGAAGACGGTCTTGGTGCTGTTGAACAGTTGAAGAGGCTTGTTTTTCGGACTCCATCCTGCATGCGATAAACAAGTACTTTGAGGTGCAGCATATGAACAATATCCTTTAATGGCGCTGTTAATACCAGGTAAACGTACCGTTTCAATTTCCTGGTCGCCTAACATGAATCGAATCTCATCAAAGAGGAAGAGAGGTGCATTATTCGTGAGATTATACGATTCGTGTGCTTCATTAGGGGTTAAAGTACCTTCTAAATATATAACACTATCGTGAATAAACTTTTCAACGCTTCTTCCATATCGTCTAAATACTTCATAGCCGAGATATTGCAGAAACTGAAAGTCGTCTTCGGTTAACGATGTGCTCTCGTCTGCAGGTAGAGACCTACTGCCGAAAATATTAAGACCCATACTTCTTCAGTTCCAATCTAATAGTTACTTTCTCGTTACCAAAGTCCACTAATTGACCCTCTTGATCAACCAATTTCAAGGTGATGATATCTATACGCCGTGTAAGCACAGGTACATAAATAACTGTAGCAGGCTCCTTGACTAATTTATAACCTGGTTCAACGTGTACGTCAAACTCGAATATTGTATGCGACTGCCCACTGTTTCTGTATGCGCCTCCGGTTAAATTACACTCTACATGTATATTTGTAGCGTGAATTATTTGAACGTCCAAATCAGATTCGTGGGTGTGGCCTGTTCTGTAAACGTTAGGTGAGAAGCCGAGCATGCCCCCTATAGAATCCTCCATTCTAAAGTCTACGTTATGTATAGATTTCACTTCGAATTTTAGCGTATTATTGTTTGTTCTTAATATAAAATCGATCGTGTTATGCGGGTTAATTTTACGCTGTAGAAATTTGTTAATTTCTACACTTTCGTATATAGCACTCGGAATCGTAATCTCTTTATGCTCGCTACTTTTCGTAATATAGCAAAACTTGTTGTTGCCCTCGTGAATATTTCGTATAGAATTGCAACCGTAAAATCCTAACAATCCTAATCCATACTGATAATTAGGATCAAGTTCGATGGGCGGAAAATACGTCGCACTGAGCACGTTTCCCTCACCCGTCAATGTGAACGTTTGAGACATGACTACAAATAAACAAATAATATTTCAAGCTATTTATTATATAGAATATCTAGACATAAATGTCCACATATAACTGTATTATAATTTTGTTCTTTGACATAATTATATCTAATTTTACAATCTCTTAAATATCTAATTATTTCAAGTGATGGCGCTAAATCGCCGAAGCTATCGTAGTGGATAACATTTTGCCTCGTTTCTTGGAAGCAACCCAATGAGTACCTCTTCCTCTAAAATCGTCAAGGTTCACAATAGCACACTCATTAAGATGCGGTTTATGGGGTAAAGCATCACGTATAAATACGCCTCTAAAGAATCTTTAGCATACTTATTCAGATCGGAATCGGTTAATGCTCTCCGAGGCAAGTTTGTAAGTTTTTTGGATATGGTTTCAAGTATAAAGCATATCCCTTCTTATGAGGATGCAAGTAAAGTCCTTTGCCACTCCTTAGAGCTACCGCCTCCATTGTTTGGTTATGGCGTTGAGACTCCTCCAATTGCTTCTTCTCCTCCGAAGCGTCGTTGACACCTTTAGCTATACCGCTAGCACCACCTTCGAGAGCACCTGCAGCTGAGAGACCGGCGAATAAAGGTATTAGGAATGGGACAAAGCCGACAGTTTTAGGTATCGGAATGATTCTAGGTAATTGCATCTTGTTCTTTCCGCCGGCAACCTTAACAGCCTTCTTAGCGTCGGATAGACTGACATCAATGAGTTTCTTCAGATTACCATCTTTGAGCAGACGTTTGACAGATTTTCGAATAGGTTTCAAAACTCCACCTCTAAACGAGCACCTCTTCGTCTTCTTCTTCTTAGCGCCCATACCTAACGTGGTTTTAAGCTTCATGGCGTTCGCTACGGCAAAGGCTACTGCTTTATCACCAAAACTTTAATCCTTCGAGTGTGCACGATTCCAAGCTTGATGTCGAAGCACCCTATCTGCTTGATGACGGCTTGTTAAATCGTTAGAATTATTATAGGCGATATTGTGTTGTTTGCAAGCTTCGTCTAGAGGATTTATCCTGCTGAATAGGAGGAAGATCAGGTAGAGCCAACTAATTTATCGCCACTATGTAGAATTACTGATCCGCGGAAACCAAGAACAAATTTATAATACATACGGTCTTCGTTATGATGCAGACTTAGATAAATGGGCTATATGAGATTCTCCGGTGGATATAGAAGAACCTAATCTAATTATAAAGGATGACGTATATGAAGGCACTCTCGAACTATACGAGCTGCTTATATTGAAAGAGCCGAAGAAGTTTACGTTGAGGAACGAGAGCCTCTGTTGATGTTCTAGCTAAAACTAACGCATATAGGAAGAATCACGACCCTCACGGAGCAATTATGGGCACTAAGTTGTCTAAACACCGTAAGATTATTAAGCCTCAAATCAGCACGAAACGTTTCGGTCGCGATATCATGAAGAATTTGTCGAACAGAGGAAGGAGTATGTATACTGGAATACTCCTCGCGAACTTGTTGAACGGCTCAGACGGTTGCATGCATCGAAAGCAGCAGATCGTACTGGTCATGATAACGAAATCATTAGTATCGAAGAAGTGCTCCGAGAAGAAGGTATAATTGCATAATAATACCCATCGATAAGTTTGGCCGACATTCACTAGCGCATTTAAAACATGCAGCTGCAAATATCAAATTAGCCGGGGATGATAATTACGATATGCAAGGTAAAAGACTGCAATGTCTCTGATCCCATCCTAGAAGATGATGTTGCAACTAGGAGATACGTAGATGAGGCGAATTTAAAATTGACCGAAGATGATAATTACGATGCACAAGGTAGAAGAGTCTGCAGCGTTATCGATTCAATGCTAGATGCGGATGTAGCCACCAAGAAATATGTTGAAAAGTGTAAGGAAGTCTTAAAGAGTGATATCGATTTATCGATGGCAAAATTATTATCTGAGCGCGATCGTAAACTTGACGAGATAATTAATGGTATGTAAACGGTATATAAGCATCCTCAGCAGGGATATTTATAACATTGAGAATAAGTTACAATAGTAGTAATGTCTTTAAGGTTGGCGGTTGTCGAAGACTTGCATAAGCCTGCGAGGAAGAATTTCGTGAGGAAACGAACCATCGCCAAGCATCGGGATTTAGCCGAATTTATTCCGTATGCTAAAGAGAACCGAATTCATAAGTATATTCTAACAGTGATAGACTGCTATTCTAAATATCTATGGACACGCTCTCTAAAGTTGAAGAATCCCGACGAAGTTTGTCGAGCGATGACTTCTATTTTGAAGAAGGGTAGAGCTCCGGATAACTTGCAATAGGATCAGGGACGTGAATTCTATAATAAACATTTTGAAGGGTTGATGAAGAGTTATGCAATACATCATTACTCAACCTATAGTGTTAAAAAGGCATCTATTGTTGAAAGGGTTATAAGAACGTTGAAAAATGCGTTATACAGAAGATTCAGCTTTAGAGGTAAATAAATACAAGTGGCTAGATGTGTTGCAAGAAGTTACATCTGAATATAATAATAATAAAGTGCATTCCACGGTTAGAATGAAGCCTAAAGATGTAACTGTATGAACATATTTACCTGTTTCATAATATTAAGGTAATGGGGACAGCAAAATATAAAGTTGGTGATTACGTTCGGAATTCTAAATATACATCAATATTTGCAAAGAGCTACACGCGTAATTTTTCCACTGAACTGTTTAAGATTGCTAAGGTGAAGGTTGGTAATCCAGTTACATATTTACTGGAAGATCTCCAAGCTAAACCGATACTAGGTCAATTTTACGCTGAAGAACTACAGAAAACAGCTCATCTGGATATATTTGTCGTTGAGAAGGTGTTACGGCGTAAGGGGAACAAGTTATATGTTCGATTGCTCGGCATGGACAAAACACACGATTTATGGAGTAATAAAACAGGTTTTGTATAACGTATATATTTTCGAACAATAAATAATTTGTCATATAACCTATGTATAGCTATAATAATAATAATATAACTTCCTTAACCTATAACATAATAGCGATAATGATGATGATGACTATAATACCTAATAATATCAATAAATAATTTATTAATCTAAAATATAATAATAATGCCTGACTTCTTAACCTAAATCCATAGTAGCGGGGATATTGTAATGTCCCCAACGCAGTGTATCGATACCATTAGGCAGCAAATACCTCTTATCGTCGCGACTTTACGCTGTTCTATACTATAAACGTGGTGGCTTTTCGATATTATACTGCTTTGAGAGACGCTTGTAATATCCCCGCTTCTTAGGCATTTTAAATAATCGTTAAAACTAATCCTATCTCTTGCAATATAATCCCTAACTCCTTTCAACTTCCTTACCTCATAATCCTTAAGTCTAAAGCTGTACATTTTAGATGCCAAAGCCACCAATTCAGTAATTATTCTTCCACTTATTTCATCTTTCATCAAGCCAATTACTTTACCATTGCATCTTGGAATGTTGTAGGGGTTGTCTGCAAGAAAATCAGAGGTGCAGAAACGCGAAATGTTATTGCTTATAAGATCGTATGCATTCTCACATTTCATCTCGTACACATTAATGTTTTAGAAATGTCTAAAATAGCCATTCCCACATATAGTGGCTTATTAAAGCAGATTTCTACCTTAGATAATTCGATAGCCATTAATTCCTCATCAAATATTTCTCTGCTGTGGAAATTCGGCTGAGACATGTAATAATTGACTCCATACCTACAGCTCCACCTAGTGACAAGTTTGACGATTCTATGATTTTCCATGGTTTTGCCAAATTTGCGTTATTTAAAAGTTTGTATAAGTTTTTCTCTAGTTAGTGGATTATGCTCGCAACCTTGCATAAGGGTCTATATATGGTTTGAGCCAACGTGATTGGTTGAAGATAATCGCGCGATGAACTTTCTCAAGCACAAGGCCTGCTTGAAAGCATTGCTTCAAATTGCTGTAATGAATGACATACTTAGTCATAGAATGCAGCATTGCGAGCAGTTGCCTATTTTTACCACCAGGTGGAGTACCGTATTCAACGCAGAAGGGAATGTATTTGTGACAATCATGCAAATTATCCGGATATAATAGATCCACCTCTACGATTAATCCTTTGCATGCATCATCCGGTAAATTCCAAATTGATTCGGAGGTTAGTAAATATAATTGCCCCTCGCTAAGCTACTTGAAATCATCCCGCGACAAACATTGACTTTGAGCTCATTCATATAAATTAACCATATCTGTGTAAAGGATATAAGAGGATGGTTTCCTAGGATCGTATTCATCCATGTACTTATTATTCACCTTGCTGTACTTAATACAACATTGCGTTATCCCTCCTCTTATACCCTTTTCCACGAAGAGTAACATATTAACATCCGTGAGCAGCTCCAGTCTATACTTTAGTGTAATCTAAAATATGCTGCCAGGTGTATCCGGGTGTAAAAGAATGCTGGATCTATCTTGTGCGTTGTTATGCACTTATTTATAAAATTTGTGAATACGTCAGCAAGTAGAAGCACATCACATGTCAGATAAACATCGATATAATGACCTATATTTTGAATTTGAAACTTTTGCCAAACGTCCTGAGCATGCGCATAATCATTATCGGTGATATGTGATTGCCTCAACTTGCTGTAAAATTTATCCTTATCAGGAAGACGAGTTTCGTTAAACTTAGCCCACGTATCTACATATTCATACGGATACACCCCCTTTTTAGTTAATAACTGCAGCTGCTCATCATTCAAATGACTTAGCGTACTGCGTAAAATTTTGAAATCGTTAAATATAAAGATAATTAAAGATAATTTAACTAGGGCCTCGTTCATGAAGCGGTATGAATCTACAAATCGAAATTTAACTGTGAATAAATGCCTTTAGTGAATGATATGTAGCGTTCTTTAGTTTTAGGTAATAATGAAATGTGACCGGGGATGGCTTGGGAAATATCTTTCAACAGGAAGTGTGAGCCATAACCGGAAAAGTTATGGAAAAAAACTAGTATTATTCTTGGGGCTTTATACCGGATGTTGCATGCTTGATGAGCACTACCTCTAAATTGACCGGTGAAATGACAATGATCTCTTACTTTAATATCATGGTCTAAAAAGGGTTGTTCGCAAATATGACAGTGGGTGGATGCATTATATTGCAGCATTTGCATGTCGCTTAACGTTTACGTAGGTATGGGATTTTCAATATACTGCTGTAGACTACTAGCAATATCTAGCAGCTCGTTACTAAACTAATTAATACACTCCTCACCCCTCAGCAACAGAAATTTTGATAGGGAATCGTTAAACGTGCAGTGGAGATAATATGCAATGCTGCATACGTTATGTTTGTTATAGTTAACGGTATTCCGCGTTTCATCATCTTTGAAATCCTGCACTAAACATTCCAAGTCGCAATATAAAATAAATGGCGCAGTTTATTTAAACTCGTAATTCTTAAAATACACATTCAAGCCTGGCTTTGGCATCCCTATTAAATTCAATTAAAGCACGTGATGATGATTCATAGATTAACTGAATGTTATAATTAGCTTTATTATATTTATCAGTAAATGCACCGCTTCTTGTATTAAATTTAATTGTAATTATGGTGTTATGCGCGCGAAATGTTTCCCTTTCAACTTATCGAATACCTTCTCTTTCTAATACCGTCTCTCCTTTCAACCTGAAAAGATGCTCATTCACTCACTATAACGTCATCTTAAATATTTACAGGATGTTATTTGTAGATAAACTTTACATTGAAATTTTTCAATGTAAATTGACTTTTTATTTAACGTTTTGGGTATTAATTATTTTAGAATACAATGCAATTACATATAGCATCATATGATAATGATTGTTGTAATTAGCTTTCTAACAAATGCATATAGTTTTAATTCATAACATCAAAGTACTGTTTTATAATTTATCACCTTATTAGTATCACACACATATATCGACATTATTTTTTATTTATTACTAAATGCAATAATTAACTTTCAATATAATTTTTGTATTTACAAATACATAACATTTCTAATTTATAAATAACAGTACTATTTTCGGCTATTTTATTACTTTAAAAACAATAATAAAAATTATTTTAATTGTAAAAATGTAATTGCATTGATGGTGTTATACGCGCCGGACGCTGCAACCAAATGAAAAGCTATTCTCATTCAGTCACTGACGTGAGATTAAATATTTACGCTTATATCACACATTTACGTTTCATACCTAAAACCCAGTTAGCTCGGTTGGCCATATGGATATGCATAGATTCATAACTTGACTTGCTCGAGTTCGAATCCCGGTAAAAACAATTTTTTTAGGCTTTATCCTACAACCGGAAGTTCCTCTTTAACAGCGACAAACAAGATATCTGCAAGGCCCCGCAACAACGCGACGCCAGAAACCAACAGAAGTCGCCGAAGACCTCTAAAGAAGGCCTCAGAAACCGGCGAAGAACCTAATGGAAGCCGCCGAAGACTCTGGAGGCTGCGCAACCAACACACCAGAAGCCGCTGAAGACATCTAAAGAAGCCCTCAGAAGCCGGCAAAGAACCTACCGGAAGCTGCGAAAGACTGCAGAGGCACCGGTCACGTCTCTCATTGGACAGCTACTGGGCTAACCTCTTCTGGAACTCAACAGGGGGCGGGGCCCATCCTCGCATCCCATTGGCTTGACGTCATTGCTCCTTCCGGTAGGAGGAGCCACGCCCCCTTCTACCATTGGTCCTCCAACCACAAACTTCCGGTGGGGGCGGGGCTTAAGTGCTTGCCCACGTCGCTGATTGGTAGAACCCGCTTAGCCTTACTACTCAGTAATATTTACAAAATAAATTCAAAATCCAACTAAATATCTTGAGCATCTAATATTGCTTTAATTATAGTATATATAAATAATTTAGTAACTTATTCATTAATTTATACTTATAACTTTGCATAGAGAGCCAGGTTTGTATAAAGAATGAAACAGATCAACCTATGTTTAAGTATTACAAGAATTTGACCGCCTTATTGTTTCTAAATCTTTATAAACATTCAATGAACAATTTCCGCAATAAACTGGGACATCACCATGCAATACTTTCTGCAGAATATGTGTAGTGGAGTGTTCCAGCTTTTTATGCATTGAGGTGATCACTGAGAACTTCGATTTCAAGCAATGCACTGCTAAAAGTAATAGCCCATGTATTAACACTAAAATTATGCTGAAATCTTCATTATACGATCGCATGAAGATTTCGCAAGGACTATAAACGATGATTGCGGTGAGTATCGATACCACTCTTTGTCAATAGGGTTTACAATATTGTACGTATAAAATTATAATCTTGGGGAATTTTTAACTTTACACGTCTACCATAATCTTCTGGTTATAGGGCATGAAATAAAGAAATCCAAAAGAGCATCGATGACACTTTCTTCGTTATTGACATTACCTTTTCCAATGTTCAATGTGAAACTATGCTTAGAGATTACCCTTACGCATAATGAATACTATCATGACAGTAACCATATACGCAAACAATATCACCATTAATGCTTGGTGTTTCTTCTAAAAATTAGAGTAATCATTAGTAGTAGTCAAGACACGTCACCTTTCACTTTTGACCTTGGGAATTCCCAAGACCGCCCACGTGGCTGACCTTGAGACTGGCCTTGGGCCTGGCGTTGGAATTGCCTTGGAGTTGTCCTTGGGCTAGCCAAGGTCAGAACCAAAAATCTGTCAGCGGGAAATTTGAAGTTTTCTAAGGGGGCCGTATAGCTAACTTGTAAGACATGTATAGGAACATGTGTCAGGATCTGCATCCTCTTGTCGTGGCCCCCTTGGCTGGAAATCGTATTATTATAATAAGGGGGCTCTAAAATCGTATTATTATAATAAGGGGGCTTTAATGCTAACTTGTAAGACAGGTATAGTAACTTGTATTAGGATATACGCCCTCCTGTCGTGGCCATCTTGGCGCGAAATTTGTATTTGTCTTTGTTACGTCATCTAGTGGTATATTTTTAAACTAGCGAATGTTTTCAGTAATAGAGGTTGGTCGTGCATCTCTTTCTCTCTCTCTCTCTCGGCCTTTGTTACGGACCTCTCGATTAAAACAGCTAAACTACTAAAAACGCTTTTATTTATCAAAGTAGAGTGATTAAAAAACAAGCATTATACAATAATTTGATTACCTCATCATTTATAACTAAACATGTAGTGAAGAACTTATTTATAAAATCAAGCATTGGTAAATTATTATTTATTTTAAAACACAAAAACGTTATCGTATAAAGTCCACACACATCCGAATGGTAGTCCTGGAGCGTCGTTTTGTTTAACTGAATCATCTAGAATTCTGCTCAAGGAAACGACAGCAGCGTTCACATCAGCTCCTCTTAGTAATCTTCGTAGACTACACGACCCAACCGCCCTTTCAGTCCATGATATCTATTCTCCAAATATCTCATCTGGCTTGACATGGGTTTTGTTATAAAATAATTTCTTTCGGTATGAATTCGTTAACACCTCTAAAGCCTTGTACGTCCAAGTGTACGTCTCCTTTCAACTGCTGCTTTACACTGAAACTTGTGATCTAGAGTTGTTCATTTTAACAGTTGAAATCCACGACATTCCGATGTTTATCGATCTCGATCACGTTATCAAATTCGGCGTAGACCAAGCAGTTAACGGTTTCAACAATAGCTTCTTCAAAGCCGCCTTCTAGGCGAAGGGAGCCGTTTCTAACCAAATTCCAGTGCGCCTTAGCGTTTGCAGACAAGTCTGGGGTTAGGTCAAATGCTATTAAACAGTAGCCGTTGGAGTAATCGCTTCGCGATATATCGTTGACCTCATTCAAAAAATGAATATCCGTACCGGAGAATACGGTGTTATGCGTCCTTATATATAAACCATTAGCTGTGAAATCCGGTTGTAAGGCCTTAAAAGGAATATACTGACCATCAATATATAACCACATGCAGTTAACACTGCAGTGATTAAAATTGAAAGGATTTGAGGCGTAATCACCGTTGAAGGCTTTATTTGCGACAACACCTACGATGCATCGTTTAGGCAACTGACCCAGGAAGACATTATACCATGATTTTCGCTGTATGCATGTAGGTATACTTAGCGATTTTTCGTCTTTCCTTGTAACAGGGTATTTTGCTGCAGTTGTTTCTAAAGCTTTAGGTGCGCAATTCGAATGGTTGCTTTGATCCGCATACGTCTCACCAGTAAACTAGCGTCCATAATTCGCGTCTTGTAAGTTGAACCGTGGGCCGCCATTAGACTAATGGTATCTCTTGATCGTACAAATTTAGTTTTTAACTCAACAGCATTTATGATAAACTTTCCTGATTAAACAAATCCGAGTGCACTTGATCAATCATCTCAGTCGGTTTGCTGGTCGCGCCAAGTATCTGGCGTCTTGAGTAATCATTATTTGCGAGTCCCAGTGTACTCATCTGCCCGGCTGTATAATGGTGCCATAATGTACAACCTAGATGTGAGGTGTTGGCCTAATAATAAATATAATATATAATTTAGCAACGTTTCGATGCATTAGCGGAAGGCGTAGATGTTGATTGGTTGTAACACCACCTTGTGATTTAAGTAAACCTCCACTTGCGAGAAAAGCGAATGCATCCAATTGTTTACCGGTGCTACAACATCCGCATCAGCAAGTGCTGTATCGTCTTGTTTTATAATTTGAGCTGTGATGTACATCATGGTCTGACTTAAATCTATGCAATCGTTTCCATTTCCGGGCACTACAAACTCTATTGGAGCGTCATCACTAAGGGCGGATAGGGGCTTGTAAAATATTCATTCACCACTCTCGATACTTGTCTGCGTCGACGTTAAAGCAAACAAATCCAATTCGGACTTGACGCATTCACATGATTGGGCATGTAGAAAAGCCATTATTATCTTGAAAATATATCGTCGTAAGTAGATTTCTCCTTCTTAGCAACAGATTATCGGCCAGACGTACTTTTTTATAGCCCGGAGCCTCCATCATTTTATCGATTTTCTCATCGGATTTACGTTTAAGATTTCTACCTGCTTCGTAAAAACTTTCTTGAAATGATTCCTTAACCCGCCGTTACACGCGCCTTTATTTGTAACGCCATTACACACATGTGAGCGATTTGCTCACCTACATGTAAAGTATTTATACTTGACTTAAGTTTGAAAGAATCTTCATTATTATTAACTATTTAATTATCAAGATAAATTAAACATACATTATAAAAAAATCACATCAACAAAAATTTGCTAAAACTTATTCTGAATCCTCTTTTTGCCAACAACGAGTACATATGGGTTTTGTATGTTCCTTACAAATGGATGCACCGCAATCCTTTCTGTTACACTTTGTCTGTGTTTTTCGGTTTTCTCCTTGGACAGTAAGCACATTTTCTGTTGGATTCTCTAGTCTCTTCCGAAAGTTGTGGTTCTTCTTGAAGGCCCAATTGGTCTTTGATTTGCATCCTTAGCAACACTGGTAGCGTTTTTATATTTGCCCGGCATAGTTGATGTGGCCTAATTAGTTCTGAAGCCAAGGTTCTCAAAAGGTTTACGCCTTGGAATCTTGAAATTAGTATTTTCAAAATAAATTATGTGACAATTTATTCCTGCAATATTCATGAGACTAAAAAAAATTGTAAGCGGCCACCTACAACTAACTCATGATACTGAATACAAAGATTTCAATTTGTCGACAACATCTACACCTGACTTAGTTTTATTGTAGAATGTAATAACTTCTGGTTTTGGGCACTACCGGATTTGGGGTCTATAATGTCTTCATTGTGCATTGTTGATAACAGTAATACGTTTTGTTCTTTTTGGCACATGGGAGACAAGCAGACATTTCTCACCGAAACCAAACATATTGCTGGGTGATTTTCTGTCTTTAGTTGCGACAAAATTGGAGGAATTTCACGTTTGTTTTTCTTAGAGTGCCAACTAGAGTAGTTCTATATGTTTTAGTAAATCTAAAGCCAAAGGAACAGAAGTAAAGAAATTTTCGCATGTAACGTTTCGGCCTTGATTGCGTATGGGTTCTATCATCCGCTTTACTAGTGCTGCCGAATCATTAGGTTGTTGAAAAGGGCCATTAGGTTGTTTACCTGCATATATTTCCATTTTGCAAGTATACCAGTTTTCAGCATCCACTAGCGAATATATTTTTATACCATATTTCGCGGGTTTGGTAGGTATATACTGTCTAAAACTACACTTACCACGAAATGCGTCAAGCATTTCGTCAATTGTAGCATAGTATCCTATTTCATAATTAGCTATACATTTTTGAACAAAGTATTCAAATACTTCGCGAATTGGTGCTAATTTGTCAATTTTTTTGCGTTCCTCTCGGTCAGCAATATCATCAAACCGAAGTGCCCTTAGTAAAAGGCGGAAACGGTTTTTCCCCATTGTATTTCGAAAAACCACTGGTGCATCTGCATCCCATAAATCATCTATATTTATATGCACACCTTTCCAAGTTCCTGCCATATAAAGCAACCCAAACAGAGCTTTGATTTCGTGAAATGTAGTGTCTATAGCATCCCTTGGGCGAGATATAGTTTGACGAATTTTAGCAATGTATTTGTTCGTATAAGTCACAATTTTGGCAACAATTTCATCGGAGAAAAATAAACCCTAGCATTCGAACGGGACTTCTGCATTTTTTGCGTGAGGTCTTACACCACGACTTCTCGTCACTATATTTCTAACAGCAGTTTTTACCTTCTGTTTGTTAGAATGGACATACCAAATAGCCTGATTGTCTTTACCTGCAAGGAAAAATTATAAAATAAGAACATACTAAATTGAATTTCTAGTTATTACCTAAATACGTTGGCCTCTGATGTACTAAGGCAACTGGAGTATTTTTCTCGTCACCGGAAGCCGCAGAAAGTTCAGAGTCGGTGTTGTAACCTTGAACCTCAACTTCGTCAATTTCACTTTCATCACTATCGTCTATAGTTTCTAAAGTTTTATTACGTTCTTCCCCCTCCTTGTCAAATTCGTCACACCACTGAAGTAATTGTATTTCTTGGCGCGGATCCATTTAGAATAAAAAAAAATTCTAAAACAAAAAAAAATACATAAGACAATTTTTTCAATTTTTGAGGTGCCAATAAAGCAAACAATGCGTTGTTTTATATTAAAAATATAACAATAAAATATTAGTACATACTTACAAGATGAATTGTGTGTCCTAAAATTAAAATAAGATTGATTCACTACCCGAAAAATAAACGTGGTTATACGCGCAATGAGGAGCACGCTCACAATGACAACGTTTCCAGTTAATTGATAAACTACTACTGACCAAAGGTTCGAAATTTAAACAGATCTGCACCAACCCCTCTCAAAAACAATGCGCAAAGCATTCCTTTACGTTCAAGGTCACGGTCATGACGAATAAAATTATATCGGGAAAATAAATAAAATGTGAGGGTTTTGATCATAGCACGTGTAACGGCGGGTTAACAGGTGAATCCTCTATATTGGCACCGGTTCTGAGAGCTTCTTTCCCCTTAGCCTCTGCACCAGACTTAAATAACTGTATTATACTTGTAAATATACCACCTAGCCAGCTTCCTATTCCGTGACCACGCTGATATAGTGCACCTCTGTAGTTGGACCCGATACCGTACCGGCCTGATTCATGTGATATTGTTGATAAGGACAAACCATTATTGCACTTTCTTAAAGTGCAGCTTCAGACACAACGTCCAAAACTCGAATGCATTGCTGCACCCGCATCTGTGTTTATATTAATCTCGAAGTGTTCAAATTCCCGTATGATCGCCGGTATGTAATGTGCAGGTGAAAAAACCACAGCTTTATGACTCCCGTAAGCATAGTTTTCTGAAGTAAAATTTATTATACGCATAAGTGGAAATAAAACATCACCCACAATTTGCGGTTCAACGATATCGCAACAAACAAACATCTGCGTTGGCAATCCTATCCATATACTAGCGGGATGTGGGGGTGTTGGCTCCACGCTATGTTTTAATACGGACGATAACCCAACTGCAAGACGCTGTGAGAATCCGAATATCGAGAGGGACGTTTCCAATTTCGCAGTGACGCGCTTAGTTAGATTATGGTATTCGATTGTTAACAATTTACTTATTATTTCGTAGTTATTTAGCTCGTTGGTAATTTCTTCTATGCTGGTATACTTTCCCGAGGCGAAACGTAACACATACCAGCCGTTCTCAGTATAAGTGATTTTCTCGTTGTCCTTTTGAAAATGTGATGCAGCTTTTTTTAATATAGCCTCAAACACACCCTCTTCTCCTACAGGTGGATCAATTCTATAATAAATTAAATTGTCTGTCGCACTTACAGCGGCAAGAGAACAAGGGTACTGAATCTCCGATATGCCTACAGCCCATGACCCTGTTAATTCGTTTATTCGTTTTGGCAGTTGTGTAATAAAACTTGACGTCATATTGTCAGGAAAATACGTAATTGAACTATTACTCAATAAAATAAGATAAAACTTCCATTTTAATATCTCTCTCAACTACAAAGCTAACACCCAACTATTAAATTTGTCACTGTATCAACGGCGCTTGACTAGGTATTGTTTATGTCGTCCGCGCCTCTTCTCTGCTAAAATCATATCTACTTAGAATAGGGTGTCTTTATCAACCGTAACAACTTGCAATTCCTCCTCGTGGAGGTACCTGCTCCAGAGTCGTTATTTATTTGGTAAACTGGTGGTCTTATTTTTATTTCTGCACTAATTGTAAAAACTTTCTCGCTCCAACTCGTTTCGTATCCCTTCTCATAGGTGTACTTAGTTCTGGAGATTCTAACATGTTCACCGGCTTTATGTTTAGCACGTGATGTGGCTAAGCCTTTCGCGTTTAGGTTATTGCACACTTCCAAAATGTTTTCGTCGTTTACAGCCGCAGGGGCCATCGTTATACTCGAATGAGGGCTATTGTTGTAAGCAGTCACAAGTTTTTGGAGTGAATCAATATACCTGTAGGAATTTTTGGAGGTGAAATAACGCTACATCTTTGTTTTCAATGTTTTATTTAATCTTTAGATTACAGATGCTTTCACATCAGGGTTACTTTTTACATAGAAATTGATATTTTGTTTCTTGAAGCAGTTTTGTTCACTGACGACCACAAACTCTGCCTTTATCCGTCTGTAGATTTGCAGGTGTATTATCACTTTCCTTAAAAATATCGGTGAATGCTTCAATTACAGATGCGGCTCTCTTGGTTTTAAGACTTCTCGCCCACGTCCGCTTGCTAAACACATCAATAACCGTTAGTATGTAGTTGTATCCGGTAATGTGTTTACTTAAAGCCCGCATACCGCAAAGATCGTCTTGCCACAACTCGTAAATGTTGTGCACAATATATCTATTGCGAGGAAACCTTTTTTTTTTACTGGTTTATGCGCAGTATAAGCTTCCTGTGCCTATAGTCAATTTTTCACCTCACCATATTTACTCTTTACCGCATTAGTTAAAGGTGTTACGCCGGCTGCGAGTGATCATAGTATACAGAATTCATGTTATGTCCGCTACGTATCCCAATCTAGTGAAATTCTTCTTCCTTGAGAGTTTCGTTACGGTGTTTCCTTCGATTCACTATCAGCGTCATAATTCTCTATAGTCGTTTAATGTTAGATGATATAGCAGCATCATGTCTTCGCGTATTTCCGATAAACTCTCGTGGTATATTTATTTCTTTGATGTACGTCGCAAACTGTCGCCAACCGTGCGAGTTTGTAGATTTTCGCTGTCTCGTGAACCAGATCGATAATGTTGGAATGAGGGATGATCTCACCTTTTATCCCAAAATACATCACCGTCCGTATGCAGTACACATAAGAAAGCCTCACCTTTTTTTCCATATGAAACCGAAAGCCTTGATACTACTTCATCGTCTACCAGACCTTTGCGTTTCGGTAAATCTCTAATATCAGCATCACTGCAGATTGTTATGATAGCGGGTTGACGTAACTGATTGTGCGTGGGTGCGTGGGTGCGTGGGCGCGGGGGTGCCTGGGCGCGTGTGTGCGTGTGTGCGTGCAAGCGCGCGTGCGTGTGTGCGTGCTTGCGCGCGTGTCCGTGTGTGTGTGGTGTGTGTGTATGTGTTGTGTGTGCAAATCTGTGTGTATGTACAATACAAAATACTGTTGAATGAATGTTGTCTTTTATAATCTCAAGGAGAAATCATTTTTTAAAGTACGTGTAAATAAATAAAAATTCATTTAAGCAAACAAGAAAGGTCACACTAACAATGCTACAGTTAATGCGAAATGACGGTTGGATTGGAAATTACAATAAGTGTGAGCGAGGTAATTAGGTTTTTGTTATTCGGGTCTAATTTCAAGTTTAGTTATTTCTTATTGTATAGGTATTTAGGTAGTTGAACGTTTTCAATAACGTGTCCTGTTTATACATCTAGAGCCGTTTATGTGAGAGGTTATTTCCGTTAAGAAATTCCTTGCATGTATAATAATATAGTGGTCCAACACCAAGTTTGGTTATATTTTTTTGTTTGTTATTGTATAGGTAGGCATTTCACAAATGTAAAACATATTTTTATCATTGTATGCAAAATGTGGCAATAGTGTTACACGCTAATCTGATGTTTTTTTAAGACTGGTTTTTGCACGCTGTAAGTAAAATCAGGATGTTATTTTTTGAATTGAGAACTGGTTTTGCATGATGTAAGTTAAATCAATTTGGTATTTTTGAATTGTGGTTCGTTTTAGTAAGCAAGTTGTAAGTTAAATTAGATCAGTATTTTTGAACTGTAAGCATTTTGATTTGATCGAGCGTGATTTGTTTGTTTAAGATGGATTTCATTAACTTGATTTGATTAATTAATTTGTTTGTTTGCGAAAGAGTCGAGAGAGACGAGGAATACGAGGTAGAGAGAAACGAGAGGGAGGGGGGTAGGGAGGGGGAGTGAGGGTGGAGGGAGGTTGTGAGGGGGAGGGGGAAAGGGAGATTCGTGCACGATCAACTTCTATGACAGAAAACATTCGCTTGTTTAAAAATGCACCACTAGATGGCGTCACAAACACACAAATTCAAATTTTGCACCAAAGGGGCCACAACAGGAGGGCGTAGACCCTAATAAAGGTTCTTATACTTGCCTTATGAGGTAGCATTAGAGCCCCCTTATTATAATACTATTTCCAGCCAAGGGGACCACGACAAGAGGGCGCAGATCGCAACACAAGTTCTTATATCTGTCTTACAAGTTAGCATTAGAGCCCCCTTATTATAATAATACTATTTCAACCCCAAATGTAAATGTTAACTATAGTAAATAAAAGTCATTTACTTGATATCATTAAATTGTATTAACAAACGAAAACTTTCATTTAACACACGTACAAATCAGGCTTAAATCAAACTCAAAAACATTTCTATTTAGAAAGATATAGAGCGTACATATTTCAGATACACCTTAGAAACAAGAATAATGCTAATGGACGTTCAGACATTTGATGTTTATACTGCTTTCCTTCTACAAATATTAATCCAATTTTTGGCACAATTTTGTCTAGATGGTCAACCATAAACTTACTATCTTGATCACCATAGAATAAATCAATAAATATAAAACTGTAATTCTTATTAATACGATAATTGGATTATTTTAACCTAATCCCTTATCTTTTAAGCTTAATATTTATAATCTAGGATGTTATAAATTTATGTAACAGGAAGAAACATCAATTTTCACTGTCTTGCCGTACTCGCGAAAATTTATAATAAGCTGGGTGATATCTTGTATATCAATATTCTTTAATGTGTCAATCCATATATATTAACAACCGGTAATAGTTCTGCAGTCCCCACCGATATGTGTCTTGTAATAACTTTTAGCTATACCCCATATTAATTCAATGGAGTTAAATACGCAACGGTAGGTGGTACTTTTAGCATCATTTGCTAATAATGGTGCTCTGATAACTGGTATGCCAACGGTTAATAACATTCTGTTAAATATTATGCCCCGATTATTAAGCCATTCTTGTATTTCAGTATTGACAAATTTCGTTACTTACACATTATGGTACGGGGCATTATCTAGCACTATCACTGTTGGTTCCTTTAACTTCTTAATAATTGATATTCAAAGGAACACAAGAAATGTGGATTATTTGATAGGGACCAGTGGTTTGGAATTGTAATCAGCAACAAATGTAGTGAACAGACCTCTTCACATCATCTTTCACAGTCATTTCAGTTTTCTTATTCTTATTCCTGCCATGAACGTCTAGTGGTACAATTTTCAGCAATCCAAAACAAAGCCGTAAGTAAAAATTTCCATGCAACCTTTACACACCCAAAAAATGAAATATCTTACTAGTTACATATCGTAATTCTATCAATCTTTTCGCACTCAGAGCAATGTTGTCCAACATAGCCGGTAACGATGTATGAGAACCATCAAAAAGTTTTTCTTTAATCGATGCCGAACTTACATGCTCTTCTAAATTTGTAAATACATTATTTACAAGAAAATTGGTAACGCAGTTCTCTAGCAAAGAACAGATCGTGGGTTCCAATCCCACTCGAGGAATTCTTTTTCTGTATTTAAATTTAATTTACACTATATATATATATATATATATATATATATATATATATATATATATATATATATATATATATATATATGTACATAATACCTATACGGTATTACGAATTGAATTAAGGATCAAGTGACTGGTAGAGGCCATCAGTTTTCTCATGGACCTGCGCTAACAGACAAAAATACGTTTATAATCAGCTGTTTGGCAGTATACTCTTCCACCTGAAAAAGTTAGTCTTGTTATTGTAAAATTTTGCGTTCATCTCCGTTCTCCTTTCCGTGTTTCTTATTTCTTTCCATTATTCTAATTCTACAGTGTATAAACTTTTTCAACTAAATACAGTAAAATTCTATTTATATAACATTGTATCAATTCATAAATTGAATAAAATAAATAAGTATATAATTAACGAATTGAAGGTTATTGAACTTCACAATAATTTATTCATTATTATGTTGTAAAGTATTCGCTTTTGTTGAAAAGCAGATTACTATTCCAGTATGTGAAATTACACATATGAACGAAACCTCTATTTAAGTATAAATATTTTATATTTGTAAGACTATTTTACGATGAGTAACTTGAAAAAGGTGGTTCATAGCCAAGGTCGGGAAATTATTTATAATGTGTTCCAATTCATAAAGAAACAAAAAGAACCGTTTAAATTAACAACTCCTCTATATGAAACGGTAGCAACTGCAACTGGTGTTGGACTTAGCACGGTGAAACGAATTTGGAAGGAAGCGAAGAGGAAACCGGAAGGTTTGTACTTCTTAAACACTTGTATATTCAATCAACCATTTAAAATCAACTGTCGATCAATTTGACGAAGCAATTATTCGAACCGTTATCCATAGATATGCAAGTATACATAAAAGGAGACCAACTGTGGCGGCCGTATTTCAAGCAGTAAAGAAGATCTTTTACTGCTTGAAATACACCCACATGTCAATTATAAGGAAATTATGTTCATTTAGATCCTTAATTCACAAAATAGGTTTCCGTTGGAAAAGAACGCAAGATAATCGAAAGGCTCTTATGGAAAAACTAGATATTCGTTTAAAACGCACTGCATTTTTAAGAAAATTGAAGTAATACAAACAAGAGGGAAGAAATATCGTTTATACTGACGAAACATATTTGCATAGTTCCCATACAGTTCCAATGGCTTGGGACGATGGAACCAACAATTGTTTGAAGTCGCTAGTGGCTAAGGGACAAAGGCTGATCATTGTTCATGCGGGAGGACCAAAAGGCTTCGTACCTAATGCATTATTAATTTTTAAGTCTGGCTTGAAAACTGGAGACTATCACGACCAAATGAATCACAAGAACTATTTGAAGTGGTTGAACGAAAAATTAATCCCAAACTTAGAACAGAATTCTGTTCACGTAATCGACAATGCGTCCTACCACAATGTGACATGCGAACCAAACCCTACCTCTGCTTGGAAAAAACAAGATATGCAAAAATGGTTAACCGAAAGGAACATTTTCTTTGAACTGAAAGAAACGAAACCTGAACTGTACGCAAAAATTGAAATACATAAACCGAATGCTAAAGTGTACGTTATCGACAAACTACTGGCCGAACATGGACATTGTGTTCTACGTTTGCCCCCCTATCATCCGGAGTTAAACCCAATCGAAAAAGTGTGGGCTACGGTTAAAAATCATGTTGCTTCATCTAATACCACTTTCAAATTAAATGATGTTAGCAAATTTGATAATATTGTAGAATTTGTTACAAGAATATCTTAATCGAGAATATGTAACCGATGAAGTAGCAGAGCTGATTATTAGAATAGATGAAAGTGACGAATCAGACTTCTTTTCAGATGGTGATTCCGATTCATTTTGGTTAAAATGTAATTACAGTATTGCAGGCTGACATTCCATGAATATAAGTAATTTGAGTGCAATCTCATATTTAGAATTTACATCAGTTTACATACATAAAGACAAAGTTTACATAAGAAATCATATAAAAATCAAAACGTTTAAACTACAAGGCAAAACAATTTTATGTTATTTTCTTAATCTTCACCTTCCGAACTTGTGTCATCTTCCGACAAGCCAGTATTCACTACAAATTCAAAACTTTCCACTACTTCGTGAAGTAATCCATCTTTCTCCCACATTTCTTGAGCCAATCGATCCACATGTTTGCAATGTTTTTGCCAATCTAATGCTGTGATTTCTGCAAAAGAGTTTCTCACTAGCACTTCGATTTCCTTGGCACTTTGCTGTACATCGTTCATTGTCTTGCATCTTATTCACTAAAATTTTTAACGTTGGCACTTGCTTGTCGATCGTGAACACCGCTTGCACTGTTCTTTTTAAGATTCCTAAATCACACTCATCCATTACTATTTTGTTGGATCTTTCGATTCACCTTTTTTTCGAAGGTGAATCGAGTAAATCACCATCAGCCACAGCAGTTTCTTTTCTGATTCTCAAAATAGTAGCAACTGATATCCCAACAGTAGCTGCTGCAAGTTCGGTTGCCTTGACTAAAGGGAATGCCCATTCACCAGCTGCTTTTTGTCTATAAAAGAACTGTATAACATCTTTGATAATGTTTCGCCCCTCAGAATGTATAGTTTTCTTCGTAGTTCCATCCATAATAGAGGGATAACCTTAAAACATAAAATAAAATTTAAAAAAATACTCTTGTACATACCTTTATTTCACAAATAAAACCAAAGAAGTTTAAAAAACACTGATTTTAACAAACAAGAGGAACACAATAAAACGATTAACTAATAAAACGCACGCGGAAAATGTCAGCTGTGAACTATAATAATTTACTGTTATAACTGTTAATGTTACCTCAGAATTCTCAAATATGATAGGACAAATAATTTGCCGTGTCAAAAATTTCAAATACATTATTTTGGTTGACATTTTTATTTATTTTATTAAAGTACAAAATAGCTGTTTACATTATTGTTAAATGTCCACCAAGATAACATTTTCATCAGTTTGTAAAATCAAAGTTTTGCTCCCCATTTTGTTTCATAACACATTTCAAATCTGGCGCCTTCTCATGCTAAATGTTTTCAATCTTCACTTATTCCACACCATATGATTTGACGTCATCTGTTTGCGCATATCGAGGTCCATGAGAAAACTGAATGCCTTTATCTGTAACTGGTTTAAAGTGATGATATTTTTGCGGTGGAGACGCAAAAACTAATTACTTTTAATAGCTTGAAGAACGACGCTAACTGTGGATACCTATGGTTATATTTAAAGCAGATTCAACTCGCTACAATTTATTAACAAGTGTAAATGTGTAAATACGGAATGGCAACACGCACTTAACCTATTTTTTTTTGCCTTAGTGGAATTAATAGACTACTATTATCACGTTTTTCCTCAAACTAATTAAGTAACGAAGTAATATCTGTTTAGCTCTGATATTTAAATGCTTTGACATATTGAGCTCCAATACAATACATATTTTAAACTCAAGTTTTGTTCTAAAAAGGAACATTGTTTTAATATACAATATATTATAACACAAAAACACACAATAAACGATTAAGATTAAGGTTCGCAATGAAAAAAAAATTACATAAACGAGTTCACATCGTTGCTTTTTAATAAGAATATTGACACCTAAAAAATAACTTCAATATAAGCATATTGCTGTAGTATTGGTATTGCATATTATACAAGTAATAACGTGCAACAGTAGCCCATTATATTTACTATGCTTATCGCAAACTACAACTGTTAACGGTTCTCGAGATTTTTGCTTACAGTAAATAGGAACACAAAAAGTTTAGTTGGCAAAACTAAAACATTATTTATAGGACTATGTACCGAACAAAATAAGTACTTAAATCATTCATGAAAAAAATTATATAAATTGCTATTAAAATTTATGTACTACATTTTGCCTTAAATAATATTACATATACACTTCATGTTTGATATATTCTTTTCACCAATAATTCGTACTGCTTGTAATATTACCTTTTTATCGTAAAAGCACGTTCCATTTATAAGAGTTTCAGCATGAAACATTTTTGTGAATTGCTTTATCTTGTTTTGAAGTAATGTGTCCCTTAAAAAGACTTCTTATCTAAAACATAATTTTAAAAGTAATCCCCTTTTTCTTTTTGTTTTATCTGTACCGACCCGTTTGATTAATGATTACGGTTTGAAATGAAGGATATATCAGAAAATATGCCTTTTCCTTTAATTCATATCACCAATCTCGATAACTTGCTGAAAGCAATGTATTAAAGATGTCAGACATATTAGAAAGTTAAAATTTGAATCAGCAGAATTATACATAGCGTTAGCTAGTATGTATACTCAAATAAACACGACGAAAAGATGCCATAAACTTGTATTCAAGTTTATAACCTTGCGATACAAAAGGTTTTTGGTGTGGAGCAACACACGACCTTCCAGCATGCAAAGTGGAAATTAAAAGAATTGAAATAGTTTAAATAACAATTTTTTAGGATAATTATGCAACATATTTTTTGATGAAAATAGACAATAATATAAAAACAAAAACAATAATCTATGATAGGTGGATGGTTGAAACTTCATGTCAGACAGTGGGTAATAGAAAAATCCAACACCGCTTGCTACAACAAAATACCCATAATACATTTTAAATTAAATTTTCTTTAAAAACTACGTCTACACATTTTCTTATAAAATTAATCGTTATTCAAATATTGAAAATATTTGCACTAACACTTAAATTCTATATACGTGTTGTCGTTGTGGAGTTATAGTGGATACTAACACACATCCACACACACTCACTCAAACACAGACACGCACGCACGTAAACAAACATACACGCACACTCACAGACCATACACACACGCGTACGCACCCACATGAACGTACACGCACGTAAACACACGCCACCCACGTACGACCACGCCATCGCACGAACCCGCATGCACGTACTAACACGAACACTGCACATATACGCATACGCACGCACACACACGCTCGCATACGCAGGCACATGCACTTACCTGTACGTACACGCACGCACATACACAAACACGCACACGAACGCACGAAAACGCACAAACCTGAACACACGCTATAACGGGCACATCACACACTCACGCACACGCACGCACACGTATGCATAAGCACGCACACACACGCACGTGTACACGCACGCATACGTATGTACACACATACACACACGCATACGCACGAAAACGCATAAACGCATGAACACACGCATAACGGGCATACGCACTCACGCACACGCATCGCACTACGTATACGCATAACGCACGCACACAACGCACGTACACGCAACGCATACGCATACGCATACCATACGCATACGCATACGCATACGCATACGCATACGCATACGCATACGCATACGCATACGCATACGCATACGCATACGCATACGCATACGCAATACGCATACAGCATCACGCATACGCACGCACTACGCATACGCGCACGCATACGCATACGCATACGCATACGCAACGCATACGCATACGCATACGCATACGCACACGCACACGCACACGCACACGCCAACGCACGTACGCACGCAAGCGCGCACGCACGCACATGTATGCACACGAAGGCACGCGCACGCACATGCACGTACATGCACGTAAACACACTCCACCCACGCACGATCATCGCCAATCGCACGTACGCACGCAAGCGCACGCCTACACGCACATGCAGTACGAGCACACGACGCGCATGCACTTGTACATGCACGTAAACGACAGGCTCCACAAACGCACGAATCATGAACACATCGCACTAACACGCACGCACGCCCTAACACGCACATGCATGTACCTGTACGCACACGACGCGCATACACTTGTACGCACACGAAGGCCCACAAACGCACGAATCTGAACACACGCACAACACGCACACCGCACACTCACGCCAACGCACACACATGTACGCATACGCACGCACACGCATACGCACACAAACATGCATACGCGCACGCACACGCATACACATACGCACACACGCACACGCACACGACACGCACCACAGCACACGCACACACAGCATACGCATACGCACGCACACGCCACGCACACGCCACGCACGCACGCACGCGCACGCACGCGCACGCGCACACGCACACGCACACGCACACGCACTCGCACTCGCACACGCACACGCACACGCACACGCACACGCACTCGCACTCGCGCACGCACACACGTACGCGGATGCGCATGCGCACGCGTGCTCGCACGCGCACGCGCACACGCACACGCACACGCACACTCACACGCACACGCGCACGTTCACGCACACACACGCACACGGACAAGCACAAGCACACGCGCACTCACACGTACACGCACACGCACACGCACATGACTGACGAACGTATACTCCCTGACCTTTCTCACTTTAACCTTACAGCTTAAATATATACAAGGCGAAATCGCAATGTCCGCAATTACAGACAAGAACCGCGCTAGCATCAGAACTTTCTGATCTATCCCATTTTTTCGAGTAGCGTATTTATGTAAGCTACACGCCCTCATCTCCCTTTTGATACATTTGAGTACGAAATAAAAAATAACCTATTGAAATTTTAAATCAAATAAAAATCAATAACTATATGTTATGAAATTTTTTCTACAAATTTTTATTAAATAATTCCAATTTAGCCCATAAAAGGAAACTAACTTCGCTTGCTTAAAATTTTTCTTAAAAGCTCTAAACGTCAAAGATTAGTCTTGCAACAATTAAACATTTGCATCGATTAATTGTCTTAAGTATGTAAACATTCAAGTTGCGGAATTTTCTTAAATACTGACAAAGCAGCCATTTTCTATTCACACGGAAAATTACTGAATTGATATTAAAATGTCGTTTCGACTATTAAACTCATTTAAAGTGATGTTTAGACAATAACAGTCAATATTACTTGTGAATTTAGAGTTCGGGACTCCACCGGTATCTCTCACTCGAGGATCTTAATGAACAGATATTTTCCTTCCGGAGATTTTCACATTTGGAGCTGCGTCAAAGTCACGTGGCTTAGACATAATGTAAATAGCTTTTTAATTTTGTCCATATTGTACTATAAACCAGTATGGGGCTATGTTGCTTCTACAAGTAGGTTATTTCCGCTCAACCTGGATAAGTTACAATACAATTTATCGCCGGAATTGCAAAAATTAGTACTTTCAATTGGAAATTCCAACCTTGCCTTGCACGATGTATCTTTTGGAATGTCTTTTATATGTAAAAAGTAATATTAACATGTATACTGGTAATATTGTTAAACATAAGTACCGAATATGGACCAGAGACAATTGCAGATGACCTTTATCCCATAAATTAAAATATCGCATAACGGCCCAAGTTATTCAATTTTATAAAGTAATGAATGCAAAAAAATTGGAATCACTAAGGTTTAAAATAGCCCTTTTAATGAATGCATTTTACTTCTTTGATTAATAATTTGATTGCTTTAAATGAATTTGTAACTTGTCGTTATTATCTATAACTGACTTGTATAGATACTTGTAGTATCATAACTCTAACAAGTAGAAAATGAAATAGTACTTCGGATAACATACTAAGAACGTCATATATTAGGATGGACGGTTGACTAATAAATCAAAGACGTGCTACATTTTAAGATACAAATTTTCGAAAACATCTGAACTAGGCTTTATGGCGTAATTAACTCGCCTTTTGCATGTATTACTATCCATTTATGTAAGTTCATTTGCCATTTCATGCAAAATTAAAACTAAATATCTTCTTTTGTGGTCTACTTATAGTCAAACGTTGATATTTTTATACGTTTTTCATGGTCTTATACCTCGCTTAATACTATTATACTGACATATTTCGTCAACGGTACTTATACATTGCGAAGTGCCGAATTCAGTGGCATACTTAAAGTTTTTCTAGAAGGTATAATTTTTGAGTAATAATATAAACTTGGAATGCCTCCTTTGTTGTACTTTTATATTGCCCTCAGTTTGTTACTCAGGTCGGGATTAAAGGATGTCACTACTTTGGGAATAACTGATGAATGAGTCTTGGCCGGTTATAAAAAATTTTATTTGGTTATAATAATGCAAAATAAGACAAACTCTAAACAAGATGTAATAAAATTAACAAACTAAACTAAATATTAAAATAAATAAATGGAAAACTAATAATATACAGGCTGGAATGACTGGTAAATTATATGCATTAGGATCTGTAAAATAGATAATTAAACTGATGTTTAGTAATGTGTGAAACTGATATTAGTAAAACGGTTAATTAAATAAGGAACAGGTGTTCTAAATGTAATTACATGTGGGTGATCTGGAGGGATTATTTACAGCTGAGTAGGGTATTTACATTTCTGATTATGTGTGAGTGGTAGTGTGTCATAATCAGTTGTCGGTATTAATTGTTTAGTTCAATTCAATAGATTTAACTCAGGATTATACTGGAATTATTAACAAGTGATAATTATTACATGGCTTATGAATAACATCATAACTGGAAACAGGAGTTCTATATATATATATATATATATATATATATATATATATATATATATATATATATATATATATATATAGGTCAGGTTGATTATACGTGTAGAGGTCAGGATATATATATATATATATATATATATATATATATATATATATATATATATATATATATATATACACACACATGTAGTTGTTATGATTAAACCGGAGTAGTATAGCTACCGCACTTCTGGGCCACTTTTGTCACTAGATTTGTCACCAGATCTAGGAAAAAGTCACCAGAAAAGTTACTAGATTTCAAGGTCGGTAACATTGCCTATTAGACCACAGGTGTGTAACTCTCTTCAAGGTCATGCTTGCACGAGTCCTTCAAGGTCACTAGAAAAGTTACTAGATTGTTGATTGTCCTGAAGGTCATTGCCCTCGGTCTCAGGCAAGTCTATGCAAGTTTCGAGGCCACGCCCTATTCTGAGAAACAAAGGGGGCCCATTGTTTAAAGTCTATGCTTTCAAGGTCAGAGAACAAAGACGATCTATTGTTTTGGCTGAGATTCTAGGAAATCAATAACAAAGACGATGCATTGTTCAAAGCCTATGCTTTCAAGGCCACATGAAAGACTATCTATTGTTCCGTAAAAAATAGATTGTTATCTCAATTCTAGGAAATCAATAACAAAGGCGATGCATTGTCGACGGTTCAAAGTCTATGCTTATAATTTTCAAGGTAAATGAACAAAGACGATTCATTGTTCAGGTTGATTTATAAAAATAGATTGTTATCTAAATACGTCTCTTTCAAGAACAAAGGCATTGTCAACGATTTAAAGTTTATGTTTACAAGGTCACACCTCTGAGAAATGAACAAAAGCGATTCATTCTTCAGTTATAAAAATAAATTGTTATCTCAATTCTAGGAAATCAAGAATGAAGGCGATGTATTATCAACGCTTCAAAGTCTATGCTTACAATTTTCAAGGTAAAAGAACATTCTTCTGGTCGAGTTATAAAAAATAAATTGTTATCTCAATTCTGAGAAATCATGAATAATGTATTGTTCAAAGTCTGTGCTTATAATTTTCAAGGTAAATGAATAAAGACGATAAAGACGATTCATTGTTCTGGTTGATTTATAAAAATAGAGTGTTATCTAAATACATCTCTTTCAAGAACAAAGGCAATCCATTGTCAACGATTTAAAGTTTATGCTTATAAGGTCACACCTCTGATAACAAAGACGATCCATTGTTCAGTTAGAAATAGATTGTTATCTCAATTCTAGGAAATCAAGAGCCCTGAGGTGCATGTTTCAAAGCCACGCCCCCTCAGGTGGTCTAAACAGGTGGCCGTTCCCCTAAACAGGTAGCCGTTTCCTAAAAACAGGTACCCGTTTCCTAAAAACAGGTAGCCGTTTCCTAAAAACAGGTAGCCGTTTCCTGTAAACAGGTAGCCGTTTCCTAAAACAGGGGGTCCGTTTCCCAAAACAGATAGCTGTTTCCAACCGTTTCCCCATGTTCAGGTCGAAAATAGATTGTTATCTCAATTCTAGGAAATCAAGAACAAAGGCGGTCATTGTTCAAAGTCTATGCTTACAATTTTCAAGGTTAAAGAACAAAGACATTCCATTGTACAGGTTGAGTTATAAAATAGATTGTTATCTCAATTCTAGGAAATCAATAACAAAGGCGATGCATTGTTCAAAGTCTATGCTTACAATTTTCAAGGCCACATGAGAAACAAAGACGATTCATTGTTTTTGGTTGAGTCATAGCTTCTGAAATTCTAGGAAATCAAGAATAAAGGGCCCATTGTACAAAGTCTATGCTTACAATTTGCAAGGTAAAAGAACAAAGACGATTCATTGTTTTGGCTCTGTCAGCTTCTAAAATTCCGAGAACAAAGACGATGCATTGTTCAGACTGATTAGGTCATCTAACAAGTAAAATATTTTTATAAGACTACCACAATATACAGATTTAAGTATTATGGGATATAGTCACTTTTGTAATACCTCTGCTGGAGCATATCTATTTACTATTTGTTTTTCACATTCTATTTCCTTCAACTGATTCTCGTTTAATGCGGACCACATCATCTTTCCTAATAGGTTCATTATATTGTATACTAGCCATACATTCAGCTTCCTTAAAAGTCTTCATATCAGGATCTACTTTGAGACATTGTTCGAGACTTATTACAATAAGCAATGTCACGCCTCCCAATGCCCTCAAGTGGTCTAAACAGCTAGACGTTTCTAAAACAGGGGCCCGTTTTCCAAAACAGACGGCTGTTTCTCAACACAGGTAACCGTTTCCCACAAGGTTACATGAGAGAACATAAGCGTTCTGATTCCTAAAATAGATTGTTATCCAGCTACCAACCCACCTCAATTCTAGGAATCAAGAAAAAGGAGGGTCCATTGTTCAACCGACGGTTCAAAGTCTATTCTCAGTTTTCAAGGTCACACCTATGAGAAATGAACAAAGACGATCCATTATTCCGTTATTCTAAAAATAGATTGTTATCTAAATACATCTCAATTCTGGGAAATCAAGAAACGCTTCAAAGTCTATGCTTATAAGGCCACACCTCTGATAACAAAGGCGATTCATTGTTGAGTCATAGCTTCTGAAATTCTGAGAACACAAGACGATGCATTTTCAGACTGATTAGGTCATCTAACAAGTAAAATATTTTTTATAAAACTTATAATTTATTAACCACAATATTCATCTATATATAGATAAAAGATCTTTAAGTAAATATACATATTATGGGAATTTGATGTACTTAACATTTTGTAATACCTTTGCTGGATCATATCTATTTTATTTATTATTTGTTTTCACATTCAATTTCCTTCAACTGATTCTCGTTTAATGTGGTCCACGATACATCATCATCTTTCCTAATAGGTATTTTCATCGCTTCATTATAATGTTTACTGGCCATACATTCAGCTTTCCTTAAGCCTTCATATCAGGATCTGTGATCCTTTTACTTTGAGACATTTTCCGTGACTTATTACAAACCTACGTCTCTTAAACTTATATGCAAAACACAAATTAAAATCTTTTAATTATACAGTTACGTAAATTTCAAAGTTAATTCCGAGAAATCTATTTTCAAGGTGATCCAACCTTACTGACTATCAAATAGATTGTCAATGGCTACTATAAATTTTCCAGGTCCTACAAATCAACCTACAGAGGTATCCTGATATATGACCGGTAAATCTATATATGAGGATGCATTGAAGCAACATCTTGATACGCTGCTTCTAAAATTTTAGGTTGTCCAGAAATCTCAAAGGGGGTCCATTGTTCAAAGTCTATGCTTACAATTTTCAAGGTCACATGAAAAATGAACAAAAGTGATTCATTGTTTTGGTCGAGTTATAAAAATAGTTTCTTATCTAAATACCCTTCGATTCTAAGAAATCAACTTTCAAGAACAAAGGCGATGTATTGTCAACGCTTCAAAGTCTATGCTTACAAGGTCACACCTCTGAGAAAAGAACAAAGGCGATCCATTGTCCCATCATAATTTTTAAAGATAGATTATTATCCAGCCACCCCCCACCTCAATTCTAGGAAATCAAGAACAAAGGCGATCCATTGTTCAAGTCGATGCCGCAGGGATATATAAGTAACAGTGAGATCAGTCGGTTAGTAAGTTGTTAAACATGGAATTAGCAGGGTTAAACCAAAGCACCTATTGCAAACTCTATAAAAATACATGTGACCTAGAGATATCGAAAAAATATAAAGTTATTAATGTTACAGTAATCAATACGAAGTATGGTGAACGTATAGTGTTAGAAACAGAGGAGTTTAAATGTGTTTTACCTCAGCGCTTTTACGAGTATTTCAAACAAGAAGAAAATCGAATTGAAGAATTTAAAACGATGCTAAACACAAAGGATGTATTCATGAGTAGTCTGGGTGCAGTCGGAAAAACAATAAACATAACATTTAGTGCATCCAACCGTATGTAAACATGCTCATTTCGAAATTAGTGTTTAGTTGTGGAAAAGTCATGCAAGCAATAAAATCACTCCTGGAACGATGTTTACTGCCGGATACTTCATACCGCTGTAATAACAATATGATGATTAAAAAATAAATACTGTTGTTAATATGGTGTTCTTTTTTAAGACACGTAGATATCATCAGCCACCATTTGTCAAGGTCACGTCATATCACTATTCAGGAAATAATTTTCATGGTCCCAATCCTGTTCAATCCATATTTTAACCCCGAATGCAACTGGTGCATCTATATAGGGATGAATAATTTTACGGTAAACCTAAAGTGCTGTGAAGAGCAATTAGATATTAGTCAAAGTTATGTGCGGTTTAACTACACATGCGTTCTTGTGCATTTTAAATTCTAAAATTGTGTTTTGAAAATTGTGCATATGTTTTGCGGGGTCACGCTACAGAGACAATGATTGTAATAGTTGATGTACAGGGATTCAAAACGGCAAAACATGTATTTACACCCAAAGAGCTAGCAATATACAATGGAAATCAAGCTGCCCATTTTGTGTTCAAACCACCATTTCCTTGGCACCTCTTAGATGTAGAATTTCAACGACAAGCTGTTTGGTTAATCAATAATCATCACTGCATCAAATGGGGATCTGGATATACCTCTACACATCTTTTTCCACATATACTTCGTGAACTAATATCGGTAACAGATCATGTGTACGTTAAAGGGCGAGAAAAAGCCGATTACATTCGAAAACTGTTGAGACAGTCAGTTATAGAAATTGAAGAGCAACCATCTTTACCCAAAATGAAAACAACTTGTTTCTTTCATACACAAACCATCTGTAATTGTGCTTTGACGAATGTACACTTTTATATAATAACTATGTAAGACAATATCAGTAAAGGTTTCATAAAATGTGTGTGCTTACAAGTAAAGGAGGAAAAGTTTGTAATATTTACAATAAAACGCTATTATTTTAAGTGTATTATTTTATATAAAGCCCTCTGATGCAAACTATTTCTATGGTCCAGCCTATCCATCTAGGTCAACAAGTCAACTTTTAACATTCCTTGAAGGTAAAATTCTGGAAATAGCAAATAAGAGTTCCTATTACTAAATTCTAGCAATAGAATCAGTTCGTGGAAACAAGATGGTTGTTGTCTATGCTGAATGTTTATCAAGGTTCCTGTATTGGCTAAACGTTATGCTTACAGTATCTGGTGGTTGGAAATTCTCAAGGTCTCCAAGAAATTTTCAAGACCATATGTCCTACAGGCCGATCTTACCCGACATCATCCGATCGAAATGTAGCCGAAACCTGCAGGACCAATTCTAAACGAGTCATGGAAATAAGAAGGGGGTCTATGCTACAAGGTTATTGACTAAATTTTAATAAAAAAGCGTGGGCTCATATTATGGTCCGCCAGGATGTTCCCCCAAATACAGATAACCGTTTCCCAAAACAGGGGAGCCGCCACTCAACACAGGTTTCCCCTCCAGAGCCTAATAGCTGAGGCTAAATTGAACTAGGTCAGATCCATTTATCTTAGAAATCTAAACATGGAATATGGTTGTGAGGGGTTAGAAATCCTAATTCGTGGGAAGGTCCAAGTACAATTCTTAGAAATCTGAAAGTAGAACTAGTTTAATATCATAGAAAAAGCTAATCTCCTACTTTGGGGTTTATGGGCCAAGGTAGTTTCTATAAATCACCTACTTTTAGGGGTAAAGGGTAGCTTTTTCAATAGTTATAGGTACTGTGTCAACGAGGCTTATCATCTAGGGGTGCAATTCTGACCCCGAGAAAAATGATGAATTCTGCGTCGCTTTTGAGAAGAAGAAGCTAGAATAGAAAGTAGTGTTGGCAACCATGACTGTTAGGGTTTAAAAGTCCCCATTGTGTGCACAGTAGACTCTTGATTAGCAGCAATGACGAAAGTAGTAGTACGTAAGGTAGAAAGTACAGAAAAAGCAGTGTGGAGGAGCGAAAGAAGAGGTTGGAGACATTAATAAAACAAGTAAAAGAAATAAAACTCGATTTGGAGTGTTATATAGTGAAAACAAAAATGATGAAGCTGCGTATTAGCAATATGTAAAATAGTGTAGTAAAACATGAAATTTTGGGAAGGATGAGTTTAAATACCTATTTTAAAGAAGAAGAAAAGACGCTGCTATGTGTTGTTATAAGTATCTCACAATTGTATTAGGTTTAAGTAACTGTATCATTAAAAAATAAAGACTTTAAAAGTTAAAGAGACGGTTTTCGGTATTCTCTTCTCCCATAATGGTTCCTTATTGGCTATGCATATCTGGGTGTGGTTCGATATCCACCTTTACCGAAATCTCCCATAAGGAAATGGAACCCCTGCCGTACGTTGGGCTTTAAATTGGCCTATATACAACGTATAAAAGAAGATTTATTGAAAAGATCAATGGCAGTAAAATGATCCCTAAATAAAAGCAATTTACTGGTTTTAATGCAGATCGTTATTGTTTTAATCATTAAATGGCGTTATGCATATGTGAACTAAAATTTATTAGTAAAGCGTTATAATGAAAATACAATGACTTTCCTTTGTATAAGGGAGATTTAAATTGATTTTTTTTTTGCAAGAACCTAAAAAATTAAATGTCAGCCCTATTCCTAAATTGGCTACCCTTGGACTTAAAAGAGTAAACAGTGACAGCTTGCAGTATAGAAATGGAGTTAATTTGATGTAATTTTTATATAAAGGTTAAGAAAATCGATTTATAGTTTTAATGTTGCAGGATAAGGAGACCTGACTGTTTTATATGAATAGTTTTCATTGTGTTAAAGGGGATACAATAGGCTTGCATTCATACAGAGCCCCCCATTCGTATTTGGATAACGTGTGCAATATTTTTTTGTTAAGATGTTGCTTAAATAACATTTGTAAACACGCTTTTAATTATATGTAAAAATCTACTTTAGTATACTTCATTGAATTAGATAATTTAAAGCTTACATAAGGTTTTATATACATTAAAAGAGTAACCTTTACTATGCATCCTTTAATGAACGTTTTTTGAATTAATAACAATAATAAATTGATAATATAATTCCTATTCCCCTAACCGATGGCCATATTAACTTTTATAGATTACCCTCTACCTAAAAGTGTTTCTTGATTCAGTCGTATGCATTTTAGTTGTTTTCAAGCTTAAGAATATTTTCATTGCTAATATATCATTCAACTAATCATACAGGTAGGACAATTTATGTCTTAGTTACTGTCCTGGTATACTTTTGCCTTACCGATAATGTAATATATAGAATTTTACTTATTATTGAAATAAAAATATCCTGAAAACTTTTATTTATCTGCTACATTTGTAAAAAGTACTAGGTTGGAAGCAAGTGTCACACAGATAAATGTTTGCTGATGTAGTAAGATGATATCAACATAAGGTCAAAGAAACGTAAGGTGGTTAAAGAGCTGTGTTTTAGTAAAGGAATGTGTATAACAATATATGTTTATATTAATAAAAAAATGTTTATTCTAGATTATTTATCCTAACTACGTATCTCTAGACCATCAATAAAATTTCGCAATCTTTTAAATAGAATAAAATGAGATGTAAGTATATAGATGTTACACTTCTAGGTTTTGTAATGTAGTTAGCAGTTGTTTCTTTGCTCAATCTAATGTCTTCTAATTGCTTGACCCTGAAAGGTAGAATCCCCCCACGCCTTGAAAATTTTATTTAGTACTCCTGAGAATTAACACCTTAGCTCAGCCAAGAACCTTGAGGAATATACGTAAGCAATGTGTATGATGGCCTTGGGCAATACAACTTTGACCTTGAAGCGTCGGCAATGGATCCTTTTTTGTCCTTGATTTCCTAGAATTGAGCCTGAAATGATTGGGGTATTTAGATAACAATCTATTTTTTAGCAATTATGACTCTGCCAAAACAATGGATCGCATTTGTTCTTTTACCTTGAAAGCATAGACTTTGAACAATGGATCGCCTTTGTTCTTGATTTCTCAGAATGGGGGTAGCTGGATAACAATCTATTTTTATAACTCAACCAAAACAATGAATCGCCTTTGTTCTTTTCTCAGAGGTGTAAACATTTTTTAAAAATTACATGCAAGCCTATTGTATCCCCTTTAACACAATGAAAACTATTCATATAAAAACAGTCAGGTCTCCTTATCCTGCAACATTAAAACTATAAATCGATTTTCTTAACCTTTTATATAAAAATTACATCAAATTAACTCCATTTCTATACTGCAAGCTGTCACTGTTTACTCTTTTAAGTCCAAGGGTAGCCAATTTAGGAATAGGGCTGACATTTAATTTTTTAGGTTCTTGCAAAAAAAAATCAATTTAAATCTCCCTTATACAAAGGAAAGTCATTGTATTTTTCATTATAACGCTTTACTAATAAATTTTAGTTCACATATGCATAAACGCCATTTAATGATTAAAACAATAACGATCTGCATTAAAACCAGTAAATTGCTTTTATTTAGGGATCATTTTACTGCCATTGATCTTTTCAATAAATCTTCTTTTATACGTTGTATATAGGCCAATTTAAAGCCCAACGTACGGCAGGGGTTCCATTTCCTTATGGGAGATTTCGGTAAAGGTGGATATCGAACCACACCAGATATGCATAGCCAATAAGGAACCATTATGGGAGAAGAGAATACCGAAAACCGTCTCTTTAACTTTTAAAGTCTTTATTTTTAATGATACAGTTACTTAAACCTAATACAATTGTGAGATACTTATAACAACACATAGCAGCGTCTTTTCTTCTTCTTTAAAATAGGTATTTAAACTCATCCTTCCCAAAATTTCATGTTTTACTACACTATTTTACATATTGCTAATACGCAGCTTCATCATTTTTGTTTCACTATATAACACTCCAAATCGAGTTTTATTTCTTTTACTTGTTTTATTAATGTCTCCAACCTCTTCTTTCGCTCCTCCACACTGCTTTTTCTGTACTTTCTACCTTACGTACTACTACTTTCGTCATTGCTGCTAATCAAGAGTCTACTGTGCACACAATGGGGACTTTTAAACCCTAACAGTCATGGTTGCCAACACTACTTTCTATTCTAGCTTCTTCTTCTCAAAAGCGACGCAGAATTCATCATTTTCTCGGGGTCAGAATTGCACCCTAGATGATAAGCCTGTTGACACAGTACCTATAACTATTGAAAAGCTACCTTTACCCCTAAAAGTAGGTGATTTATAGAAACTACCACCTTGGCCCATAAACCCCAAAGTAGGTGATTAGCTTTTCTATGATATTAAACTAGTTCTACTTCAGATTTCTAAGAATTGTACTTGACCTTCCACGAATTAGGATTTCTAACCCTCACAACCATATTCCATGTTTAGATTTCTAAGATAAATGGATCTGACCTAGTTCAATTTAGCCTCAGCTATTAGGCTCTGGAGGAAACCTGTGTTGAGTGCGGCTCCCTGTTTTGGGAAACGGTTATCTGTATTTGGGGAACATCCTGGCGGACCATAATATGAGCCCACGCTTTTTATTAAAATTTAGTCAATAACCTTGTAGCATAGACCCCTTCTTATTTCCATGACTCGTTTAGAATTGGTCCTGCAGGTTTCGGCTACATTTCGATCGGATGATGTCGGGTAAGATCGGCCTGTAGGACATATGGTCTTGAAAATTTCTTGGAGACCTTGAGAATTTCCAACCACCAGATACTGTAAGCATAACGTTTAGCCAATACAGGAACCTTGATAAACATTCAGCATAGACAACAACCTCTTGTTTCCATGAACTGATTCTATTGCTAGAATTCAGTAATAGGAACTCTTATTTGCTATTTCCAGAATTTTACCTTCAAGGAATGTTAAAAGTTGACTTGTTGACCTAGATGGATAGGCTGGACCATAGAAATAGTTTGCATCAGAGGGCTTTTATATAAAATAATACACTTAAAATAATAGCGTTTTATTGTAAATATTACAAACTTTTCCTCCTTTACTTGTAAGCACACATTTTATGAAACCTTTACTGATATTGTCTTACATAGTTATTATATAAAAAGTGTACATTCGTCAAAGCACAATTACAGATGGTTTGTGTATGAAAGAAACAAGTTGTTTTCATTTTGGGTAAAGATGGTTGCTCTTCAATTTCTATAACTGACTGTCTCAACAGTTTTCGAATGTAATCGGCTTTTTCTCGCCCTTTAACGTACACATGATCTGTTACCGATATTAGTTCACGAAGTATATGTGGAAAAAGATGTGTAGAGGTATATCCAGATCCCCATTTGATGCAGTGATGATTATTGATTAACCAAACAGCTTGTCGTTGAAATTCTACATCTAAGAGGTGCCAAGGAAATGGTGGTTTGAACACAAAATGGGCAGCTTGATTTCCATTGTATATTGCTAGCTCTTTGGGTGTAAATACATGTTTTGCCGTTTTGAATCCTGTACATCAACTATTACAATCATTGTCTCTGTAGCGTGACCCGCAAAACATATGCACAATTTTCAAAACACAATTTTAGAATTTAAATGCACAAGAACGCATGTGTAGTTAAACCGCACATAACTTTGACTAATATCTAATTGCTCTTCACAGCACTTTAGGTTTACCGTAAAATTATTCATCCCTATATAGATGCACCAGTTGCATTCGGGGTTAAAATATGGATTGAACAGGATTGGGACCATGAAAATTATTTCTGAATAGTGATATGACGTGACCTTGACAAATGGTGGCTGATGATATCTACGTGTTAAAAAGAACACCATATTAACAACAGTATTTATTTTTAATCATCATATTGTTATTACAGCGGTATGAAGTATCCGGCAGTAAACATCGTTCCAGGAGTGATTTTATTGCTGCTTGCATGACTTTTCCACAACTAAACACTAATTTCGAAATGAGCATGTTTACATACGGTTGGATGCACTAAATGTTATGTTTATTGTTTTCCGACTGCACCAGACTACTCATGAATACATCCTTTGTGTTTAGCATCGTTTTAAATTCTTCAATTCGATTTTCTTCTTGTTTGAAATACTCGTAAAAGCGCTGAGGTAAAACACATTTAAACTCCTCTGTTTCTAACACTATACGTTCACCATACTCGTATTGATTACTGTAACATTAATAACTTTATATTTTTCGATATCTCTAGGTCACATGTATTTTTATAGAGTTTGCAATAGGTGCTTTGGTTTAACCCTGCTAATTCCATGTTTAACAACTTACTAACCGACTGATCTCACTGTTACTTATATATCCCTGCATCGACTTGAACAATGGATCGCCTTTGTTCTTGATTTCCTAGAATTGAGGTTGGCTGGATAATAATCTATCTTTAAAATTATGATGGGACAATGGATCGCCTTTGTTCTTTTCTCAGAGTGTGACCTTGAAGCATAGACTTTGAAGCGTTGACAATACATCGCCTTTGTTCTTGAAAGTTGATTTCTTAGAATCGAAGGGTATTTAGATAAGAAACTATTTTTATAACTCGACCAAGAACAATGAATCACTTTTGTTCATTTCATGTGACCTTGAAAATTGTAAGCATAGACTTTGAACAATGGACCCCTTTGAGATTTCGCTGGACAACCTAAAATTTTAGAAGCAGCGTATCAAGATGTTGTTCAATCCTCATATATATTTACCGGTCATATATCAGATACCTCTGTAGGTTGATTGTAGGACCTGGAAAATTTATAGTACCATTGACAATCTATTTGATAGTCAGGTAAGGTTGGATCACCTTGAAAATAGATTTCTCGGAATTAACTTTGAAATTTATGTAACTGTATAATTAAAAGATTTTAATTTGTGTTTTTGCATATAAGTTTAAGAGACGTAGGTTTGTAATAAGTCACGGAAAATGTCTCAAAGTAAAAGGATCACAGATCCTGATATGAAGGCTTTAAGGAAAGCCGAATGTATGGCTAGTAAGCATTATAATGAAGCGATGAAAATACCTATTAGGAAAGATGATGATGTGTCGTGGACCACATTAAACGAGAATCAGTTGAAGGAAATTGAATGTGAAAAACAAATAATAAATAAAATAGATATGATCCAGCAAAGGTATTACAAAATGTTAAGTACATCAAACTTCCCATAATATGTATATTTACTTAAAGATCTTTTATCTATATATAGATGAATATTGTGGTTAATAAATTATAAGTTTTATAAAAAATATTTTACTTGTTAGATGACCTAATCAGTCTGAACAATGCATCGTCTGTGTTCTCAGAATTTCAGAAGCTATGACTCAACAATGAATCGCCTTTGTTATCAGAGGTGTGGCCTTATAAGCATAGACTTTGAAGCGTTTCTTGATTTCCCAGAATTGAGATGTATTTAGATACAATCTATTTTTAGAATAACGGAATAATGGATCGTCTTTGTTCATTTCTCATAGTGTGACCTTGAAAACTGTAAGAATAGACTTTGAACCGTCGGCTTGAACAATGGACCCCCTTTATTCTTGATTCCTAGAATTGAGGTGGGTTGGTAGCTGGATAACAATCTATTTTTAGGAATCAGAACGCTTATGTTCTCTCATGTAACCTTGGTGGGAAACGGTTACCTGTGTTGAGAAACAGCCGTCTGTTTTGGAAAACGGGCCCCCTGTTTTAGAAAACGTCTAGCTGTTTAGACCACTTGAGGGCACTTGGGAGGCGTGACATTGCTTATTGTAATAAGTCTCGAACAATGTCTCAAAGTAGATCCTGATATGAAGACTTTTAAGGGAAGCTGAATGTATGGCTAGTATACAATATAATGAACCTATTAGGAAAGATGATGTGGTCCGCATTAAACGAGAATCAGTTGAAGGAAATTGAATGTGAAAAACAAATAGTAAATAGATATGCTCCAGCAGAGGTATTACAAAAGTGACTATATCCCATAATACTTAAATCTGTATATTGTGGTAGTCTTATAAAAAATATTTTACTTGTTAGATGACCTAATCAGTCTGAACAATGCATCGTCTTTGTTCTCGGAATTTTAGAAGCTACGACAGAGCCAAAACAATGAATCGTCTTTGTTCTTTACCTTGCAAATTGTAAGCATAGACTTTGTACAATGGGCCCCCTTTATTCTTGATTTCCTAGAATTTCAGAAGCTATGACTCAACCAAAACAATGAATCGTCTTTGTTCTCTCATGTGGCCTTGAAAATTGTAAGCATAGACTTTGAACAATGCATCGCCTTTGTTATTGATTTCCTAGAATTGAGATAACAATCTATTTTTATAACTCAACCTGTACAATGGAATGTCTTTGTTCTTTAACCTTGAAAATTGTAAGCATAGACTTTGAACAATAGACCGCCTTTGTTCTTGATTTCCTAGAATTGAGATAACAATCTATTTTCGACCTGAACATGGGGAAACGGTTGCGAAACAGCTATCTGTTTTGGGAAACGGACCCCCTGTTTTAGGAAACGGCTACCTGTTTTTAGGAAACGGCTACCTGTTTTAGGAAACGGGTACCTGTTTTAGGAAACGGCTACCTGTTTTTAGGAAACGGCTACCTGTTTAGGGGAACGGCCACCTGTTTAGACCACTTGAGGGGGCGTGGCTTTGAAACATGCACCTCAGGGCTCTTGATTTCCTAGAATTGAGATAACAATCTATTTCTAACTGAACAATGGATCGTCTTTGTTATCAGAGGTGTGACCTTATAAGCATAAACTTTAAATCGTTGACAATGGATTGCCTTTGTTCTTGAAAGAGATGTATTTAGATAACACTCTATTTTTATAAATCAACCAGAACAATGAATCGTCTTTATTCATTTACCTTGAAAATTATAAGCACAGACTTTGAACAATACATTATTCATGATTACTCAGAATTGAGATAACAATTTATTTTATATAACTCGACCAGAAGAATGTTCTTTTATCTTGAAAATTGTAAGCATAGACTTTGAAGCGTTGATAATACATCGCCTTCATTCTTGATTTCCTAGAATTGAGATAACAATTTATTTTTATAACTGAAGAATGAATCGCTTTTGTTCATTTCTCAGAGGTGTGACCTTGTAAACATAAACTTTAAATCGTTGACAATGCCTTTGTTCTTGAAAGAGACGTATTTAGATAACAATCTATTTTTATAAATCAACCTGAACAATGAATCGTCTTTGTTCATTTACCTTGAAAATTATAAGCATAGACTTTGAACCGTCGACAATGCATCGCCTTTGTTATTGATTTCCTAGAATTGAGATAACAATCTATTTTTACGGAACAATAGATAGTCTTTCATGTGCCTTGAAAGCATAGACTTTGAACAATGCATCGTCTTTGTTATTGATTTCCTAGAATCTCAGCCAAAACAATAGATCGTCTTTGTTCTCTGACCTTGAAAGCATAGACTTTAAACAATGGGCCCCCTTTGTTTCTCAGAATAGGGCGTGGCCTCGAAACTTGCATAGACTTGCCTGAGACCGAGGGCAATGACCTTCAGGACAATCAACAATCTAGTAACTTTTCTAGTGACCTTGAAGGACTCGTGCAAGCATGACCTTGAAGAGAGTTACACACCTGTGGTCTAATAGGCAGTGTTACCGACCTTGAAATCTAGTAACTTTTCTGGTGACTTTTTCCTAGATCTGGTGACAAATCTAGTTACAAAAGTGGCCCAGAAGTGACATAGCTATACTACTAACCGGTAATTAGGGCTGTTGTCTGGAATGCTTGTAATAGGGCAATTATATACATATTGACAGGACATTCCGGCTGGTACGTTGCGAGCTCTAATAGCGTCTTCGGGGTCTGAACTGCCGGCAATGTTTACAGGGTTTTATGACCATGACGATAACATAAATGAGTGGCTTTTGTATTTTGTGAAAGGGTGTTATATGGAAATGGATGGTTATTGGCGTTGAAATATTTAGCTTTACGGGGTAGCATCTTCGGCACACTAAGTACTTCGTACCTTTGTCACCTTTAGGCACCTTGCTCGGGGCTGGTGACCTCCAAGAATGTTTTGCCTAAAAGTGTGCATAGATGAGTAAATGCGAGGTAAGGTTATAATATAAGTGCGGGATAAAGTGATGCAGGATGCTGGACATGATTGTAATCAAGCCAGTACTATCGGGTACAGGTCAGGATACTAGTTGATGTTCTGGATCGCCTGGCTGCGGGACAGGATAATATTACAGATACAGGATAAGATATTGCAGGAAGTGTTGGATGTAAGGGAGAATGAATGACTGTGATGGATGTTTATGATGATTGAATAATTATTGAGTAATGAATGAGGAATTAATTCTGTTTAATAGGGGATCTGGTATTTATAGGTAAAAAATGGGCTTGAGTGAGAAAGGAGTGGACAGCTGATAACATTTATTAATAATGATAGAGCAGTTGTGGAAGAACATTGAAAATAAGTTTTGATAGGAAAATTTATAGTAAGGATTTTCAGAATCTTTACAAACTTGAATTTTTTTTAAATGGGAATCTTAGTTGACTTGACAACCATCAGCTGCAGTTCTTTCCTAGCTTTTCAAAAAGATAAATATGGACATTCCTGAAAAACTTTCTCCAAGTATTTTTTTCAACAAGACGCTGCCCCAGCCCAGCATGCTTTGACAGTGAGGAATTACTTATAAAACCCTTACCTAAATTATTTGATTGCAACATTCGGTTCGGGGTTATGGCCGCCACGATCTCCAGATCTGTCAATACCGGATTTCTTCCTATAGGGTTTTCTGAAAAACATAATTTATCAAAACCGTGATAATCCCAACTAAATGTTGCAATCCAACGATTTGGGAAACGGTTTTCTGAGTAATTCCTCACTACCAAAGCGTTAAGGACTGGGACACCGTCTTGTTGAAAAAACATATTTGGGAGACATTTTTCAAGAATGTCTATATTTATATTTTTCAAATGCTAAGAAAGAACTACATCTGATAGTTGCCAAGCCAACTATTATTCCCATTAAAAAAAATGCCAAAACCTTGAAAAAAGTGTATAAATAAGTCGAAAAGATATTAAATTTTGCCGTGGTCAAAGTGGTACGTGAATGTAAAAACCGAAAACTTCTATCTTTTATAATAACAAAGATATCTTTAAAAAACTACTAAAGAACGAAATCGGGACATACTGTACATTAAAGTACGGCCATTTGTTACACTAAACGATAGATTAAAGGTTTTATTTCTTTAGATCTTGGTAGCTATGGTATATCAACATAATTTTTTACTTTATATTGATAGGCAGAGTTTAATAGATTTGGGTTTTTTGTTCATAAAAAAATAATAATACTGTCGGTTCTGGTAAACTGAATAAATGAGATGAAACTAACATAAAATTTGAAAAAATATTTCTACTGAAGAGAAAATGTAGGAAAAGAACATCTTTTACTATAAGATAACAATTTGTAACCAAGCTATTTAGGTAGCATTGCACAAATGTAGAGTATGCAATGCCAGGAAAATTGATATTTTTCGTATCCTAAGGGAAATAAACTTACGATTGCCAAGTTTCGTGTTGGAGATTCGATAATATATTACATTCTTTGATAGTCAACGACATCTTGACTGATGTTGCTTCGAAAAATAGATCAAATGTACTTTTACAAAACAATAGGAGTCTGTTACCATTGAACTTCCTAATTAATTTGTAACACTGGAGGAAGTAATTGTAAACATTACGTTTTTAATATTTTGTAAACTTACTTTGTTTGCTTTTTAAATAAATAATAAATGAGAATTAAAGTAAATCATTTAAATTAATTATTATTTGATTCACTTGTGTTACACACATATTTGAGTTAAATTAAGTAAACTAACGGATGTAAATACGAAATAATTAGAACTGAAAGCACATGTAGCAATTCGTATTTAAATTAAAGTTAAGTAAAGGCTTGATTTATTTACTATCCGCATCATGAAATTTAGGATAGGACTTTATAAACCTGATAATTACCAATTATTGATGATTTTTAGTTATTAGGATTTATGGTATATTGGTTTAGGTTTTCTATTGCAAATATCAATATTAAAAGAATATACTACTTGTTAAGGTGCACGTAATTACGGTGTTATTTATTTTTATTAATCTACTTGTACATAATTACATTTTAAATCAAAAAAGAATGATCGCTTGATTAAATAAAAGAAAACAATTAAACAAAGTAACCTTACTAATTAACAAAAAATAATATACGTAATTATAACAGGAAGGAAAAATTTGTAACGTGTCTAACCTGCCACGTCACATAAAAAAGGAAGGAAAGGGGTGAACTCGGCTGAGAACTCGGTCTAGCGGGAAATTACCCGTAGAGCACTTTGTTGGCGTGGGTGGTTTTGAAGTGTTGATAAATGGTAGATAAACGAATAGGTTAGAGGAGAACAAAAAAAAAATGATAGTAAAATCGATAAGGAGAGTAGGTCAGAATTGAGCGCCACAAGCTTTGAAAACAGTGAATTATGGTTTAATAAGAGAGGTCCTGTAATGCCTGAACCAGGGAGAAAAGACAAACAAAAAAAAATTAAATTAAACACCAGTTCCCAGAAAAATCTCGTTTTATTTAGATTTCCCACAAACAAATAAAACCAATCAATTTGGCATAAACATATATATATATATATATATATATATATATATATATATATATATCAATATTACTACGTTCAGTTATAAATGGTGGGAGTCCTAATACAGTAATGGCTGTAGATTTTGGGTGCCAAAAATAAACCGCGTTTAACTCATACTTAATATATTTCGGTTAAATAATTTCAACCTTCATCAGACGTGCCAAAATGGGATACAAACATACATTTAAAATTGAATACAGTTAAAACTTACAATTATTTTTTTGATACACGGTAAGCTACTGTAGATTCCATTTAATAAGGAACAAATCGGATGTTAACATTTAATTGACTAACTACTATACTGCTATGGAGAAAGGCAGTAACTCACAAAAAATGGAAAACGCGTTTTTTTTCTGTTGTTGTATAGCTGTAATCATTTTGTACCTTAATTCAACACAAAAAGGCAGCACATAAACTTATATCTTGAACAAATGTAAAAAAAATACTTACTGCTTTTTAATAAAATCTAGTGTTTACAAACCTAAAAAGCAGTAAGTCCATTATACAACACAATGTGGTAGTATTTTATGACACTAGCTATAGATGCTGCCTTCTTGTGTTGTATGACTTGTGTTCATGACGATTACTGCGTATTAAAAATTACGTTAGTACTTACTGATTCCGCAGAGTTAGTAGCTTAGACCTAAGTAGATCGGCTTGTTTAATTACCAAAATATAGTTTTATATAATTCGTTGCTGTTACATATTGTAAGTGTCAAGATTAGCATCATGGATCGCAAAAGGTATGTAAAAAGATACAATCTCCTGTGTTGTGTTGTAAGCAATATTTAAGAAATTTTACCTACATAACCTTAAATTTTAGTTATAATAATGTAAGTAACTGTGTTACAGGTTATCGAGATCTGAACTTATGCTAAATATGGTATCTGAAATCCAAAATAAAAAAGATACTGCATCCCCGGGAACAAGTAATTTGACCACTTCCAGTAGTATTTCTTGTATTGTCGAAGAGGTTTCAAAACATGACATTATAATGTTGCAAGAAGAAAGTATTGGTAAGTGGGTACCTACCGAAAATATGATTTATTCCATAATACTTTGGAATTTACATTCATTTTTGTTTCTTTTGCAAATTTTTGAAATGTATTTTCTTTTTAGATCGCTACAAAAGGGGCAATAGAAACGTATGAAGTTTTTGAAGGGAACATGGTAGCTCCTCAAAATGGACAAAATAATCTCCAAGAAACAATTGGTGAAAATCAAGAAGGAACTGTTTTTCAAACACACATAACTGCAGGAAACGAGTATGAGAAAAATAATAAGTTACTGGTACAAGTTGTAATAAATGAAGAAAATAGTTATGAATATAATAGTTTGAATGCTAACTTAAATGACGAAACCAGTAGTTTAGACGAAAATATTCCATTGTGAGAGATTGGAAGAAGTAATACAAAACGGAATATTAAAAAGTGGAAAGTAAAATATCTCGAAAGGGTATAGTTAAACTAAAGGCTATATTAAAATGTAAACTTTCACCATTAACACTCATAATAAAATACTTATTTTGGATTTTTTGTATTTAAATTACAATCTAAACGTTTCGATAACATTACATTATCTTAGCATAATGTTTGTTAAAATGTTAAAGATGTAGTAAACAATTTTTAAATTGAAAAATTCAAACATAAAATAACCTGTATTAATATAACAGTTTGAAACTATAAAATATAAAATTGTAGCAAAATAACTAGGTCATTAAAATTAAATATTGTTAAACTGCTCAAGATGACAACCGAAACTTCTACGACGAAGTAACAATGAAATTTCAGCAAAACATTTAACAAAATTTAATCGAGTTATGATGTAATGTAAAGTTGTGAAAACTTCAATTTTAAAATGATAGAAGCATTCAAAATAAACATTAATCAATGAATACAGTTAAATCTAACAGAGATATCTTTATCAATAATGAAGTGTTATTAACAATGAAAAGACAATGCAGAACGTTCTTGTAATTTAATTTCAATTTAATTTCAACTACTTATGTTAAATATAGTGCTGTGAAATTTAACATATAATTGTAAATTGTTCAAGGTCTAAAAACACAGCAAAACTAGACATACCAAAGTTGAAAAAATAAAATCAAGGCGTATCTTATGTTTTTATTAAAGATGCCAAAACCTATTTAAACGGAGATTTTTCTTGTCTATTAAAATTATTGTGTTTATATATTTCAATAGTTCACGTTGCAAACGAACATAATAATGGGTTTGTCTTGACAATATTTTCATATTGTCAATTGAATGTCATGATTTAGATTATTCAGGGCATGGTCAGCCACAGCAGACCTCTCTGGTTGACCATGCCCTGAATAATCTAAATCATGACAATTTTAATAGACAAGAAGAAAATCTCCGTTTAAATAGGTTTTGGCAGCTTATAATTAAAAAAGAGCATAATGATACGCCTTGATTTTAATTTGTTTTCAACTTTTGGTATGTCTAGGTTTTTTGCTGTGTTTTTCCTAGACCTTGAAGCAAATGCTTTACCAATTATATGTTAAATTTCCACAGCACTATAATTTAACATAAGTAGTTGAAATTAAATTGAAATTAAAATTACGATGAACGTTCTGCATTGTGCTTTTCATTGTTAATAACACTTCCAATTGTTGATAAAGATATCTCTTTGTTAGATTTAACTGGGTTATTTTGATGTAATGTTTGATTTGTGAATGCTTCTATCATTTTAAAATTGAAGTTTTCACAACTTTACATTACATCATAACTCGATTAAATTTTGTTAAATGTGTTTTTGGCTGCAAATTTCATTGTTAGCTTTGTCGTAGAGAGTGTTCTGGTTTGTCATCTTTGAGGCAGTTTAACAATATTTAATTTTAATGACCTAGTTATTTTACTACAATTTTATAGTTGGCTTATACGTTTCTCAAACTGTTATATTAATAGCAGCCTTATGTTTATGTTTGAATTTTTCAAATATGACAAAATTGTTTACTACATCTTTAACAATTTTTAACAAACATTACTACTGACGAAGATAACTGTAAGTGTTATCGAAACGTTTAGATTGTATAATTTAAAGTACACCATTAAAAAATCCCAAAAAAGATAAGTATTTTAAAGGCTATATTGACACATACCCTCAGAGATCCTTGCAAAGTCACGTGCAAGAAAGGGTGCAGTAAATTGATTGGTACTGAACAACGCAAATTAATTCATAAAAACTATTTGTCATTGTCTTGGTTTGATGAAAGGAAATTCATACTAAATTCATGTTCAAGAATGCCGGTTAAGAAAAGAATACTAGCTCAAAGGAATATGACATTTCGGTACAGCCTGTTACAAGAAACTGGGAAAGATATTGATGTATGTAAGACATTTTACTTAGCAACGTTGGGATATCATCCGAAAAACGATAATGTTATTTTTAATGTTTTACACAAGCCTTCACCAGGGTCAATTATTCCAAACCAAGACCAAAGAGAAAAATTGACGCCTAAAAAAATTGACAGACAAATTATTTTAAGCCATATGGAAGCGGTTCATCCAACTGCATCTCACTATCGACGCGAACACGCTCCTCGAGTAAGATACTTGCCAAGTGACATCACAGTTGCTATCATGCACAAAGACTTTTCAGAAAAATTTCCACAACATGAATGTATTTATGAAGCCTACAGAAAAATATTATTCGCTGAAAATATTCGATTCACAAAACTAGGACACGAAGAGTGTGAACATTGTGAAGTTTTTAAACTTCACGACCATGGTCAAGAAAACCTTAAACCTGAATGCTCTACTTGTAGTAATTGATCCGCGCATATAAACCGGGCAAAACTTGCTAGGCAACTTTACAGAAAGCATGCAGATATTCAATACGATGCAAAAACAGTTTGTGCCTCAGCAGATATGGAAAAAAATCATTATACTACCTCGAATGGAGAGTTTTAAGAAGGTTTGGTTTACTCAAAGATTGGTTGTTTATAATAAAACTTTTGTTCCCCTTGGAACTAAAAGTAGTGTGGTGTGAAGATTTGCGTGGGAGAGGAAAAGAAGAACTTATAAGCACTTTTATGCAATTCATACTACATAATCGAGTCGCTGAACATTTCGTATCTTGGTTGGACAATTGTTTGGCTCAAAATAAAAATTGGGCTTTTATGACATTTCTTCTTTATATCGTAAAGTCGACGAAGGCAGCGGCTCAACCGATAGGGATATATTATTTTGAGTCAGGACATACGTTTATCGGCCGATTCCCTACATAATCAAATTGGGTTATCCTTAAAGCGACAAAAAAATATTAACAACTTCTACCATTTTAAAGATTTGACCTTGGCTCATAAAAGAAACTCCACCAATAATGAACAAATTTTCATGGCTAATACCTTCCATGTGAAGGCTCTTCGTGGAAGTATAGATTTACAGGTTAAATGTGATTTAGAAAGCGAGAAATATAAAATATTAAATATCCTCAGAAGTGATATATACAAAACAAAGAAAATTCCTGATCCAGACTGCCACAAGATTCCTGTCGGAGTATCGGACGAAAAAAGTTATCAATAATAAAAAATTTATTGGACCTTATGCAGGAAAATAGTACTCATCGGAGTACCCTTGTAAACAAAAAGTCAATGCTATTTGAGGACTAAAAAACAGAATCAGCAGAATTTTTCACCCAATATTCCTCTCAAAAAATTGCTGAGTAATGCGTACACATCTACTCTGTTAAAAAAGCTCCTTTATCACAGCACCTCTGCAAGTTTTGCTCGTACTAATAACTGAACTGAGCAAAAAACTAATAACGAACCTATGACATATAAAATAATACCATACATACCAACGTTGACACCACAGGCATACAAAATGTGCAAACTACACCTTAAGAGTTTGAAGAGGTAGCTTTTTAATGTGTAGAGTTATTTCTTTGGGTATTTTTATTTAAACTCAATATCATGAACATTATGTTCATAAATTATTTGAATTGTTACATACCTGTAATCAATATCAACACTAGTATGTCCATTATCTAGTTTGTGTGTGTACGTCATAGAATTTTTAGGTAATAACTGGTACAATTTTAATTTCTAATAGATATAGTGGTTAGTCAGTTAAATGGTTACATCCGGTTTGTTCCTTATTAGATCGAATTTACAGTAGCTTACCGTATATAAAAAAATAAAAGTTTTATCTATATTCAATTTTAAATGTATGTTAGTATCTCATTTTAGCACTTCTGTTGAAGGTTAAAATTATTTAACCGAAATATGTTAAGTCTGAATTAAACGCGGTTTATTGTTGCACCCGAAAACCGAGCTGTTAGCGTAGTGGTGACGCAACATGCTTAGCATTCGGGAGGTAATGGGTCCGATTCCTGTTACCGTCTACCTTGTATGAGGTTTTTTCAGAAGGTTTTCCTCATACACATGTAGCGGCTTAGTCACTGCGTGTATGCACACCACTTGCGGCTACTTAGGCGAATGCTGGGGTAGTATTTCCCACTTAGAACCCTAACTCCGTTCTAACCGATCCTATCCTGACCATACGCATCCTTAATACCACCATGCATATACGTTTACAAATAATGGAGTTATTAATAAACAAAACAATCGTTATTGGTCTGACGAAAATCCTCATTGGTCAATTGAAACTAACCATCAAACCGTATGGGGTACTAATGTTTGGTGCGGTTTAATTGGAAACCAATTACTAGGGCCTTATTTCTATGATGGTAATCTAAACGCCAATATGTATCTTGAATTTTTAGATATAATCAATATAATCGGACACACTCAATAACTCTTTTGTATTGCGTTTCACAAGAAAAAGTTTAAATAGTTTTTGATTCATTTACAAATACTCCATTAAGTGCTTGGTTTAGATAATTTTTTAAGCTTCCGGTTTGACCGGAAGCGCACATAAGTTTATTTTTTTAAATCACACTGTATATATATTTTTGCATTTTTGCATTGCCTATTTTTTTCTCAATACATACGTATAAAATTCTTATAGGGTTTTATAAAAAAAATAGAGAAAAATGCCATCGAAAGTTTTTCAATTTTATTATATGGTTAGAAAAATTAAACAAAATCAATTATAATTACCGAATAAATTGTTCAAAGTTGCCACCATTCTGTTCTAGACATGCTTCTAATCGTCGCCTGAGTTCATGGTTAGTTGCTTTTTTGATTTGCTGCGTAGTTAAGTTAATACATGCAGCTGTAATTTTATTCTTTAAGTCTATAACATTTAAAGGTGGATCGGCATACACCACTGTTTTTAAATGACCCCACAAGAAAAAGTCTAACTGTGTAAGATCCGGTGATCTCGCAGGCCATTCTACCGGGCCGTTAGTTCCTATCCATCGTTCATTGGTTAAGATATTCTTTTACTATCAACGCGTTGTGAGCTGGAGCTCCATCTTGATGGAAATACAATTGCTGTCGCAGAAGCAGAGGAAACTCATCGAACATTGTTGGTAGCACGTTATCTAAAAATTCAAGATACATATTGGCGTTTAGATTACCATCATAGAAATAAGGCCCTAGTAATTGGTTTCCAATTAAACCGCACCAAACATTAGTACCCCATACGGTTTGATGGTTAGTTTCAATTGACCAATGAGGATTTTCGTCAGACCAATAACGATTGTTTTGTTTATTAATAACTCCATTATTTGTAAACTTGGATTCATCTGTCCATAAAAATAATTCATCTAAAAATAATGGATTGTGATTACATTGCTCAACTATCCATGCAATCAAAGTTAATCTCCTATCGGAGTCTTGAGGCCGCAAGTGTTGAACCAAATCGACTTTATAAGGCAGCATTTTGAATTTTTTTAATGTCCTGTGAATTGAGCCAACTGATACATCTACTTCTTGCGCTACATGTCTAATAGATGACCGTGGATTTACTCTAAAATAACCCAATATTTGTACTTGAATATCTTCGGTCAAAACATTTCTTTGTTGCTCTAAATTCTGATAATTTACTCCTGGTAATGTTCCACGCATTCTAAGCGATTGTTCAATTTTTCGTATGTAACTTTCGGAAGGATGGTATCTATTGGGATATCTTTGTGCGTATAATTCTACCGCTCGTCGAGAATTACGTTTACATTCACCGAAAATTGACAGGTCAACTTTTTCACTGTTATTCATTTTAAACAAGTATTTCGATTGAAATCAAATTAAACTTTTATTTGATTGTCAATTGCAATAAACGAAAAAACAATTGCGATGCGATTTTGTTGACGTACGCTGCCTACGGTTTTGTTTGATTCTTCTAATCGTATAATAAAATTGAAAAACTTTCGATGGCATTTTTCTCTAATTTTTTTTTATAAAACCCTATAAGAATTTTATACGTATGTATTGAGAAAAAAATAAGCAATGCAAAAATGCAAATATATGTATAAAGTGTGATTTAAAAAAATAAAATTATGTGCGCTTCCGGTCAAACCGGAAGCTTAAAAAATTATCTAAACCAAGCACTTAATAGAGTATTTGTAAATGAATAAAAAACTATTTAATCACTTTCTTGTGAAACTCAGTACAAAAGAGTTATTGAGTGCGTCCGATTATATTGAACGCACTGTATATGTAATGTATGTATGTATGCTGAGAATCCATGATTGTGGCTGAAGGAGCTCCGAAGGCTCAAGCAGCCCCCCCCCCCCTTGGGGAGGAAATGAAAAACGTGGCCTTTTCCTTTTTTGCACCCGAAATCTACAGCCATTACTGTATTAGGACTCCCACCATTTATCACTGAACATACTAATATTGAAATTTCTGTGCCTAATAATCCACAAAACTATATAGACAGGTATATATATATATATATATATATATATATATATATATATATATATATAATATATATATATATATATATATATATATATATATATATATATCACAATTAAGTATCACATAAGCGTAGTTACTGTCGGGCGAAGGCAAGCTGATAAACATAAATAATGCTCCCGACATATAATTAATTCAACGTATTGGGTCGTTAAAGGTCTTTCAAGGTTACCTAAAAAGGAAAATGTTCACATCCAACAGGATTAATACCAATTCAAAATTCGATAGCTCGACTTGCCATTGTTTTTCATCACCCCCAATAATTAAACATACGAATTTAAAAAAAATTACAATATCCCGATCGATATTTCGAAGTAAACACATATATTCCATTTTACAAAGAACACAACCGGTATAACATAGAATTCTACTTCGCGAAAACGTCACTTCAGAAGCACGCAATTAGTAATTGACCCAACCTACGTCATGGTCGCCTAGCGTTCATATAATACTTGAATAAAGTAAATCGCCCCTTATATCCAAGTTATGTAATTACCACTTTACACAAAGAAACCAGCTAATGTTATTTCTAAATTATATCTATTGCAAGATAGCGAGTGACATAAGAATGATTTTTCCGAATATGAGAGTTATGCAAACCCAAGAAAATTGCTGACGACAGCTCTCCAAAAAGGTAAATATTAGAATAAAACTTTATCGATATTATTAATTTAAACACAAAAATATCGTAAAAATATTATCGAGAACTGTAGTAGGCAGTGCACGAAGTAACAAACTTTATAATACGATGTCGTCTTTACATGTTATTATCACATACAAGAATGAAATGTTCTGACCTGGCTTGCCGAGGAGTTCCAATTGTTAACCGCTGCAGTAGGTGCAGACGAACATAACTTTAACACGGTCCAGTAGACTTCGACCTTACTAACGTCTGGGATAAGGCTATCCTCGAAATAACTCCCATCTCCATAATGATCCAAGAGAAGAAATGTATATTCACCACAACGTTAGGATAATTATGGACAAACGAAATCTCAGAAGACGAAGACAGTGGAATAAATCAAAGACTAATAACTTGCAATAATTGAAGGTAAGTGTGACATAATAATTTACCTTTTTTTTTTAGAAGCGATCTTACCCAATGAATAAAAGAAGACGTATCTTACATAAATCCACTATAGTTAGCGACCAGTAATCGCTAGCAAAGCAAATACAGCAAAAGGTAATAACTATTTTACTTGAATTTTCTGTTTTAGAATCTATCGATGACCTTCATAGCAAAAGTAGAAAAATTCTCCAAGACATCTTTTACCTTTTAATCGTGGCGATCCACAACTAACTTTCTAGAACGTTTTTTTAGAAAAAACGTTACCAAAATTACATTGTTACCAACTTTGTTAAAATTTTATATATAGACAATAAATTCCTATTATAATATCTAGGTATTATTTAGTACACGCACTGAACTCTAGTGGTAATGAGCAGACGGTTCATTAAACGGTTTTGCAACCGACAGAAATACTGTTTGCGTCCCGTAGATGACACTATTAGGTCAGTTTCAGTTTAAATGTAATTTATTTCAATACAGTTACTACAAAAAATTTAGATCAGGTAATATTGAATTTAGTATCGATTTTGGCACGTTACAAATTACATGGTATAGAAAGTAACGCCCTTTTGCGATAGTAATGAATATCTATTAACATAGTCTGCATGTCCATATAGATTTGTTCTCTTTAACTGAAATGTGCCATTTTGAAAATAAGCTAATGAAAAAATCTGGTGTGATTAATTCGTAACTTTCTTATACTTGTGTAATGTTAACGTAAACCTTCACGATTATCACAGATAATTAACATACTTACCTTTTGGATATTAAATCGTGTATTTTTTTATTATCTTCTAACTAAATTTAAATGTTTCAATAATTACTGTAATCGTTTACAGTAAACGAGACTAGCTTTAAAAATTAATTGAGATATCAAATTAAACTTATTTTGGCACATGTCAAACGATGCAAAGTGCCAGTTTTTTGGGGTTTGCATAAGTAAATTTAGAGGAACATAAAAACAAAACTACTGGCTCAAATGGTACAACATTTTAATGTGTTGTAAATGCAACTTTATAAATACGAGTATAGAATTTTATTATCAAAATTTGATTTTTATATACGCTAGACACGATTTTATAGAACACTGTATTCTCGAGAATGGTAGTTCGCAGCAGCATTACACTTACACGAACGTGTTCGTTGTGATACCAATAATAAATGAGACTCATTTAAAATCCAAAATTTTGTCATGTTTTGGAAAACAATTTTTAATTAGTTCCAGTTTTTACATCATCGCTTCGGCAATGAACAGCGTGTCTGTGGCCGCCCCTGTGTTCTAAGACCATTAGAATATTATTCTTCGCGCTACAGGCGCGGGTGTATGCATGTATCTCTGATTTTATAATTTTATTTGCCAATAAGTTACTAGATGTTGATATTTTTGTTTAGTGATTTTCTCTTGCAACTCTAGACGCGATTACAATACCGACTATGGTGAGATTTCCTATTTTTTTCTAAATCCTTATTATTATTAGTAACATTTTACCATAATCAATTCACTTTCACAAATAATTTATTATCGCAGTAGTTAATTATCTTGCCTTCAGAATACTATAAACATTAGTGAAACTCGGTCAACTTCCCTGTAACTAACCATAGATTATACGTAGCGTCATTTAAATTTCACAAATAATTGCAAATCTGTTATCATAGTGATTCATTAACATGCTACATTAAATTAGTGAAAATACGTTTGCATTTCCTAACTTATTATCAGAGTAGTTAATTATGTTGTCTTCAGAATGCTACAAAACCTTACCGAAAATCGATAAATTTTCCTATTTCGTTTTCAAGGACAACCTTGTCTGGTAGTTGCAAATTTTTGTAACTGTGATTAGTAACTTATTGACAAAGAAAATTGTTAAATCAGAGATACATGCCTAGAGAGGAAAGAGTAACATTCTGATGGATTCAGAACACAGCCGAGGCCACAGGCTAGCGGCTCGCTGTCCGTTGCCGAAGTGATAATGTAAAAACTGCAATTAATTAAAAATTGTTTTCCAAAAACATGACTAAATTTTGGTTTTTAAATGAGTTTCATTTTATTATTGGTACTACAACTAAGACGTTCGTGTAAGTCTAATGCTCCTGCGATCTATCATTTCCGCAATGTGCTACAAAACCGTCTCTAGCGTCTACAAAAATCAAATTTTGATAATAAAATTTTACATTCGCGTTAACAAAGGTTGAATTTAAAGCATACTAGAATTTCCTACCATTTGAGCCAGTAGTTTTGTTTTCATGTACCTATGACGCCCCATACCCCAAAAATCTGGCACTTTGCATCGTTCGTCCATAGACATGGTCCTTAAAGCGCATTTAAAAAAAGTTGTGCACCTGAACAACATCGAAATAAACAGGCTCTAAATTATTTTCTTGTTCAGCTTCAAACTCGAGTATATAATACTTTTTGCGCCAACGGTATGTATGTGTACACAAGGCAATTCGTTAATGATTAAGACAAGTTTAGTTTCATACCAAAATAAGAAGAAACATCTAAAAGAGAATTACTTTTTCAAGGTCAGAACTTTTTGCCCTAATTTTGATAGTTTTTAGAAAAGTGAAAAACTGCTTTAGAGAGCTTTTTTTCATGGCATGTTTATCATCTTACGATAAAATTTTATTACAGCGTCCAGACTCTAGTTATTATTAGAGAAGGTTTCTATGCTATGAAGGAATACAAAAAAAATTAAAAATCGAAAACCTGACAGATGAGGGATAGAAAGATAAGAGATTGTTGCGAGTTGTAACCACGCGCGTTTTGCTCTTCCTCTAAATATTTATTTACTTATAATTAAGATTTATAATAAAATGCTTAATGTGACAATCATATATACAATTTAGTAAATATGATAAAATCGTAGACTTCGGTAAAGATATCGTGTGGATCTGTAGCAAGTGTCATCTTGTTACACGATCAAACCACGCTATCGTCATGAAGTGCTTGTAAATAAACAAGGTGCCGGTTGAAAATCACCTTACACTTACCCAAAGAACAACGCTCAAAATGGGGAATAAATGTCCTATGAACGCCACCAGGATTTAACTTATCAGTAAAATGATCTTAAGCTGAGATGTTAATGTTGCGAGATTGCAAGATCGAGCACCGCAAGGTACTCCCTTGCTCGGTGCTCTGGACCTTCTGTATATGTCTTTGAATGTATTAAATTGCGTTAAGTACTCTTTTAAAACGGATGTCCAATATATCATTGGACACTTTCGCTAGAGCAGATTTTACTTTTCCTTACCTGTATCCGAAGGGAAAAGTGTTGTTATGGAAACACAACAATTTAATTTTCATTCATTCAAAAAATTATACTTAATTTTCAGACCTATTCATTAATGCAACATTAAATGTACAATTAGTAAGTGTTGAATTTTGAAAATGAAAGCCGTGCAGCGATAAAGTAGACTCTGTTAAAGTATTTACTGATGGTATAACTGTCGATTTGGGCTATGACCTCGGCGATGACGATACCATTAGATTTCCTGCGTCTGTTTTCGTTACCACAGTTTCGTTTAAACTTAATATTTGTTGCGAATAGACTCCTTTATGTATCCTTCCGCCACGGAAGTCGACCTCCAACCCACGTGGCGCTTCAGCGAGTCCATACTTCCTACACCATCGTTCAGTAATGTAGCCGAAGTACGCCTTAAACAATGACCCGTATATTCCTGAACATTGCTTAATTTTAGAAATGTAGCGACTTTTACGGGTACAGTACTGATCGTATGAATCTCCTTAACAGTTATAGAGCACTTCCAATTTTGATATTTCAAAAAAATCTTCTCTCTTGCATATCTCTCGGACCTAACGAAGCGTACTTGTGGTAAAATTTGATTAATATTTTGTAAACGACTGCTATCGGGAATTTTTATTAGGATCAAATTTCCCATATCTTCAATGTCATCTATATTCATTTTCATCATCTCGTCGCATCTGTATGTGCTGGTTACTCCATTAATAAAACAATCTGATGAAATCATATTACATTGGGAGGGCATAAAATTAAAACTGATTTAAATTTACCTTTATTTCTAAATATACTTCATGTAGTGCGTTCATAAAAAAACCTTCTAACTGGTCTTTAAGTAAATATACATGACTTTTTAGAAGAATATCCTTCATTTGCCTTTTTCAGAAAACATCGTTACTTTAAATATTTACAAATATTATATTCCATGCTTCTGGATTTGATCATGGAATAACGGAACCACATTGTCGAAGATTTCCATTTATTATCTTTTTATATCTGATTAAAATACACAAGAACTAAACATTTTCCGAATAAATTATCACAGTGTTGATACGCAGCAAAATACTTTTCACCGGATTTTGACGGTTCGAGGTACTATACTGGTTCATTCGTTTCAATAGTAATTTCGGGCACCGTGCATTGTATTCTAGATAACATAATTAAGAAATTGAGAACTGAGAAATAATGATTTCCCTCAACAATTAGGTTATTTACTGCGTTACCAAGGAAGCAGCACCTACATTTCATAAAAACAAACCTACCTGCTTGACAATGGCGTTTAATTTAACGAACGTTAATAATATGCCTTAAAAACCTATCATTAATAATAAATATTTTCGTAAATTTGCGGAAGTGTGAGGAAAAACTAGCATATCTTGTTTGGAGGAGAAGTTACTTTTTATTTCCACTTTAAATAATCTACTATTGTAATATGATTTCAGTGTACCTTAATAAGGAATAAAAGTTACTTGTGTAATATACGGGTGCATCCGCAATTACAAAAATCTTACTTGAGTTAATCTCAAAATTGTTCACTCTTTCTGATCTTGTTATTTTAACTACCAATTCAGCCCATAAATCCTTGTTACCGGACATGAAACTATGCAACATACATTCAATCCGATTTTATGTACTGCATCAATCACTTCTAGGATAAGTCCTTTCATAGCGGGTCCTATTGTAGAAGGTACGAACTGTTAAATGATTTCCATAGTTACTTTTATTTTTATTCTCAACTTCAGGGTGTGACCAAATTCCCTCTTTCCTTATTAAATACTGTGCCTCAATTCTGGCCACGCCATTATCACATATTTTTAACTTATCACTAAAACAGTGCATTTTTCCACCTATTTGGAAAGAAGCCAGAGTCTGTCCAACTCTAAATCAGGGTTGGCATCGAAAATTGAAAACTACAGACCTATATACATTATTTGCAACTTTTCTAAGGTTTTTGAAATAATCTTGTACAATAGACTCTTTTTTCAAATCAAATCACAAATCTCGGAATACCAACATGGGTTTGTTGCTAATAGGTCAACTGTGTCTAACCTGGCATGTTTTTCGCAGTATTGCTCACAGATTCTAGTTCAACAAGGGCAAGTTGACGTAATATATAGCGATTTCCAAAAGGCTTTTGATCGAATATATCACTACGTCATTATCAAGAAATTAATTGATTTTGGTTTTGGTACATCTTTGTTAATACTCCTTAAATCCTATTTATTGAATCGAATACACTTCGTATCATATAATGGTGTAATATCACACTCATTTATACCAACTTCCGGGGTTCCACAAGGTTCTAACCTAGGACCGGTTATTGTTTCTTCTTTTTACTAACGATCTACCTCACCGCATGCAATGTAATAAATTACTGTTTGCAGATGACTTAAAAATATTTCTTAAAATTTCTAGTATCCAAGACTGTAAACAAATTCAAGGTGACGTTAATACTTTCTGATCTGATTGGTGTGAGCGTAACAAGCTGAATTTAAATGTATCGAAATGTCAGGTGGTCTCTTTCTCTCGTAAAGTCAGTACTATAGACTATAATTACTGTATTGAAGACATTCTTCTAAAAAAAGGACCACACTAATTAGCGATTTAGGTATATTATTTGACAGCATGTACACGTTCTCCAACCACATTAACGATACAGCTAAACGAGCTTATCAAACTTTAGGCTTTGTTATCCGATCAAGCTCTGTATTCACTAATTTATCAACAACAAAAGTGCTTTACACATTATTAATCAGATCGAAGCTAGAATACTACGCATTAATTTGGTACCCACGCTGTAACAAATATGAATTGGAAATCGAGAACGTTCAACGTCGTTTTCTGAAATACTTGCATTCCCGCATTAATGGTTCTTACCCGGCTAGAAACTATCCGCAAGATTCACTACTACTGCATTTTTCTATCAATTAGCACCAGGAGAAAGCAACCAAGTTTAAAGTTCTTGTTTAATTTATTGAATCATAATATCCACTGTATTCAACTCCTTAACCAACTATACTTTGTAGTTCCACGTTTATCTTTAAGATACGCCGCTATTTTTTATTTACCTAAATGCAACACTAATCTCCTTCAGTATTCCCCAATTTACATTATGTGTCATAATCTTAACATGATATCTAACAAAATGGATATTTTTAATGATACACTACAAAGAGTGTTAAGCACTATTGAATAAATAAAAAAAAAAAAGATTTACATCGATTGGGGCTTGAACCTTGATGGCGCAGTTGGTGAGCACAGTACTCTAGCAAAGTACAGGTCGTAGGTTCAAATCCTACTCGAGGTAAACTGTTTATTTATGTATTTAATAAAATTAATAATAATTTTTAATTAACTATAGAACAAGTTTGTATTTTACCTGTTCTACTATAATCATGTTTTTACAGTTACTTTAAAGACATAATTTGATTAATGTACCCTTATTGCAATGTCTACTTAAGTTAAAACTGATTTAGCTCTAAGTTTGTCCTGTTTTGGTTTATACTGTTTGAACAATTAAACATTATTATTATTATTATTTATTTTTTTTTATATAGAAGCACATCGACTACTGTGGTCTTTAGTGCTATTCTCTGTTAACCCTGCTTTATTTACGTATAATCTTTTAAGGACTATATTTTATTAAATATATTTATCGTTTTCAGAAACTGTATTGTAGTTTTGATAGTATTGCTGCATTTCAAGTTGTTTCTCAGATTATCAGAGAGTACAGATTCCGCACTGCAGTATAAATTAGACAGTGACATATTATATGTTCAATTGTTAAATATGTTTGGCATTGTGTGCAAATTGGACGGGGTGCTTTTGATAGTAGGTAATTGTGTGTTAGCGATGTGTGACCTATTCTTATTCTGTGAATAACGTTGTATTCTTTTCTACTTAAGTACATTGGAGCTTTTAATTTTATAATAGGTGGTTGAATCGTTCTTAGTTGAGTGTCACTCCTTGTCCAGTTTTGTTGCCATATTGAGTTTAGTTCAGTTTTAAGGAAAAAAGCCATGTCGGTATAGTTAGTGATCTCGACACTTTCGTTTACATCTTCTACTGCTGCTTCACGGGCAGATTTGTCCGCTATTTCATTCCCTTGAATGTTTGCGTGACTGGGGACCCATAGAAATTGTATTGTATATCCTAAATCTGTGAGGTATTTAATAGTAGATATAATATACTGTACTAAAGGATCAGTTTAATATGAATTTTGGATACTGGTAAGGGAGCTCTGCGAGTCACTAATGATGAGAAATTTGTGCCAGTCTGTAGCTAATTCGCAATTTCGAAGTGCCTGCCAAATACTGTATAATTCAGCTGTGTATTTTCATATGTATGTTGGCAGAGTCTGGTTGTGCTCACTGCCATTAACTGAAAAGGTACAGCCCACACATATATTTGATTTTGACCCATCTGTGTGTAATGTTAAAAGGTCTCTGTATTTGGGCAAGATTTCCTTGAACTCTGTACAATACACTGATTGTGGTATATTGTCTTTAGAGTGTTTGGATAGGTCATTTATCACATTAAAACATGTACTAGCCAGGGCGGAATTTCAAGTTGACTAAGTGGGAGCCTTAGTGGAAGTTGTTGCCCGATAAGTTCTAGTGCCTTTTTTACACTGTTCCATAATGGCTTATGTAGTTTTTGTTCAACCTCTAACGTTGAATGGTTAGGAAACGAAATGTTGTAATTTGGGGGGCTTGGGAGAGCTTTAACCTTACACGCATATGTTAGGATTCTGTTTATTCTGTGTAAAGGTAAGGGTAAAACTCCAGATTCACGCATTAGACTTTTCCTAGGACTAGTATAGTATGCGCCTAGTGAATACCTGGTACCAGCATTTTGTATAACTTCTAAGGGTTTTAAAGTGCTTTTCGAAGCCGATGAATATGCTTCACAACCATAGTCTATTTTTGACTGCACTATCTGTTTATAAATGCGTAGAAGAATTTCGGGATCTGCTACCAGTTCAAAATTGACATTGCTCTTATAATGTTGAGAGCTGCCTTGAATCGCACTGTTAGGTTACTTATATGCTCCTTCCTTGTTAGCGTGGAATCAAGGGTTAAACCTAAGCACAAGCCAGAATTTTTATCTGCTACGTGTTTATTTTTTAGGGTAAGAAGTGGAACATAGTGCGGTTTTCTTAATCTGCAAAAGTGCATACAGAATGTTTTTTCTGCTGATATTCGAATCCGACGTTTTCTGCGTTTGATAGTATGCAATCAACGGCCTGTCGCAATTTTCTATTAATTTCTACCATTGTAGGATCTGAATATACAATAGCCAGATCGTCAACGTATAGGTAAGTGTGATATATATATATATATATATATATATATATATATATATATATATCAGGTGGAATTGATACTGTGAGAGAGTTGATTGATATTGCAAACAATGCCACACTCAAAGTTGAACCCTGAGGAATGCCATTTCCCAATATCCTGGAAGAGGAAACGGTAGTTACAATACGGACTCGAAAACTCCTCGATTCGGGGAAGGATGATATGAATACAGGCAAAAGTCCCATTGATGTAATTTTTGTGTAATACCGTATCTCCATGTCATATCAAACGCCTTCTCTATGACAGAAACCGCGTGACGTCTATGCGCGAAGGCGTTAAGAACAGTATCTTGCAGATGTACCAAGTGGTCCACTGTGGCTCTGAATTTTCTGAGCCCTGCTTGACAATTGATTATATGTCCGCTCTTCTCGATAGTCCACATTAATCTGGTAGCGACCATACGTTCCAGTAATTTGGCTATACCTGAAGTTAGGCTAATTGGCCTATAGCTGGTGACCAAATATGGATTTTTACCACTTTTTAAAATGAGGATAACTATTGCTTTCTTCAAACAGTAGGGATACTGGCCATCTTTCCAAATTAAATTAAGAGCGTCTAAGAGCAATTTTTTACATGAGTTGGTAAGATTTCTCAACATATCGTATGCCATGAGATTAGCTCCAGAGGCTGACGATTTAGCACTTTTTAGAGCAACTTCAAATTCAGTCAAATTAAACGGAACGTTGTAGCCAGCGGTGTCTGTGTCGGTAAAATTTAGTTTAACCTCTCTTTCATTTTTTTGTCGTAAAAAGGAAGCATCGTAATTCTTGGAGCTGCTGGTTTGTTGAAACTGATCAGCCAATGTTTCAGCTACACGCTCAGGTTCGCTAACCATAGTTTTGTTCACTTGTAACTGTATTGTGGATTGCGTACTTTTTCCTGATATAGCTTTGATCTTTCTCCCTACTTCTCTGAAGTAGGGGTTTGGTTCGTTATTGTTGATACATAGTTATTCCAGGAGTCCCTTTTGTTTTGTAGTATTGCTCTTCTAGCTTTTTTGAAGTTTATGGGATTTTCAATCGTGGGATGTTTTCGGTAAATATTAAGTGCTCGTTTCTTTTTTGTTACTATTTCGCTGACAGTGCGATTCCACCACGGTATTTTGCGTTTTAGAGGTATACCACCTGTCTTTGGAATTGAGATATCCGCAGCACTAACTATCATATTAGTGATTTCTTGTATGTCGAGTGAGGTAGATGTATGATTAAATGACATATTTGAAAACATCCCAGCGAGCTTCAGATAATTTCCAGCGAATTGGACTAATTATGGGCGTATCTAGGTTTTCAATTCCCAATACTATTGGGAAATGATCACTGTGATACAGGTCGTCTAATACTTTCCAGGTGAATAATGTCACAATTCGTGCAGAGACCATTGTAATGTCAATGGATGAAAAGGACCCAATTCTTGCGCAGAGATGCGTTTTATCTCCAGTGCGTAACAAGACCAATTGGTTTATATCCATAATATTATCTAAAGCTTCTCCATTTGCGTCCGTACGTAGAGAACCCCATACACAGCTATGGGCGTTGAAGTCGCCCATTAGCGTATAAGGAGCAGGTAGCATTTATCGGGGTGGTTATCTTCACAGCGACTGCCTGTATAGGTGTATTCAGTGTGATTGTGTCATATTGAACATCCTCCCTAATAATGATTGCTACCCCTCCTCTAGCTCTGAGATTTGGAGGAACATCTTTTCTAATAATTTTATGTCTACGTAAATAGTATGGCCAATTTGGCTTAAGATGTCTCTCTTGAAAACATGGACATAATGGGTTAAACTCGTTAATGATAAGTTTAATTTCACAGTAGTGATGAATGCACCCATTACAGTTCCATTGACTAATGTAGTCCATGTTTGGTTAATATAATTTTTTAAGGATTAAAAGATTAACTAACGAGTAAATAATAAATAACGAAAAGTATAAATAAATAACGTATAAATGTTAAAGTAAAATAACAAATACGGGTATGACGAGCGACAGGACGAACATAAATAAATAACGTATAAATGTTAAAATAAAAGAGCAAGGACAAGACAAGTAGCAGATAAATACTAGTGTATAATTTAAAATATCACAGATATAGCTATTATTATTTTTTTTTTTTTAATGCATCAACAGCTGATGGTTATTAGCACTTTACGTCTCTTAAACTTTGCTAATTTCATTTAAAAGAAAATGGTTTGTTCTAGATTTTATCTAGGAGATCGTAATCCTCAAGGAACTTCATGAGGCCTTTAGCGTCACGTGCTGAGTATTTTAGGATATCACCCACCTCTACATGTTCAATACCGCAAGCTAATCGTATTTGGTTTAGCTGTGGATATTCCACTAGTAAATGTCCAACGGTAAGATCGCCTTGACATTTATCGCAGACAGGGGAAGCAGCGCCCTTTAGAAGATATGACAACGTAAGCATGGTATGTCCTAATCTCAATCTTTTGATAACCACCTGCTCGCTACGAGTCAGCTTTCCTGTCTTGCAGCCGCTAACTGAATTTGTGATTGATCTCAGATGTCCACCACTCTGTATCCATTCTTCTCTCCATTTGACAAGCACTTTTGTTTTGACATTGGATATCTGTAGCTTTTTGTTTAGGTGAAGTAGCTTTAGCTCCGCGGAATGTTTGGTTTTCCATGGCGGGTTCTCTGAAATGTATGTCAAGTCACGGACTGTCAAAACGAGAGATAGTTCTTCGGCGGTCTCAAGAGCTGTATAGAGATAGGAAGTATATCTATCGTGGACATTTGCGTTGGTGCCTCTTATCAGCATCGATCTCACTGGATTGTTGCTTCTCCATATCCTGATTTTCGCCATGCATGATAGTGCCACCATGGATCTTCGTTTGTCTAGATATGGTAGGACAGATTCCACATATAGACTAGATCTGGGAGTGGTATAGAATGTTCCAATGGCGTATCTGATTCCCGCGTTGTGAACGTTGTTGAGGTTGCTTAAAATCGACTGTGCTGCCGAACCGTAAACGATCGAGCCATACTCCATCTTGGAAAACACCAATGATTTATACAAAGTGAGTAAGTGATCCCTGTGAGCGCCCCATTTTGTGTGCGAGATACACTTAATGAGGTTTAACGTTCTGATGGCTTTGGCTTTGGTGTTATCAATGTGAGTTTTTCAGGACAGACGATCATCCCAAGTCAACCCCAGGTATGAAAATTCAGACACACATTGTAGTGTTTGGCCATTCATCGTAAGACATGGTCTGTAGTGTGGTGTACGGAGGTGGAAAAAGTGCATGCATTTCGTTTTAGAGCTCGAGAGCTTGAAACCTCTTTCCGCGCCTGATGTCACTAAGGTGTCAATCGCCGCCTGTATTTGACGGTTTACGTGAGATTTCAGAGAACCAGAAAGAAAGATGACTATATCGTTGACGTATATGCTTCGACAGATGTTAGGCTTCAAATCATCACAGCTGTTGCTAATCGCTATGGCAAAAAGTGTTACGCTCAAGGTAAAACCTTGAGGGATGCCATTTTCGGGTATACGTCGACTAGAGATTTCTTGGCCTACACGGACTCTAAAGTGTCTTTCGCGCAGAAATGATAAAATAAAAGAAGACAAATTGCCTCATTAACCCCACTCGTGTAGACGTTATAACACTCCGAATCTCCACGTCATGTCGTATGATTTCTCAATGTCGAAGAAAATAGCCATTAGATCGTGTCTGGCATCGAAACTGTTCATGATGGAGAGTTCTAAGTGAATAAGGTTGTCCAGCGATGATCTTCCAGCGCGAAAACCGGACTGATGGTTCAACAAATGGTTGTTTCTCTCCATGTACCAGACGAGCCTTTTGTTTACCATCGATTCGAGAAGCTTACTCAGGCATGACGCAAGACTTATAGGACGGTAATTTTGGGCCATCGAGGGATCTTTGTTCTTCTTCAGCAATGGAAGAATGATGGCTTCCCTCCAATGCGATGGGTATGTGCTTTCGCACCATATCCGATTAAACGTCGATAGCATCGAATTTTTAAAATCATCGTGAGCGTGTTTACAGAACTCATAATGAATTCTGTCCTCACCGGGGCAGCTCCTTCTACATTTGACCAGACCCTGGTCAAACTCCTGCCTCGTGAAAGGGGCGTTGTAGTCGAGCTCGATGTCTGTATGAAAATCGAGGTTACGTTCAGAAATCCGGTTCCGTTCGAAAAAACTTGCGTCTGAATTTCGTGAGCTAATGACCTGCTCAAAATGGCCCGCAAACTTCTCGACGATCTCTTGTGGATTGTCTACTACAATATCGTCTACTCGTAAAACAGGAGCTCGCAGAGGTTGTTTGCAGCCGGAGATCTTACGGACTTCCTTCCACACTAGCGATATCGGAGTTTCGGGGTTTATCGTGGACACGTACCTTTCCCAGGACAACCTTTTGCTCCGCAGTATCGTTCGCCGGGCCTCTGCTCTGGCACGTTTGAACGCGACCATGTTTTCGAGCGTCCTATGTTTTTTGAAAACATTGAACGCTTTCTTTTTACGAGTGATAACCGCTTTTACGTTGTCGTTTCACAACGGGGCGTTCTTGATCCCGGACTGATAACCCCCGGATTTGGGGACAGTATCCGTCGCCGCGTTCGTGAGGTGATCGGCCAGGTTGGTTATCTCATCGTCGATGTTTGCACCGTCTGGAACAGCCAGGGCAGGCAAGTTCGATCGAAACGTCCCAATTTGCTTTGTCGTGTTGCATCTTTCAGGAATGTAACAGTCGGAGTGTAGCATGTTCCATTCTATCAGAATGGGAAAATGGTCACTATCGTGAAGATCGTCCAATGCTTTCCATCTGACTTTTGGTGTAATGGATGTGGAGCAGAAGGAAAGGTCAATGACCGAAATTTTAGTGGATCGAGCGTTAAAGAAGGTATGTGTACCTTCGTCCAATAACGTTAGACTGGGATTGTTAATAATAAGATTTTCTAGCAGACGGCCACGAGCGTCTAACTTGTCCGAACCCCAAACAAGAATATGAGCATTGAAATCTCCAACGAGCAAATACGGATGCTGTAACTGGGTAAGTAAATGCTGTAGGTCATCGAGGGACCAATCAAAACGAGGTAAGTATATGTTGCACACGTAGAGAGTGAAAGGATGTATGATTTTTACGCATACCGCTTGCAGATTGGTGGCGAGCGGTACCCGTCTCAATTTTAGGTCCTTTCTGACGGCGACAACTACTCCACTGTTCGCTCGCTGATCGATTGCAGTATCCTGTCGTATAATTTCGTACTCCTTTAGGAAATACGGTTGCCCTGGTTTCAAGTGGGGTTCTTGTAAGCATAGACAAAAAGGTCTATATTTACTGATTAGTAGCTTCAACTGGCAGAATCTTGCTATTACACCGTTTCAATTCCATTGTATGGTGTAAGACATTTTTAAGGTTTAATTTAAAAAACAAAAGACATCTGAGCAAAGTTATGTAAATATAGACTAACAAACACGAATAAAATAAATAAGTAACAAAAATATTATATATAAATAAATAGATAACACAGAATCACAGATCATTTCTCTAGTGAGGATATCATAGAATTGGTCACATGTCGTCACTTATCGACGACTTGTGTCTGCTCACTTTTCTGGGTTTGCCTTTCGGCCAACCTTTTTTGAGCTTCTAAGAGGTCTGACTAGAATCTGATTCTTCTCCTTGCGGAGAAAGGGTCAGATCAGATTGTTTCCGTTTGTCTGCAGTGGGCAACTGCAGATCAACGGTTATGCTCAAAAGGCTGGCGCGTGAGCCGGCCGGAAAATTCGGTTTTATATTTGGTGGTCGCATTACAACCAAACGAATACTTCTCAACTGGTGTTGGATGATCTCCTTCACGAGCGGCACTAACTGGTTGGCGATATAGTTATACAGGCTGGTGGACTGTGCATGTGTCGTCTTAGTCGCGTCCGAATATGATATTCCTTTAGCAGGTGTCTGAACGACAACCTTTTTTTTGCTTCATGGTAAGGTAAGTTTTCACGTGTTTTTATCTCCTGAATCGCTTTTTCTTCCTTGTAAACAGGGCAGTTTCTGGATCGGGAAGCGTGGTTCTCTTTGCAATTGACGCAAACGGCTGGCTCTTCGCACAGTGTGCCTTCGTGTGGCGGTTTACCACAGATGGACACGGCTTCGCTGTTACATCGCATGTTGGTATGTCCAAAGGTTTGACACTTAAAACAACGAACAGGGTCTGGTATATAGAGACGTACGGGCAACAAATGGAAATCGGCTTTCACCTTCTGGGGAATAGTTGGTTTGTTAAAGGCAAGTATTAAACTTGCGGTGTCCTCCATAGCTCCATTCCTCCGGGTCTTAATCTTCTGAACCTCTATTACACCCTGATACGCCATGCCTTCTACGATTTCCTCTATCGAGTAATTCAGAACATCTCTGCAAGTGATTACCCCTCTGCTCTGATTGAGCTTTTCATGAGGTTTCGCTTTAACTGGCGTTTGTCCAAGTTTCTGTATTGTTTCGAGCCGACTTGCTTGCGCAGAAGAGACTGTTTCGACTAGAAGACCTTCTTTCACTTTTCGCCTCATTTTTGGTTCCCCGATGTATCCAAATATCTGTTTGTGCAATGCAAGCGGGCTTTCCTTGAAAAAATCCCCTTCCTACTTAGTTACGGTCCAGAACCGCGGCAAAGCACGCTTTTCTGGATTCGTAGTGGTGGATTTTGGTGCACCACCGGCACCACCGTCATTTAGGGATGTAGGCGCCTCCTTGGTTTTTTCCGTAGGTAACATAGAGGTCCCACGAAAAGGGAAGAAACATGGGTCGACCGCAGCAGTGTTCCCATACTGACGGTAAGGCATGAAATGTCCCCCGGGGTTGCCCGGCCCCTAGTGTGAGAAAGGCTAAGGACTGGCTTTGCCCACGGGCCTCTCATCTTATCAGCACCTTTTCTTACCTTGAGATAAGTGTTTTTTTGAGAGCTTTGCTCCTCTGCAGGCCAGGCGGTGAAGCCAGGCCCCCCCGTCTGAGCAGAGACATGTCCTAACTCTAACGGTGTGTACAAAAAAGAGAGTAGACTCTCTTTCAGGTCCATCGGGTACCTCAGGTTTGGCGATCCCCGTACTGCCTATACATGTATAGATAGCCGCTGAGGGGATTATTATTATTACTATTATTACTATTATTATTACTATTATTATTATTATTATTATTATTATTATTATTATTATTATTATTATTATTATTATTATTATTCTCCAGTTTTAAAGTCAACCCGGCAGAGACCAGGTATTCTCAAAACCTGTTATGTATTCCACTTTTACGTTTAATAATTTAATAATTGTGTGTCGAATTTTAAAGCCCACCACTCACTTATCGTGGTACAGCCTGTTTCTCGTGTATAATTGTAACCGCAAAAACTTTTAAGCTTTATAAGAATCAGAAGTCCCCTTTGTCGATGTATTTATTTTTTTCCGACAAAGTTTTAATTTGTTATGTGTCAGGAATGTGCGTAATGATGTTTTGTATCTTAAAATTTGACTCTTTTGTTCAGATGTTTTTGATCTCTGGCGCAATAAAGGGCTTTGTCGCTGCTTGTCCTGTTTCTTTGGGAGATTAGGTAACTCAAATAAGCTGGGTACAGCAAATGGTATGAGTTTACTCTTAATATCTTGGTGATTACACTAAAACTGACTGTCTTCAAAATGTTTCTATGGAGAAAAATTGTGTAAGTTTATCGAATCACTCACAGAACACAAGCGATACTGGGTATGCAATTGCACAATAGCTGTTAATACGCCATTACTCGTGCTGTCTTGGTCGGCCAAAAACCTTTTGAGAAAGTAGTATGTATTTGCATTGGTAGAATATAAGGTTGCCTATCATACTTGTCTCATAAACATGTTACCAAATACTGATATATTTTGACTATGAAACCTATCTCCTGGAATCAGAGTAAGAGTATATCACAGACTAGCCCTTCATTATAAACAAAATAATTGATTCTTCTTTATGCAGTTTATAAAAAATAAAATTGTCTTCTACAGGTGCAGTGGACAAATCACATGTCTTTTATATAGTAACTATGTTTGTCAACGTAATCAAAGCGCAAATGTGTTGCGTTCTCTTGGACGCACCCATGATTCCTCTAAGCAAACTTTTCTTTATTAAGGCGTGCTGTTCAGCATTGCAAACCTAAACGTTTTCCATATCCTATATTGGGGAACAGCACCGTGAACGCAGTATATACTTATATAGAAAGGAGTTATAGTTAGTGTTAAGATGCACTAGGTATTTATATTCTATCAGAAACTTCGGGTACGTTTTGTATCATAAAGGTGGTATCATCAAATGTAGCATTTAAGATGGAAAAATTCTTTAAGAAATTTTATATATAAACCTATCGTGGCAGAGATTATATTTTGTTAGTAAATGCGCATAAATAACTGAAAAACTGTATAAAACCAAGAAATGGTGGGTATGGCAAGTTTAGTTTATAAACTATTCAGTATTATTAATATGTAGTTCGCTCAATCCAAAGACTTAGGTTTGATTAAAAAGAAGGATAAGTTAAAACTTTGTAATTCCCCGTTTGATTTAAATTCTTCTTGATCCTACTTTGTACAGCATTAATGATATTGTGTTTTCAAAGATTCTTCAAAGTGTGGTTATGTAAGAATTCTCATTAGAAACAAGTATCCTTGAGACAATGTTGAAACTTGAAAGAAAAGCGTTCTAATTAGATGAAGTTTGTGTAAGGCTAAAATTCGCTTTGCAAAGATTAAAATTATTTGTTAAAGATGCTTTAAGGCCATATATTATGTTAAAAAATATCATGAAAAAAGAAAATAACTCATAAAAAGGTTTTGTTTTAAATTAGTGTTCATGCATCAAACGTTTATTAAATTTTGTGATTCTGCTACAAAGTCAAAATAATTAAATGAAATATTTTAAATAATTATTTTCCAAGTGTAATTTAAAACTTAGGAAGACGATATGTAAAATATTTTGTCTTTTAAAATTAAAGTTTTAATGTTACTGATATATTAAATGTGCCAGTTTGCTTCTATTTTTATATTAAAGCCTGTTTCCGCATTTACTTTATTGCTTACACGTCCAGATTTACATTCGTTAACGTACTCTTGCAGTTCCAGTTTTGATATTTATATATATATATATATATATATATATATATATATATATATATATATATATATATATATATATATATCATGTATAAAGAACAATATAAAGAACTTTGCAATCAATTATTACTTAATGATACAATCCATTACAAGCAAATTCCCAAGAATTTAACAACACATATTCAGAATAAATCCAATAAGTTAGTTTCAAGTCTAAAAGAAAAAAGAGAAATTACTAATGAACTAGCCAAATCCTTAATGTGCTATAATGGTGTAGCTCCTAAGTTCTATGGGTTACCAAAATACACAAACCTATATTGTCAATGAGACCAATTATTTCTTGTATTGAGGCTCCTAACATAAAAATTACAAAGTTTGTAACCAAGATCTTCACAGAGGCTTACAATTTTAATAACGATTACTATGTCACAGATTCATTTGAATTCGCAGAATTCATCAACAATTTCAAACTTCCTCTCAACTTTAAGCTGATTAGTCTAGATTTTGAATCTCTTTTTACTAACATACCTATTGATTTAGTACATAAAACTGTTCACAACCATTGGGCTAATTTAGAATAACATTGTTCGCTTACCAAAGATAGCTTCATTAAATTAACAGAAATTATTTTGGCTCCACCTTTTTTTCATACAACGGTCAATTTTTTAAACAAATAGCAGGAACGCCCATGGGTTCCAAATTAAGCCCCATCGTGGCTCAATACGTCATGGATGACTTACTTGATACCTGCATCCCTAAACTAAGTTTTGAGCTTCCATTTTTAAAAAAATATGTTGATGACATCATATGTGCTGTTCCCGCAGATCACTATGATGAAATCCTTGAAGTCTTCAACAGGTATAACGACCAACTTAATTTTACAATCGAAAAAGAAACTGATAACAGTGTACCTTTTCTGGACACTCTGTTAATCCGAGATGACTCTAATGTCATAATCCTAGACTGGTTCAGGAAACCGACGAGTTCAGGAAAGTACCTCAATTATTATTCAGATCATACATATAAAATGAAAGTCAATTTAGTTCTGGGTTTAAAAAACAGGATCACAAAAGTATCACATCCATCATTAAGACAAAAAAACTTAGATTTACTGTTTATATTACTCAAAGACAATTCGTATCCTGAATCTATGTTAAAGAAACTCCTATACTCTACTCCTAACATTGAAGACCAACACAATATCAGCAATAATAGTCTTCTTTTACGTAACAATGAACCGTTGGATGACCAAGAGGTGGAAACTGAAATAAAAAAATACAGTTCAATATCTTACATTAGTACTCTTACTCCTAAAATTAATAAAATTCTCAAACTAGATAAGAACATCATCGTAGCCCCTAAAAACATTAAAAGAGTTAACAATCTATTCAGTCAGCTTAAGGATAAGACCGCCACTTTAGATAAAACAAATGTTATATATAAGATCCCTTGTAGTGATTGTAACCAATCATATATCGGCATGACTTCAAGGAATCTTAGATATAGACTTACATCACACCGCAGTGACATAAGAGTCAGAAAAGATGCTTGTGCTTAGTCACAACACGTACATTCTACTGGACACAGCCCTGATTTCGACAAAGTGCAAGTCTTGACCTCTGAATCAAATTTATTCAAAAGAAAGTTTTTAGAAATGGCCCATATACGCTGTACAGACTATGTAATGAATAAGAGAAGTGACACTCAAAATTTAAATATAATTTATTCTAACATACTTTATCTAGATAAACACAGAAATCATAGGATGAACTATTAACGGATTAACCCTCAGTGGCAGAAGGGGATTTATTTTGTGTGGATTTTACCATTTTGTTTAGTGTAAAAGAGTTATCACGAATCACTCTATTTGGTATTAAACTTCAGAATGTCCCACATAGAAGTAAGAGTCCTATGTAATAATAGACATTCAAATAATTTTAAATGATCCTATTCATAACACTTTTACACTTACCACACAATCACATTCAACATATTAATCTACTTATACATTGATTTCATAACCATTTTCTTTGTTTTTCCTATAACTATGACAATGATTTTTTGTCAAAGTCCAAAAATTGATTTTGACATATAATTTAAATTTAAATTGAAATATCTTCTTTCAATGCCGCTTCATTGTTTTTAACTGTATCCACGATCGTAAGTTACTATCTTATTTTAATTTATATGTATTATTAACGCATAACTTCTTGTAGATTGGTTGACAAAGGTAATAAATTTACCGAAAGCTTCCCTTTGAACAAAGGATCATTTCTTTATTTTAAACTAGCCCCACAACCTTGGCTGCTACCCACAAAATTTTTCTGATTGTTTTTTAACTTAATCAGCCACGATTAACAACCTTGATTATATATATATATAAATATATATGTAATACAATTAATTAATATAATTTTTCTAAGTAGAGTACTTTTTCTTATAATTTTTGGAATGTTATTATTATAGTTGTTACGGTTATTAAAAACAAATTTAAAGATAAGGATATTCATTAGTAAGTTTTATTTTGTTTATGTCAGTTATAGGTAATTTATGAAGTTGTTAACATTTTATCAAGGTGACAGAGTTAATTTTGTAATATGAACTTATAAGTGTTACGAATGCCCTCAAAATCTGTTCGTGAATCAACGGTGTTTTCAGTTATATTAATATACTCAGCGACATGGAAATTGCAACACCTAGCAGGGGTAGGTATCGATTCTAGCAGATGATCGATGTCCTCTTGAGGTATTGTGTCCCAAGTAACCTGTAATTCATGCTGTAGAACTTGCAGCGTCTGAGGAGGATGCTGCAAGATTCTCAGTCTTCTCCCCATAATGTCCCATCCATGTTCGACGGGCGAAAGGTCGGAAGATCTGGGTGGAAAAAAGATTAATCGGTCCAAAAAAAGTCTTGAAATATGTGGACGGGCATTATCCTGCTGCAAAAGTGAATCTTACAACTGCTGAAGAAATCCACATATCGTTGCGCGTTCATATTGCCTCGGATGAATATCAGACGAGACGTACTCCCACAAGTTATAGCGCCCCATATCATAATCACTACAGTTTGGTGCACATGCTTCCCAACAGAAAATTCAACATTTTGACGTTCCGCACGTCTTCGTCTGACCCTCATACGGCCATTATGCATCCCCAAACAGAATAGGGATTCATCGGTGAACACCACCCTATGCCACTCTTCGTTCCAGTGCAGTGGCAACCCACACCACTCCAAACGTTGCCGTCGATTCTGAGCTGTTCGTGTAATACAAGATGTGGCCGATAGGATTGTAAGCCGAAATTTCTGATTCTGCGGTAAACCGTTCGAAGGGTTACAGCACGACCTTCTTTAGCTAGCCATTGATCGGCAATTGATCTGGTACTTAAGAATCGGTGTCTTGTTGCCATAAGTTGAAGATAGCGGCCCTGCACCTCATTTCTTTTTCTTCGCTACCAGTTTCTCTTCTGCGGTGTTCCTGACTCTCTCTAGTACATGCCTGATAGCAGCGCATGATGGCGGTTTGGTTCGGATTAAGGCGATTTGCGATTTCTCTAAAAGAAAAACCACCTTCGCGCAAACAAACAATACGACCTCTGTTAAATTCGCTTAATTGGCGGTAATTTCCACGTTGGCGCAGTCTAGGCATGATCACACCCTCAAAGCAGACAATTATAAGCGAAAACAATAAAGAATTGAACACAATCTCGCAAAATATACACCTGACAAAATTGTTCGAAAAAACTGAGCGAACTGTCAGATAAGCCATTACCACTTGATCCATATGAATGAAATTTTAATCAACTGCTACCTTTTAGTAGTTAAACGTTTCTGTCAAGATTGGTCAAAAAATCCTATCCCTTCTTGGTGTTGCAATTTCTATGTCACTGAGTATATACAGGGTGAGTGTCTACCTAGTGGACGGAGGGTCTCCTTAACTATTAGAGATATCATAACTAATTTTGGTGTGGTAATACACGATCACTGGACCTACATTCTAAAAATATTTAGGTATATACAGGGTGACAAAAATATGCCAACCCAAACCTGTGCTTTTTAATGTAACACCCTATACATTTTTGCATTTTCTTATTCAATGTTACATTTAGAATAAAAGTATAGAAGTTTGTGTCTATATCACCAACCGTTCTGCAGATACCGTTACTTTAGTACCAAAATAGAGTTAACTTTGGAAACACGATGTGAGCGTTGTCACCACGATTTTGTAAATCTGTTTTTATACCACCGACTATTAATAATAGTTTACTAACAAAGAAACTGGAAAATTTTTCGAAAATATGTAAAACTATACAGAATGATTAACTTACGAGAAATGTAATTTTTCTCAATTTTTTCAAATGCAACACCCTGTATATTTTTTCACATTTCGATTCCCCGTGAAAAGTAGATACTAATTATTAATAGGTTTCATAGCTATAAGACGGGCCCTTCTTGAGGTTTTAACGCTTTATTTGAAAATATTCACATACAGAAGAACAAATAAAACAAATTCCAAAGCAAATAAGAAAATACGAATGGCAAATAAATTCTTTAACTGATAGGAAAACTTAATTAAAAACTAAACACTAAAATAATTCTCTACACCTAAAAATAAGTTGAAGAAGTAAACATAAACGAATACAACCGTAAATTCAAATGAAATGTTTAAAATGCAGACCACGCTTTGCTAAACACCTTGCAATTCGCTCGGTAAACGAAAGATTCACTCGAAACAACATTAGAGGCGAAATGGATTGAAACTCAGCTCTAATTCTATTTTTCATATCTTCGTTTGTGGTGGGAGGATGTTGGTAAACTTTTTCTTGAACGTAGCCCCAAAGGAAGAAATCAAGGGGCGTAAGATCCTGTGATCTGGCTGACCAGTTTTGCACACTACATCGTCCTATCCACGTCATCGGATAATTTCTATCGAGATATTGTCTAACGTTGATTGGAGGAGCGCCATCAAGTTGAAACCACATCGTACGAATATTATCTACCTTGATATTTTCCAAAAGATCGGGTAAATCGTTATCCAAAAACTGTAAATATCTTTCCCCAGTAAGACTCCCATCAAAGAAAAAAGGACCAACCACATTAAAATTGATTATACCACCCCACACATTAACTGACCATGGATGCTGGTGATCAACAACTCTTAAGATGTGTGGATTAGTATCTGAATAGTGATGATAGTTATGTGTATTAATATTGCCATTATTTGAAAATATATTCCACTTAAAGCTTGTTGCTCGATGTGATAAGGATGCAATTTGTTTTTTTTTAATATAGCTGCGAACTGTGTTTCTATTTCGGTCTAGGTGTGCACTTAGTTCTCTGGTACTAATTGAAACTCAATTTCTTCATTTGTGCTTGTTTTTGCGCGAATTTATAAATCTTTCAGCTACATTCATAAAGGATTATTTCCGCTGCTATCTTCTCTCTGGGTATCGTTTACAGTACAAACGGGTAGCCAGCAAAGCATTTCTTTGAGCGACCATTTCTTCTTTGGAAAAATTCATTTTATTCAAAAATTGACAAAACGACAATCCAAAAACACACAAACTAATGGAACAATATTTTAATGATTATACAAACGTCAAAACAATAGATGCAATTGTTCCTCTTTATTACGAACGGTTGGCCTACCTGATTTGTTTTGTTGAATTCTGTTGTCATAGTAAATTTGTATTTTAGAATATTTTTACGTAAAAGCGTCAATATCTAAAGAAGGGTCCGTCTTATGGGAAACCTTTATCAATTAGTATCCACTTTTCACGGGGAATCGAAATGTGAAAAAATGTACAGGCTGTCCCAAATTCGAGGGCAAGCATGGGGATCTCGCTTATTATAAGAGGTAGGATATAGGTTTAAACTCGGCACTTTTGCTGAATTCGATGCCGAGTAATAATCTGAAAAGAAATTTGAGCTAACTCGAATGGATTTGGTTTTATGCTCAAAAAACTAAAAATTTCGATTTTTGTTTTTCACGTTTGGCTACCTTATTATTAGGAATTTTCAAAATTCGATTAAACATTATTAAGGCAAGTTTTTACGCACAATACTAATACGGTATTACAAATATTATGCGACGTTTTGTTTATTCTGAACCATCATCAGGTTTATTTTTTCTTATCGGGGTTAAGACATATTTTTATGGCGTTGGATGGAAAATGTTATGCTGATTTTAGCAATATATAACACTTCATGGTTTGATCGACTGCGAACTAAAATACTCTTAAATTAAAAACTAAATATTACATTGTTACGATACCCATGAATCAAACAAAACTCAGGAGTTGGCTTTTGTCATGTCATTTTCTAATTGTAAAAAGGGCAATAACTGCAATATCCTTCGTGTTAGTGCTTTAAAATTTGCAAGTTTCTTTGGAATGTTTTCAAATTCAGAAAAACGAGACATGATAAGGATATTTTATACCTACAATAGAAATAGTGTCAGAGCAGAACAAAGATATTTAGAGGAATATCCGGAGAGGCAACAACCAAACCAGAGATATTTTTTAAAATTAGACCAAAATTTGCGAGAATTTGGATGTTTTCAGAAACCTCGAAATGCATATGGTAGCAGACTAGATAGAGATGCCGAAGAAGAAATATTACATCAGGTACTATTTGTTACTATTATACTAATTTTAAGAATTTCCACTCACTTCACTGCTGATGTCAGCAGACATTTTTTTTGGAGAGTTATGACTTTATGTTATCCATCTTAGGTTCAAGAAAATCCTTCAACATCTACCAGAGAAATACAGCAAACTATTGAAGTGGCAAAAATGACAGTTTGGCGAGTGTTAAAGCAACATCGTTATAAACCATTTAAGTTACACGTTAGTCAAACTCTTCGGCCTGGGGACGATATGAGACGGTTGGATTTTTGTAACCAACTTAATACCAAAATGCTGGAAAATCGCAACAATTTATTGTTCCTCTATCCATCCTCCTAAGTGTTCCTGAGTGCTTTAGCATGATAGGCCTTATTTAGCCTGTTCAGGTTCACAATCATAAAAAAAAAAATCAAATAATTTGGACGGATGAGTGCAATTTTTCCACTAATGGAATGTTTAATCGTAATAACGAGCACTACTGGTCCGTTGAAAATCCACGAATTAACAGGCAAATGCGAGGACAAGGCCACCGGCCCTTTAATGTGTGGGTTGGAATCTGGAAGAATAGGCTCCTTGGGCCAATTATTTACGAAGGTATCCTAACGTCTCAACGCTACCTCGCATTTCTAACACACGAAATATCAGACCTTTTGGATGATGTTTCGCTAAACGAAAGATGGACTCTCTGGTGGCAAATGGACGGAGCTCCTCCTCATAATGCTGCGATAATAAGTGAATATCTTAACGGCGAATTTCCTTATAAATGGATGGGAAATAGGGGACCACTTAGGTGGCCAGCAAGAAGTCCAGATTTAACCCCTTTAGATTACTTCCTCTGGGGCTATTTAAAAAATATGATTTATAAGACGCCACCGCAAAATATAGAAGAACTCCAGAATAGGATTGTTAATGAACTTCGTCAGATTCCCAGGCGAACCATTCAAAGAAGCGCAAACAATTGTAGAAGAAGAATTCGTTACTGTATTCAGGTAGGAGGAAACTTTATTATTATAATTTTTGTTTGTTTGTGTAATTATTTTGTTGTTACCTATCGATAAATTTGCGTTGTCGCTATTATGACCGTGTTACATAGACATACTTGTTTGAGTTGTTTGCTAATGTTTTTTTTAAATTGTTTAAATGTTTATTATATTTTTTTGGATGTTCTAACGAGTTTAACAAATTAAATAAGTAGAACTACTGTAATTATTCCTTGCTGGATCCAAGAAGGCGGAATCTTGTTCTTCGTATTTTTCTCATTATTTTAGTTCGCAGTCGATCAAACAATAAAGTGTTATATATTGCTAAAATCAGCATAACATTCTCCATCCAACGACATAAAAATATATTTTAACCCCCATAAGAAAAAATAAACCTGATGATGGTTCAGAATAAACGAAACGTCACATAATATTTTTAATACCGTATTAGTATTGTACGTAAAAAGGTGCCTTAATAATGTTTTATCGAATTTTGAAAATTCCTAATAATAAGGTGGCCAAACGCGAGAAACGAAAATCGAAATTTTTAGTTTTTTGAGCATAAAACTAAATCCATTCGAGTTCTCAAATTTCTTTTCAGATGATTACTCGGCATCGAATTTAGCAAAAGTGCCGAATTTAAACCTATATTCTATCTCTTATAATAAGCGAGATCCCCATGCTTGCCCTCGAATTTGGGACAGCCTGTACAGGGTGTTGCATTTGAAAAAATTTAGAAAAATTACATTTCGCGTAAGTTAATCATTCTGTATATCTTTACATGCTTTCGAAGAATTTCCCAGTTTGTTTGTTAGTAGAGTATTATTAATAGTCAGTGGTATAAACAGATTTACAAAATCGTGGTGACAACGCTCGTATCGTTGTTCCAAAGTTAACTCTACTTTGGTACTAAAGCTACGATATCTGCAGAACAGTTAGTGACACAGATACCAATTTCTAAGCTTTTATTCTAAATGTAACAGTGAATCCAAAAATGCAAAAGTATACAGGGCTTTCGATTAAAAAAAACAGGTTTGGGTTGGCATATTTTTGTCAATCACCCTGTATATACCTAAATATTTTTAAAATGTTGGTCTAATGATCGTGTATTACCACACCCACCCTGTATAACGATTCAATAAAAAGGCGTTCTTGTTTGAAGTTGCAATGATGTGATATATTATATATGTCATTAAAATTAAATTTTTGTAACTTTGTCAATGAATGATCAACAAGTTTAGAATGTCCTTGTTATTTTGACGTATATTATATTGATGTTGGTATAATGTTTTTTTCAGACAGTGGGAAGTTTCACCTTGGTATGAAGAATTGCAATCAAGACAATTTACTTTGTATATGATATTACTTAATATTGAATTATCATCTTTCCTTTCTAGTGATGAGAAAATGTCATTAGTGGAAGACAACGAAAACCAAGCAGGACGTAAATTTAATGGTTTTAGAAATTCTTTTGTTAAATATTCAATTTTTGAATTATATGGAAGTCTAATAAAAAGGAAGTTTTGTTGGTTATTCATGTTACTATGAAATGAATCGTTATTTTTATGTTTTAATGCTTTACATCTATTTATAATTGTATTGGTAAGAAAATTCGGTTAATTATTGTTTTTTAAAATGGTTTTAATAAGTTTTAAATTATTATGGTGAAATTGTTTATCTGATAGTAAAATGGCTCTATCTACTAAAGAGTTAACTACTGAGCGTTTGTATTGTATTGGTGTATAAGACAGATAGTTTAGATATGGTCCAGACCAGGTTGGTTTATGATACCAATTTGTTATTAATTTATTATTGTTTAAATATATAGTAATATCTAGAAAATGTATAAAATTGTTTGGTGGACTTTCATATGTAAACTTTATTCTGTTTTGAAATGAATTGAATTTATTTTTAATTAACACCACAATTAAATTCATTTTTCAGTCTTCTGTATTCATGTACTCAAATTTAATTTACCCGCAAATTTTTGGATGTCCAATGGGAAGTCCTTTAAGTACCGTTATAGAAGAGTGTCATCAATTTCATTATTAGGAATGAATAATAGAATATCATCTACATATCTTATACATTGGAGTATTGAAGGTTAAGGAGTTGATAATTGTAGTTTCAAGCCTTAGCATTACAATACCTTCTATAACGGTACTTAAAGGACTTCCCATTCGACATCCAAAAATTTGCGAGTAAATTAGATTTGAGTACATGAATACAGAAGACTGAAAAATGAATTTAATTGTGGTGTTAATTAAATTTTTTGGAATATTTGGATTTAATTTATGAGGGCTGTAATTATTGTAATCTAAAGCTACTTCTATTGGAGTATTTGCATATAGAGAAACTACATCAAAGGATATCAGTTTATGATTGTTGATAGTGTGAAAGTTGTCATTAAAATTATTTATAATTCTTGCCAGGAAAGAATCGCCCTACGTGATTAGTTTGTGCACCTAGCTATCCAAATTGTGTATAATCGTATAATGCCATCTCATACCAAAGCGTCAGTCACAACAGTTCTTTTCAGAACTATTCCCTTTGTGACTCTTCCTTTATCATTTAAAACATCTTACTTTGCGTGCGAAATATTGTAGCAGTGATGACTGCAAAAGGTAAAACATAGCATACACAAGTGCAGCAGTTTGTGTCTTGCATTGAAGAGGTAGGTAAAATTTATTTTTATTTCACTATTATTGTAATATCAAAATTACAGCGTGTGGCAAATGCTCTTCGTACATCTGTGGTCACAGTGAAGAATATGAAGTCTCGTAGTATATCGAATCCAATTTTATCCAGTCCAGGTAAAAAAAGGACCTCGTAAAAAAACCAAATCGAACGATCTGCCAGAGTCTTCCTAAACGCGCATTAGGAATAAATTGTACAACATGTATGCACAAAGTGAGTACAATCTAACGTATACGTATTCCCACATCTGAAATTCTTTTATTTACAGAAAAGCATGTCACAGTTGATATTCATGTTTTATTAAGTGATAGAAGTTTAAATCGTGCATTACACACATTAGTATTCAAGTTCAATAAAGACGAATAGTAGAGCGTTATTGGAAAAACAAAATATAGAACGAGTGCGAACTCATTTTCTCAAACGAAACATTCAAGGGACCAATTCAGCTAGTCGAAGCAAGTGTTTATGTATGGAAGCATGGATCTACTCAAAAGGAAATCCAGGCAAGTCGTGGAAAGATGAGGACGTAAATAATGTACGGAAACTTCAGTGTTATAATGGTAAACGCTTCATTGTTATTCGTGCAGGTTGTAGTACAGGATTTATAGAGAATGCATCCCTACTATTTGCTTCAAAATCACTAAAAGAAGATTATCATGGTGAAATGAACCGATATCTGTTTAAAAAATAGCTTACTGAACATTTATTAATTAATTTATAAGAGCCATCATTAATTATTATGGACAATGCACCGTACCACACAACGTTACTCGAGAAGGTACGAACATCATCCTGGACAAAGTCTAACATGATTTCATGGTTAACACAAAAAAATATCAGTTATGAACCCACACTATTTAAAACTGAACTTTATTCACTAATTAAATCTCGGCAAATACAGAAAAGGTATAAGGTAGATAAAATAATGAGAAGCTATGGACATGAAGTGTTACGATTGCCACCGTATCATTGTGATTTTAATGCAATTGAACTCATATGGGCATATGCAAAAGGGTACTACAATAAACACACAGGAAGGTATGGCTATAAAGACGAAAAGGCTATTGCAATGTGGAACGAAGCATTATAGCAATATAACCAAACCGCTTGGTCGAATTGACTACAGCATACAGAAGATATTATAAAGCAGTGGTACAAACGTGAAGAAATTTTGGACATGAGATGGTGATTAATGTGAGGAATTATTCTGAACTTTCTGATACCGATATTGACTAAAAATTGTGTACTTTAAGTTTATTGTTACAACATAATAGTTTAGGTAATTGAAAAGGATGTGTTAATTTTTGTAATATAATTATTCGGTGCATATATTGAACTTCAAACAAATTACACATAAATATGTCAAGGCATTAAATTTCTTTTTAAATATTTATTTAGCATAATACAGGTCATCATGTATGGTTTGTTTAATTACTATTTAATAAGAGCTGTAACAAACGTACCTGTTCTAAGATCAACTCAAACACATACCTTATAGTTCTGTGGTCACATGAAATACAGTTACGACTTTACAACACCAAGATATCTAGTACTAAAGAAATAAGCTTAAAAATTAGATTTATTTCTAATTACCCGTCGCGCATTGCTGCGATCTCAGAATTGGGGGGGGGGATACTAACATTTTGTGATACACGTGTCTCATAATTTTAATTGAAGAGTACGTTTATCAATTTTCGAATCAATTGACCCATAGAATATAAAGTTTCAGAAAAAATTCAAACCCCCGTTTCACCCTCTTAGGGATGGAATTTTGAAATGACATTTGCAGCGCGCGAACTGTCAAACGCGCGAAGTTTAAATAGTCGTTAAGTTTTCATAAATTTTCCAATTTTCTTAATTTTTCTTTCCGTAAGAACCTTATATTAAGTATAAGTATAAGTAAAAATCAATGAAATCTTCGAAGTCGTTATGGCGTGACCAACGAAAATAGGCATTCATTTATATATATATATATATATATATATATATATATATATATATATATATATATACACTGTGTCTCTTGCATTTCTGGACATACGGAATTCCCATGTTAAAATAAACTATTGTAAATATTGGCCCCCCTAATTATTTTACAGTAAAATGTCAAATGCAACTTCTTAAGGAAAAAAGGCTGTTTCTTATGTTACAATTGCATTTACATTTGGTTCATCCGTTTTCGAGAAAATTAGGAAACACTTAAGGGCTTTTTCGTAACCGGTAACGTTAATAAGCCATGTAAGTGTCAGGATAAATACAATAAGGAGCACAAATAAAATAAGACTGTTATAAACAAGAAGATGATATTCTAAATAAACAAATTAATTATGAAAATTGGAAAATAAATAACAAAAAATCATCATTTCTACTATTTGATCAAGTGCTCAAATAAATCTCCGTTTGCAACCAAACAATATTCTTCAATGGTGTAATAATTCATTTTTATAAACAAATTTTTCCTTAAGAAGTAATAATCTGTCCCAAATAAAGTTTTAATGATGAATGAATTGTTTTTGAACAATGAATGATTTACAATGACAATTAATAATTATTGTTAGCATTGTCTATCTAAAGCAAAGCAACCTTGACCAGTTACGAAAAAGCGCTTAAGTTTTTCCTAAATTTCTCGAAAACGGATGAACCAAATGTAAATGCAATTGTAACATAAGAAGCAGCCTTTTTTCTTTAAGAAGTTTTACATTTGACATTTTACTGTAAAATAATTAGGGGAGCCAATATTTGCAATAGTTTATTTTAACATGGGAATTCCTATATCCAGAAATTCAAGAGACACAGTATATATTATGTATATATATATATATATATATATATATATATATAATATATATATATATATATATATATATATATATATATATATATATATATATATATATATATATATATATATATATATATATATATATATATATATATATATATATATATATATATATACACATATAGTTAACATATCTCTAGAGCAACAAAAACATGTTTACACTACCATTTTGTACATTATTTATTATGGAGAGAATTTATGTATTCTTTTAATGTCCTACTGCTTAACATTTATTTTTGTCATAAGAAAATATTATATCCAGTATACCTACTATATATAATAATATAAACTTTATTTAGCTAAAAAAAATTGCTAGAGAAACTCTTGTCTATAAATAATCTTACAAACATATACAGTAGGGTGGATCGTTCCATATATATAAAAAACAAATTTTCACCAAATAAATATTGGCCATTATGCAAAAGTTGTTCTATCGAATACATGTTCTAATTATAAAAAAATACTGAAAAATATTTACATTTAATACTGCCCCAAGGAGCTTAAACTTTTTCCATAAACGTAAAAATCAGCATTTTTCTCATTTTTATTTTGAATTGGTTTTTTCTTTATATCAAAATTGCCCAGTGTAAGAAAGTTGCTGTATGAACTGCATATTTTGATCAGAATATATTTTCTTAAAAATATGCATGGTTAATACTGGCCCAAGGTGCTTAAATGTTAACACAAAAATGGAAAAATCGTTATTTTTCATTTTTGTTATGAACCATTTAATCACACTAAAAAATAATTAATGTATACAGGAATACAGGATTTACTTAATTTCTTAATTAATTACATCACTAGCATCGCCCCCCACTTTGCCACTGCGCTACGCAGCCGCAAAGTCTATTGGTAATATTTCCGTCACCCGTCATCTTAGTATGGCTTTAGCGTTTACGCTGGACGCGGCGTGAGTGGTGACATTGTGTTTCGTCAACTAATTGTTTTCTCCACATGATGTCCGTGTTACGAAGTGATTTGGTGTGTCCTATATTCGGCCATGGACGAGATTTACCACCGGCCAGTTTGACAACTTATGAAGACGTTTTGTTGTGTTATTTGTTGATTAGTCAAAACAAAAACACGCAATATAAAAACCTAGTTAGTGACACGTGTATCGAACTTGCTCAAAAGTTGATAAAGCAGTGGGAGTTGGCTTCAATTCCTGTAATAGACCATCGTGCCATAGTGAAAAGACTCAAAGCGTACCACGATAAGTATAGGAACTTATTAAAACCCTATGCGTCCAGAAAAGATGTCAAAACCTACCAAGAAAGGATCGCACGATTCAAAGAGGAAGCAAAGTGCCTGTTTGACATAGCATCATGCAAATGTAAGTGTTTCGATTCTTTTAACTGTCAAAAACCAAACAAAATACCTTTAAAAGAATGAGACTTTTTGCTTGATCAACGCACTAATCGAAAAATGGCTATCGGCAACGTTGACTTCAAGGAAACTAAAAGAATAACCGATAACCTTAATAGAAAAAGACAACAGGAGGTGTTTCAAGAAAAACATCACGCGGAATCTCTCTCATCAAGCAGTGTACGCTCTGAAATTCAACGTGTGTCTTCAGCTTGTAAGTCGTCTCAAGTTACCCATGAGCCGGAAATTTCACAGAAGTTCCAGAAACTTAATGACCTTAGCGCAATTGACAAAACTTTGGATAGATTTGGGGTTTCCGATAGAGCTGGAGCAGCGATTGTATCAGCAACACTACAAAATGTGGGCCTCATTTCCGAGGATGATTTATCCAATGTTGTTGACAGAAACAAAATACGCCGTGCTCGTGAAAAACAGAAAACGAGCTTTAACCGGCTTTAAAAGATTGTGAGCGGCTTCCCCTTGTGCCATTCCGATCCATCAACTGTACTTTGCCTGATGTAACAAATAAGAAAGATTTAAGCACAGACCAACTTTATTTGTACGATATGTGCGAAGCTATTAATTCTGGTTCATGCGCCGAAAATTTGTTCAAGAAGAATCCTGGAAAAATGGTGCATTCAAGGTGGCTTATGACAGGTAATAGAATTCTTAGATTGTATGTTTCCTCGCTTGAACCGACCGAAAATTTGCTCATATTGGTGAATTTTATATTACGAGTTTATGCACCGATGTGGTTTGCTATAAAGACTCAGTCACTTGGCATTTACGGTGCTAAGCCCTTACATCGAACTGTGAGGTTATCGCGATACTTTCCAAACCAGTTAAAGGCAATTATCGACCCAGTCATTCAAAGAAACTGATTTTTTGGGCACGCAGAAAACATCTTAGTAGCTGTGTTGGCTGACGAAAGTGATACTGTAAGAGTACTGGCTTTGCGTCGAATATTAAAAGCTCGACAAACGAAAGCTTTAACACCTTGCATTCGTACATTTCAACTGCCTAAATTTAATTTTGAAGCTGAAAATTATATGGACCTTATAAACTGGAGTAAGGTGACTGTAACCGAACCATCCATGACAAAATTCATGAACCAGAATGACATTTTACTATGCATCGAAAATCCAAAGCTGTTAGACGATCTCGTTTTGCCTAGGACTTCCAACTTCCCATGTCACACACAAGCAACCGAAAGGTGTGTAAAAATCGTCACAGAGTCTGCTATGGATGTTTGTGGTCCCAAAAGAAGAGACGGATTTATCAAGGCAAGGTTAAACTCACGCAAAGTCATGCCAGTTTTTAACACGAAAAATGAGTATCGACCATTGTGATAGGCAAATTTTTGTAACTTTTTATTATATTATACTTATTATGCTAGAAAAAACAATAAAAATACTCAAACCCATTTTATAATATTTTTGTTCCATAAAACGTATTTTTAACTTTCAAGCTAATTTCAAGAAAACTTTAAAGTCATTGGTGCGGTATGAAGCGATTGAACTTAGCAACAATAAAAACACAGCTATAATTTTGGTTCTATATTTTTAATATTTTTTCGAAGTCATTGGGGCAGTATAAAGCAATTGAATTTGTCATATATATATATTAATGCAATCATAATTCTGCTTCTACGTAGCATCTTTTCCGCAGTGGCCGAAGATGAGTTTCGAAAAAATGAAAATTCGATCCACCTTAATATACAGTCCTACTATACTTGTCATGTTTTCAGTTTAAATCTATTTACACTTGTACTACTTTTAATATCACTTGGTAACATTGTATTTTTTTAATGCCTTAAGAAATAATGAATTCTGACTTTTTTTAAATTTTGTATGATGCAGTATAAAATATTGTTTATTCCTAGTAACATACTCATGCACCTGATCAAAAAGCTTGACTATTTCATCAAAATATTGCGGTATTAAGCCACATTTAATTTTATGGATAAATATAAGAACCTTTATTTCGCAGGACTATTCAGTTTTGATCCAATTTAACGATATTGGCATGGTGTCAATGCTTGTGCATTTATTGCACTTTAGTATAACTCGCACTACACGGTTTTGCAATATTTTCGGTCTGTTTATATCACTTTTATTTGCCAAATACAGGGTTATTCTTTTGTGGGGAGGATAGAATATTTCGAATTTTGTGTTAAGGTTGTTTTTAAATTAATAAAGCTTTAAAATTTCTAAAAAATAATCAATAAAGATTCCTACTCGAGCAGATAAAGAAAATATAAGCATTATCATGAGTAAATGTGATTATTATAATAAAATTAATGACATCCTATCAGATCAAGATACGTACCAAATTATACAAAAAGATCCAATTAACAAACTTCAAAAGAAAAACACTGAAATTATAAAAGAATTTCGTAATAATAAAATAATAGACAATAAAACGTATAGATCTCTTATTTGCCACAATGACAAAATTTCTAAACTATACGGTCTAATTAAAATTCATAAAGGCAACTTTCCCCGAAGCCCCTTTGCATGTACTTTAGGCTCCCCTACATACAATTTAGCCTCTTTTTAGCAAAACTTCTCAAACCTTTAACACAAAATTCAAAATACTCTATAAAAGATTCTTTCACATTAATAAATTACATAAATAACTTTAATGACAACTCTCAAACTATCGGCAATCATAAACTAATATACTTTGATGTAGTTTCTCTGTATACAAATACTCCAATAAAGTTGAATTAGATTACATTAATTACAATTTTCATAAAATAAATCGAAATGTTCCAAAAATGTAATTATCAATCCAATTAAATTCATTTTCCAACCTTCTGTATTCATGTACTCAAATATAATTTACTCACGAATTTTTGAATGTCCAGTGGGAAGTCGTTTTTATATTATTATAGCGGATATTGTAATGCTAAAACTTGAAATTACAATTATTAACTCCTTAACTTTCAATATTCCAATCTATAAAATATGTATAGATGACATTCTATTATTAATTCCGAATAATGTGAATAATGTGAAATAATTTTACAGATTTTCTAGATATTACTCCACAGGTAAACAATAATAAATTAATAACAAATTGGTGTCATAAACCAACTTGATCTGGACGATGTTTAAATTGTTCTGGTTTATACTGTTACAGTCCAAACAGCACTAGGCGTCGTGCAGGCTTACCGAATCAAGTAGGTTGTCAAGCCAGCTACAGTGGAAATGGGCGGGGTCGATATTAGGAGTAAAATGATTGAAAGGTAGTTTCAAACACCTTACACTTACAACAAATCTACAACTCACAATGCTCAGTCCAGAAAAGACTGTATCTAGGCGCTAGCACAACCTTAATTTTTTCTAAAATATATAGCTTTAGGCGGGATGCTAAATTAATCCTATCTGACTGTGGAAGGCAGGATTGAAGCCTACTTAGTAAAACCATTCACTAGTCAAGCTCAACCACGCTTGAAAAGGAATTTAATATGAAAATTCCAAGTCATAAACCATTAGTGTGAATCCTGTTATACATATAAATTTATATTTATAACTAAATGAAACTCTGAATTAAATAAACATCACCCAATTTAGACAAAAATCAAAATAAAAAAACGTCGGTTTAATAATTTTTAAAACAACGAAAGATTCGATTTAAAATATAACGGTCAGTGTTTTCATCATAGATAATATCTATATATTATATGAACACTTTTTTCTTTTAAAAATCGTATTTAAACATACATCAGTAGGTTTGAATTTTAATACTTCAAATCTGTCATTTATACTTAATAAAAATATTCTGTTATTCGTGTTCTATATTTTACTGACTGTTAAATAATTCAAAATCGTTAAAATAAAATGTTGTAATATATCTGGCTCATAAAGGAATTTCAGGTCAATCATTAAACTCAAAATATTCAAGGGTCAATTTCAATTATCAGAAGATGTAACCCGTTAGGTAAATTTACACAATGCTAAAATTCTATCTCAGCTGACTACACACTACACTAAACTTTTTTAATTAATTAATTTTTATATATTTGAATTCTCTGTTAAATGCTGAGCAAAATGATATAAGATACTATGGGTCTGCGACTAACGGTTCCTAAGTTCTTGACATTTCTATGTAAAAACATTAGTCAATTAAGTAAGCTCCTGTTCCGCCATCTTGAAGGATATCGGGGTGAAATTTTGGGATTTGATTTTCCAATCTGTCTAGCTTTAACTTCTACATTCAGATTGCAGACTCTTTTCATTCTATATACAGGGTGGTCCATTTTGCTCAATGTTATTTTTCTGTAGATACTCACTTTTTACTACCTATTCTAGTGTTTTTGAATTATTTAGTGATAAAGTTGAAAATTGTAAACATTTTTATTTTTGTTGATTTCATCACAATATAAAATAAAGACAATATAATTCAAAGAAAAACAAAAATGCAACAATGCTAATTGCTATAAAACCGTGAAGCTATAGGTTTATGACACAATTCAACATTTTGCACTATAACAGAGCAACGCTTAATAATTATTTACTCGCAGAACTGCATAATTATAAACTTTAAAATGGAATTAAAGAACACAATAAATAAGAGTAGCTTCGTTTTCGATTGTCTTTTTCCATTTCTTAACAACTTAACAAATGAAAGCCACTTATTATAAATAATTCGTGAAGAATTGTCAGATAATTATCTGACAGTGACTTCGTTATTTACTTAGTATGCGATGAATTTGTCAAAAGAAGGGCTGATGATCTTTGTTTGGGGATAAGCTGAAAGGAACTGCTGGTTGGCATCCAGAATTTATAAACAAAACTACCCTTTAGCTAGACACGCAAGACCTGAAGCGTTTCAGCTTCTTCGAGAGCGATTTGACAAGAACGAAAGTGTCATGTACAAAAAAAGAGACGTAGAAAATCGTACAGTTGCAAACGAAGAAAACAAGTTGACAGGTTCATTAAATTTAGAAGAAAATCCTCACGTAATAATTATTAAGCGTTGCTCTTTTGTAGTACAAAATGCTGCATTATGTCATAAACTTATAGCCTCATGGTGTTATAGCAATTAGCATTGTTTCATTTTTGTTTTTCTTTGAATTATGATATTGTCTTTACTTATTTTACATTGTGACCAATTCAACAAAAATAAAAAATTTTTACAATTTTCAAATTTATCACTAAATAATTCAAAAACATTTAGGAATAGGTAGTAAAAAGTGAGTATCTATTGAAATCCCGAAAAAAATGCTATTGAAATATGTAATAAAATACAGGGTTTGCCATTAAAAAAAATAAGAAAAATAACATTGAGCAAAATGGACCACTTTGTATATGCGAAGTAAAGAGTCTGCAATCTGAATGTAGAAGTTAAAACTAGACGGATTGGAAAAACAAATCCCAAAATTTCACTCTGATACTTTTCAAGATGGCAGAACAGGAGCCTACTTAATTGACTAATTTTTTTACATAGAAATGTCAATAACTTAGGTACCGTTAGTCGTAGACCAATAGTATCTTATATCATTTTGCTCAGCATTTTACAGAGAATTTACATATATAAAAATATGGAGGATGCTCCATTAAAAAAAAACACAAGCTTAGTGTAGTACTCGAAAATGGGACACCCTGTATATACAAAAATATTTTTACAAGATGCTCTTCGTTGTTGACTACAATAATCTGTTCATGTGATGAACGTTTCCGAAAGTAAAAGTGTATTGGACAGCTCTAACATTATTTGCCTTATTATAATATATTGAGAGTTGTGAGTTAAAAAAAATTGGATCATATGGTATACGTAAGAGTGTGGTACCTGAAGAAAGAAATAAGTGTGCTTAATTGGATAGTGATAGCAGAAAAGTGGAAAAAACAGTGAGTAGACGTTCAGTTTTATTATTTTAATGTCGTGGGATATCGTGGACCTTTAGATATAGCGATCATATTTACTATATTACATAAATATAAGATTCCCATATAAATCGTAGCAAATTTTGGATTCATATAACAATTTTGATAATACAAATAAGTAGTCAAGCAATCAATAAGTCACGATTAATCAATCGCTAAATTAGAGAAAAGATTAAAAAGTGACTAATTACAAGTACATACACGTGGCTTCCAAGAGAACACCACAAAAATCAATTCGTATAGATTAAAAATTTTCCCACACTCTTATATACTAAACACATGAAAATTGATAAGGTTCAATTATACTTTTTCTTATAATAATAAATTTTTAACTCCACAAGCAAAAATGAACTTAATAGATACTCGTGCTTGTGTCTGTTAAACAAAACCTTGCAATTTACGTTAGTTAATTCTCTATCCATGGTATAGTGAAGTTCATATGGTCTGATTCAGTAATCATTTTTAAATTTTTATCCACAATGGCACAAAACACGGAAGACAGCCGTAATCACTAACTCATTAGACTGCACACTTGCGAGCGCAGTTGTTTGTCGTTCACTTACGCGCAATGTACATATGCACCGGGACAATCCGATTTATTATTTAACCGTCACATAAACGGTTGTGACAATAAAGAATGTTTACTTTCACTTGTATAATAGAATTCTTATTCGATTTGTACAATTAATTTGATATTATTATCGATTGTATACATACGATAATTAATGTCACCAACGACTACTAATCTCTAACTAAATTCACAAACTTTTAATTCGGTTACTTAAAGGGCTACTTCAGGTTTCATTTATTTATTGGATCGCGCGCTTACTGAACACTTAACTGAATATTTTGCTGTTTTATTGTTAAATCTCATTTAGCACATTTTAAGTTTCTTGAAAGGAAATCACTGTTGTCTCCTTTCAATTCAGATTTAAACTATTTATTTTATTTTATGAATGTCTATATGATGTATCCCCTTGTGGGTTAATGCAGTCGCTCACATACTGCTGAAGTACAATTTTCACAAATAAAATCTACACTGACCCTTCTAAGGTACCATCAAAAATGCCGCGCGCGCAATCTTTACATCTGACCGAACGATTCTCACTAGCCCCTTACTTCGGTTGGGCTCTCGCTTATATACACTCTGCCTGCCATATTACCTATGCGCTAACAACAAAATTCACGTATCGCGTATTTCGTGCGTTTCTTTGCCGAGTGGAAGTCCGAATGGACCCAACGCAAAGGAAAGTAAGAATAACATAGTCATTTTGAATTTTCTTTGTAAACTCACTCACAACTCTCCGAAAAAATGAATAATTGCAATTACATTTTCCGGCTATATCTCAGAAACTGTTTGTTGTACAGCTTTGGGAAAAAATTCCTTAGTAAAAACGGCCAAGGGAAACCGCTGGAAAAAACTTTCAAGTTTCTAGCTTTACCGCTAGAGGGCATAATCTTTATGGAAAAATTTAATTTTTTTATTAAATATGTCCAACCATAGTAGGTATAAAATAAGTAAACTAGAATGATGCATAATTTCGGCACAAATTTTGTTAAATACTTTTTTCTCTATTTTTTCAAATACAGGGTGGGAAACGGTGGGAATGTTTGTATAAATAAATACCTATAACTTTGGTTTGGATCGACCTATTTCAACTAAATTATTCTCATTCGAAAGGGCGTAGATGAACCAATTACATATACTATAAAACAATTGCATTTAGTTTTAATTGTCGTAAATATAGGGCACTTTCGCACTGTCTCTGTTACAATTTTTAAATGGAAACACCTAAGTATCGTAAATTACAACGGAAACTGATTAAATTCGTAACAAAATGGCGCAAACCGCATGTCGATATCCTTTATCTAACTCGAGATAAAAGTAAAAACGCGAAAACATATATGTGTAACATCTAATGCGTTCTTTGTATCTAATATTAGAGTTCCTAAGCGTTAGTCCAATTTAAACTGAATCACCGAATGTGCAATTCCACCCGACTTCAAAATGTCGTTAATTGAATCTTTGGCATTAAACAAATATTTAACAAAATTGGTATTATTTCTGAAAGTTGCTTCGTACCTCTTGTTGTTTTGTACTATGTGAGCTAATTTTCTAGTGTTTTTTAGAAATATCAAAATGAAATATATTTATTTTCTGTCAGTTATGTGTTAACTGTGTGAATGTTTTTGTTAGTGAAGTATCAGTTATACTTGAAGTGTAACCATTTGCCTCTGAAATTTGTTTTATAATTGATATTTCTTTATTGAAATTCGTTTGGTTTAATGGTAATGACATTGGTCTATGTACAAATAATCTATATGCAGCTAAGCAACCAAGTTATGTGATTTATAGTGGCAAAAATCGTGTGGAATTGTAATGTCTGTATGTGTCGGTTTTTTAAATACGGAGAACTCAAACTTGTGCTTTCTTTAGTGTATATTTTATATTAGGATGTAAATTATTAATATTAATCAATAAGCCACCGATAAAAACTGGTGAACTACCAAAACATGCTAATACATTATCAACGTAACGAAACCAAAATACAATCTTATTAAAGATATTTAATACAAAAATTTGATCTTCTAAATTACCCATAAAGATATTTGCTAAAATGAGCGACAGTGGACTACCCATCGGTAATTCTGTTTATATTGGACAAACATTTAGGAACTTTGTCATTAAAAACAAAGGACACGTTAGGTGTTACAAATATAAACACACAGAAAAATCAAATGATGTCAAACATCAAGCAAATAATCAACTTACGATTTCACAAAATGACATTAAATTTTTACATTTTTGTAATAAAATAGATAACTTACATGTTTTGGAGGCATTTGAAATTCAAAAACATATACAAAAAGTACCTTTAATGAACGAACACGTTGATTTTATGGACTCGTCTGTTAAATATACTCGTAGGTTTATAATTTACATCAAGTTTGCTGATTTACCTTAATGATTTGTTACGTTAACTACTTGTTACTATTTTACTGATATATTTTCTCTTGATAACGATACTTGTATTAAAACGCGTAGAGAAATAAATAATTATATAAAACAAATTATGGAATTATACTGTATTTAGAACATTGGTGCAATTAAATACAGCTAGTGTATAATAATTATAATAGTGATATTCTAAATTTGAAAAGTAAAAATAGCAGCAATTTGAGGGTAAATGTTATGCACAGCTAAATTCAGCAATGGTTTTTTTCGTTATGAATATAATTTACTACTAAATCACGTTTATTTTTTTACTTATTTTCGAAACAACATTTAATTTAAGTTGTTGATTTGAAACCATTTTCTGTCAAAAGGACCTAAGATACAGAAAAAAGATTCAAGACGTAAGTCTAAGATGTTAATTTTAAACCAGCTTCTGTTAAAGGGCTGTATAAACAAGTATTTAAGATATTGATTTTAACCTCGACAATTTTTATCGTGTTATCAGTTTGTAATCTGTCTTGCGCCCAAATTATTTTTAATTAAAATCAGGGAATTCGAAAATCTGCATATGGATTCTGACAATAATTAAGGATAACCAAGGAGTAGATTTATGGGGACTTCCAATATGACGATAAAAACAGTTACAAAGCAATTAAGATCAAGAGTGAAAGACAGTGTGCGTGGTCTTCTACTATTAGTTTATAACACACTACTCAACCAATTCTTACGAGGGGGAACAAAATCATTTCAAAGCTTTCATCCCTAAACAAATCCTTTCACAGTTCCACTCTTTTACAAAACGAAAAATTAACAGTATAAGATTTTATGCCTTTGGTAGCTGATCCTATGAGTATCTGTTAAACCAAACTTACTATAATTTTGAAAATTTGGTGACAGGGTAATGATGTTGGGGCTAAATCATCTAAAATATTTTCACGTTCCTACCATTTCCGGTTATACCGGAAGTAGGTACTTAGTCGCTTATTTTAAATGGAACACCCCGTATATTAATAAATTTTTGGTTCTATGTCGAATTTTACAGTCTGCAAAAAATTACATTTGTATTTTTCATAAAAATAAAATTATGAATGTTTAAACTTGACTATCAAAAAATGCAAGTTACTCAAAAAAATCAAATGGAAACCCCTATTTTTTATTACTCAGATCGATTTAACGTCAAAAATTAAGGTAAGTTTGTTTAAAACTTTATTTGCCTAAACGTAACAGTTTCATACTTATAAAAAGGTCCAAATTTTAAAATTTGTGATAAAAATGAGCTACATACTTAAATCTAGTATTCCTTGTTCGTGGTCACCATGGAAACCAAATAATTGAGAATTGAAATAAAGAAAAATATTTGAAAAAGTTACTGCAAAAAATTATAAAAATTGATAATTTTGTGATTCAAAAGTCATTTTTGCCAAACAGAAATTTTCTAAGTCATTTTTTTCAAATTCGATATATAACATAAGTGTAAAAATTTAATACTTTGTGAGTAAATCGAAAAAAACTACTTTTTACTGCGGAGGTAGTAACTACATACTCATCAGTGCATTCTTACACGATAAAGTCGCTTATTTAGTATTTCTTGCTCGTGATCAAATGTAAATTAATTTACAATAAATGTGCAAAATGTTGCCCGTTAGACGCAAGACATTGTTGAACCCGTCTTATAACGGCTTCATTTGTAGCCCTTTGAATTTCTTGTGGAGAAAGAGAATTGAACGCATTTTGCACTCTTGCAATGCTATCTTCTTTAGTCGTTAGTGGTGTAGCATAAACAATATTTTTAATTCGACCCCAAAGATAAAAATCCATTGGCGTAAGATTAGGTGACCTAGGTGGCCATGGAAAGGGACCATTATTGGCAAACCAACGATCTTCAAAAATTTCATAAAGTTTCATGGAAACAGCGTTGGTGTTGTGAGGGGGCGCACCGTTTTGTTGGTACCATAAATTTTCCCTTTCTAGATTTAATCGGGGTTGAATTCGAGTGTTTAATATCTCAAGATAATTTTCTCCTAGAAATTAAATTTGTAATCATAAATCGCAACAATAAACTATTTTAAACCTCTCAAATTTTCGTTGTAAAAATACACGTCAAAGATTTCGTTATTCCGAATAGCACAAAATACGTTAAAATTCCAAATTCCCTGAAAATGTCATTCGCGAATTGGATTGCTATTTTCGTTATTCCAGTAATGCGAGTTTCGGCGATTAAATATGCCGTTTTTCGTAAATTTAGATTCGTCTGTCTATACGATATTAGTCAAAAAATTAGGAATTTCTTGTATTTTGAGCAAAATTGTTTCACAAAATTCGATACGTTTCAAGAAATCCGCTTCTTTAAAATGTTGAACTAATTTTAAACAGTGTGGTCTAAACTTATGTTTCTTAAGAATTCTTCTGATAGTTATTGGTGTTAAGCCAATATCTGTGTTCGCGTCGTTTATGGAATTACAAGGATAGGCACGGAAATATCCTAAAGTTATAACTTTATTCTGTTCGTTATCAATAGCAGTTTTTTTGCGAGGCGCAGAGTGTTTAAATGTGCCAAACTGTTCCAAATTTTGAACCACACGTCTTATTGTATCTGCTGATGGTCGGGGTCGCTCAGAATAGTGTTCGATAAATGTTCTTACTGTTCGTTTTACAACTCTATGACATTCTCCGTGAATTAAAATTAAATTCAAATAATCTGTATTAGAAGATTCAAGTCGAGCCATTTCATCAAGAAAAACACAAACTGTCAACAATTTTATTAAATTATTGACCACAAAAGAAAAACAAAATAAATAAGCATCTTTATCGTGTAATGATGCGCTGATAAGTATGTATTACCTCCGCAGTAGTTTTTTTCGATTTACTCATAAAGTATTAAATTCTTACACTTATGTCACTTTTGAATCACAAAATTATCAATTTTTATAATTTTTGGAGTAACTTTTTCAAATATTTTTCTTTATTTCAATTCTCAATTATTTGGTTCCCATGGTGACCACGAACAAGGAATACTAGATTTAAGTATGTAGCTCATTTCTATCACAAATTTTAAAATTGGCACTTTTTTGATAATAAGTATGAAACTGTTACGTTTAGGCAAATAAAGTTTTAAACAAACTTACCTTAATTTTTGACGTTAAATCGATCTGAGTAATAAAAATAGGGGTTTCAATTGATTTTTTGAGTAACTTGCATTTTTGATAGTCAAGTTTAGACATTCATAATTTTATTTTTATGAAAAATACAAATGTCATTTTTTGCAGACTGTTGCAATAAACCTTTGCCTACAACACCTCAAAGTTTTATTCAAATTGCTTGACAGGAACAGAACAATTAACGAGTTATTACTAAGACCGCATCTGTCAATTTTTTTAGAAAAATGTTTTTTTTTAAACGACTGAAATTTCGTATCCAGTTTATTTAACAAACTTACCTTAAAATTCGACATAGAATCCAAAAATGTATTAATATACGGGGTGTTCAATTTAAAATAAGCGACTAAGTACCGACTTCCGGTATAACCGGAAGTGGTACGAACGTGAAAATATTTTAGATGAGTTAGCCCTAACATCATTACCCTGTCACCAAATTTTCAAAATTATAGTAAGTTTGGTTTAGCAGATACTCATAGGATAAGCTCCCAAAGGCGGACCCTGTATAGTAGACCTGATTCCTTTCACAAATCCATTGGAGAATGAGATTTACTTATCTTCATTTATAAATGCATCTTGATCCTAAATTGACCAGTTTACGACTTTGATTCGTTTATGTATCCAAATTCTGTGTTATTCGTCTTATTTTTAAATTGAATGTCATTGCGTTTACTTTTTAAACTCATATTCGAAATGAGATTTGAGGGGTCATTTTCGTAATGCAAAAATATAAGAACACGCAATTCTTTGGACAGCGTGACCTTTGCTATATGATTTTGTATATTTTTTGTCCGATCAGTCGTATTTATCAATTTACCATGCCTATATTTAGATTGGTAGGTTGGCTTTACCCTTCATAATTGGTTGATGGTCGTTAAAGGCACACTAGACTGGTAAGTGATCACTTACCTTACCGATATACAGAGCAAGTAAGTGGAAATAAGTATTTTTCGTTTATGCATTTGCATATGTGGAAAGCATGACTATATTTTGAATTTTTAACTCGACCAAAGAATTAACAATTAACAATCGGACAAAAAATAGTAAGCACCACAAACGTTTAGGGTTTAACAGATCTCAGACAACACTGTCTTCGACTAGTACGTAACTCTTACCGTTATTACTACTTAATATATTGTTTCGGCAATTAATACTGTTAGATATTGCTTAAAAATATCAAATTTTGTTTTAAATGAAATAGAGGTAGTTATTTTTGCCTTTGATAAAATAAAACTAATGTCTTAATAAATTCTTATCTGCATAATAATACACAAGGTTTTCAATTTTGCTTGTTACATTATTGGAAGTCTAAAAAAGTGTGTAATAACTAATTAACGACAGCTCAACGTTTATACATGGTTGTATGAATTTGAAGTTAATTAAGAATCACTGTGTACAAGGATAATGTCAATATTTGTATGTATGTATACCACAATAATCAATTCACTCAGTAATTACACCGATACCTTCACTAACGTATAATACATTAAACTACAATTATTACACAAATATTTACACGTTTTGTACCTAATTAAAGCGTTGAAATTAATATACTGCAATACAAATATTTATTATTGTCACGACTATTTGGAAAATTTTTCAAATTTTACTTGTATATTTATTAGAGAGCATTGAAATTGTGCAGTTTTCGTACAATATCTTATATATAAAGTAGCGTCTTAATCTTGTAAATGAGCACGAAAAAAATTGTTTTAAGTGTAGATTACCAAACGTAGCAGACAATTTTAACGAATCTTATAAAATCATAAACAATAATACTTAAATCTATAATTAAAATATTTGAATATTTAGCGGGTTGTTAAAATTGTGAAATATGAAGGTTACGGGCATGCCATTGCGTATTTGTGATTTAAAATATGAAACGGGTACAATTTGAAGGGAATAATTCATTCACTTTGGACAGGACAGTTAAATAAGATCTCTATCATAAAAATTAGATTCGTTGTATTGCTGCATTCGGTAAGTCACGGTTACTTTTGAGTAATTGCTACATTCCTACGGTATAACTATAATAGCCCACAATTTATCATCTAAAATTATAAAATTTAAAAGATCGTATTAAAAAATATGAAAAGTGGTTGAGGGTCATTAGTTTGTAGATTGTGCTTATGTTTTAAATGGTAACTGGTTTGTAGTTAACAAGGTACGCAGAGATAATTGGTTAATCGAGTTAAGGAGTCCAAAAAGCATGCTTATTCTAATCGAAATTTTTCCTTTAAGTAGGTATAAGTAGGTATACTATGGGGGTGCTAACCCACTTTTCTACTATACTTTTTCTACGAGTGTTTTTGCTCAAGGTCAAATCACGCACACAGTACAAGGGGTTTCAAAGTCAAGGTCATCGTACACATTTACTACATCGAAGTATATTCCTCAAGGTCATCACATTGCCTATGTCAAAGTACAAGGTTTTTCAAGATCACGTTCCCTGCGTCGAAGTCAAACAATTTTTAAGGTCAAGGTCATCGTACACATTGCCCGAATCAAAGTATTAGGATATCTAAATTTGCCCTGCATCAAGTCCTACAAAAATTATTAAATCACAGTCTCATAAAAATTATTAAATCAGAAGGTCAAGGTCATCGTACACATTTACTACATCCAAGTACATGGTTTTCAAGGTCAAGGTCAGTGTACACATTACCTATATCAAAGTATATTCTTCAAGGTTATTGAAGCTCTCATACACATTCGCCACATCCAAGTCAAAGAATTTTCAAGGACGATTAGGTTGCCTACATAGCTAGGCGCATCCTAGACCACTCTTTCACTATACTTTTTCTATGAGTGTTTTGATCAAAGCCATCATGCACACTTCCTACGTATATTCCTCAAGGTCACCAAGCAATTCTTGGCTGAGCTAAGGTGTAAATTCTTATAAACGAATTCTCAAGGTCAGGGGCATTAAAAAGACGTTTAAAGGGGTGGGGGATTCTACCTTTCTGGGTCACCCAAGCAATTCTTGGCTGAGTCAAGACGTTAATTCTTAGAAATCAATTCTCAAGGTCGAGGATATCATACAGATTGTCGTTGTGTGAGTCAAACTTCTTATATTGGCTAAATTGTAATAAAAAGGTTGTGCTTACAGTATGAGGATTCATAATACTACGGTCCTAAACCACCAGGATCAGGTAGTTTTCCTAAGAACCGGATCCAGTTCCCGAGGACAGATAGCTGTTTCCCAAAACAGGTGAGCCATTTCTCAAAACAGGGATCTGTTGCCCAACACAGGTAACCGTTTCCCCACTATTTCAAGGTCACGCCTCTGAGAAATCAATTTTCAAGAACAAAGGCGATCCATTTTTCAAGTAATTCTCGGATGAGTCAGGGTCATAATTCCTAGAAATTACCTGTAGGGCTATCAAATAGATTGTCATTTAGGTCAATTGCTAAAATGTGTTGGTATCAACCTTCAAGGTCATAAGTTCTAGAAATCAACCTGCAGGGGTATCCCGATATATGGCCGGTAAAGGTATATATGAGGATGCTCTTCAAGGTCACGTATACTATAAAATCCACTTTCTCGCTTTCAAGGCCACTGCGTACACACATTGCGTGCGTATATTCTTCAAGGCCCCGTTTGATCCAGTTATTAATTTATTAAGGAAAACGCGCAAGTACCTTAGGCCAAGGTCACGTACACATTCCCTGCATATTATTCAAGGTCGCACCTCTGAGAAATCAGTTTTTAAGGACAAAGACGATCCATTGTTATAACAATTCTATTCCGGCCAGGGTTATAATTCCTAGAAATCACCTGCATGGGTACTAAAATTTCAAAGTTTGGGGGATTCTCCTTTTCAGGGCCAGGTCACCAAACAATTCCTTAATCAATGACGTCGCGTGGATTTCAAGGTCTCGAGCAGGATAGTAATCCGAATTTGTCACCAGAAAAGTCACGAAAAATCAATTTTCAAGGTTAAGCTAGACGATAGGTCAAGGTGTTTCTGTATTGGCGCTCTTCAAGTAACGAAATAAGCATGGCTTTGCGGGGATGAATTCCAAGGTTACCTATAGTTTGCAGCTAGCCCAACCATGTAAATATCAAGGTTACAATTATGAGAAATCTAAAAATAGAATTTTTATGATCAAAGGTGATAAAGTCAAGCTATTCAAGGTTCTTTTATTGCCTCTGGGTCTGCATACCCATGTATTTAGCATCAAGGTCAAAGAAGTCGCATGTTGATTTTGGACGAATTTATCATGGTCAGGCTAATTTTGCCTGAGTCAAGACCATGTGTTAATTTTTGGAAATCAATGGCTACCTGCAGAGGTATCCCGATCTTATTCGATAGTAATACAAGGGTCAAATCTTGGCAGAACATTTTTACCAAGCAATTCCTGCCATTGCTCCAAGGTCAAAGTTTATTCTTAGAACAGTCATTGAAGGTGCGAGTGATCCTTGAGAGTAACATCCTTTTGGCGGGAAATGGTCACCAAACAATTCTTGTCTGAGTCAAACAAATGTTCAAGGCCAAACGGTTCCAGCAATTCTTTTGTATAAGTCTTAGAAGTTATTACAATTCCTAGAAATCAATTTTCAATGTTGTCTGCGGGGGTATTCTTAGAAATCACTTCCCAAGGATAACCGTAGAGGTATTCTTAGAATGGGTCAAGTTCATTAAGGGTGTGACTGATCCATTGAAATTTTTCAAGGTAACACCCTTCTGACGGGAAATTTTCAAGGTCACCAAACAATTCTTAAAATTTAGCCGAGTCAGTATCATGTGTGTGTTAATTCTAAGAAATCAATTTTCAAGGTCATCTGCAGGGGTATTATATAACAATTCAAACAGATTGTTGTCGATGCTAAAGTAAGTTCATGGCTAGATGGAGTCAGGGTTAAAGTTTACTGGCATAAATTTACAAGGTCACCTGCAGGGTATTCTAAGAAATCAATTCCTAATCAACAGGCATTCCTAATCAGTAACTTTTGTCTTAGAAGTTATTACAATTCCTGGAAATCAATTTTCAAGGTTAGGGTACTAAACAGATTGTTGTCTATGCTAAAGTAGGTTCATGGCTAAGTGGAGTCAAGGTCAAAATTTACTGTATTTAAAGTCACCTGAAGGAGCACTTCTTAGAAATCTAAACGGTTCGCGGGACAGGTGTTTGTTGAAGAAAGGTAGTTGTCTATTCTAAAAGGTAAGTCAAGGGTTCCTGTATTGGCGCTTTTCAAGGTCAAATTGCAAAATAAGTATGACTTTGCCCCCACCATTTAAATTTTAGGGTCACACCTCTGAGAAATTTAAAAATAGGATTTTCAAGGTCAAAGGTGATACATTTTTCTTATATAAATCGCAGTGTATTGAGATCAGTCGGTTAGTAAATTGTTAAACATGGAATTAGCAGGGTTAAACTAAAGCACCTATTGCAAACTCTACAAAAATGTATATGACCTGGAGATATCGAAAAAATATAAAGTTATTAATGTGACAATAATTAATACCAAGTATGGTGAACGTATAGTGTTGGAAGTGGAGGAGTTTGAGTGTGTATTACTTAAGCGCTTTTACGAGTATTTCAAAGCAGAAAATCGAATTGAAAAATTTAAAGCGCTACTAAATACGAAGGATGTGTTCATGAGTAGTCTGGGTGCAGTAGGAAAAACAACAAACATGACATTTTGTAATATCAGGGTCCCCAACCATATGTAAACATGATTTAATTAGAATCATTTCATATTTATCAGTGTAATAGGAAAAATTAGCCTAATTTAAATAATATACAGGGTGTTCGCATCAAAGGGAAACTTATGCATCGAATTTTGTGGTTTAATTAAAGTGCATTAAAGATGGTATAAATGCTAGGTATAATATTAATTCACATAACACTGTATGGAAATATTTTATTATCATCCTGATTATCTAATCTATAACATTTACTAAAAATAAAGTTTTTGTGATCGCTATTTAGGTATAAATACCCCACCCTAACCATCTAGGTCAAAAATTTTAGCATTCCTTGGAGGTTAAATTCTTTGAAATAGCAAATAGAACCAGTTCGTGGAAACAAGAAGAATGATGGGGTTGTTGTCTATGCTAATATTAATGTTCTTGTATTGACTAAATTGTTGTTTGTAAAAAGATTATGCTTACGTGGGTTCATACTACTGACCTAACCCCCAGGATGAGGTATCAATGTTCTTGCATTGACTAAATTGTTGTTTGTAATAATAAAAAGATTATGCTTACGTGGGTTCATACTACTGACAAAACCCCAGGATGAGGTAGTTTTCCCGAGAACCGGATCCGGTTCACAGAGACAGATAACAGTTTCGCAAAACAGGGGAGCCTTTACCCAACACACCCGCCTCCCCTAGAAAACAAGACAAATAGCTCATTCATCGTAACTGAGGCTAAATTGAATAGGCTGTGCAAGGTCACAATCATACCTTAGAAACCCATTTTCAAAGTTCATCTTAGAAATATAAACATGGACTCAGCTCGTGAGGGGTTAAAGTTTATTTCTCCGAAGGCCGTCATATTCTTAGAAATCTAAAACATAGAATCAGTTCGTGGAAATATGAAGGTTGTATCATAGTACAATTCGTAGAAATCTGAAAGTAGGTCAAGATACTGATAGGACTAGTTTTTAAATTATGGAAAAAAGCTGGATAATCCGCTTAAATAACCTACTTTAGGGGGTATCTTTTATAGGTCAAGGTACTGATAGAGGATAGTTTTTATATTACAGAAAAAGCTAGATAATCCGCTTAAACCACCTACTTTAGGAGATATTTTTTATATGTCAAGGTACTGATAGGGGGTAATTTCTATATTATGGAAAAATCTGGATAATCCAATCCTCTTAAGGGGTAAAGGGTAGCTTTTGCAATAGTGATAGACACTGGAATAAGTCGACGGGGGTTATCGTCCAGGGGTGGTTTTTGAAAAAGCTGGTTCTGCTTCGTTTTCGAGCCCCCCCAACCACATGTAAACGTGGTTTAACTAGAATCATTTTACAGAACTGGACAGAGTATTCAAAAATTAAGTGTAATAAGTATTAGGTTTAAGGAACGGTATTGCATAATTAAAAAATAAAAACTTTAAATGTTGTGAATATGGTGTTCTTATAAGTTAAAAAGATGTAGACAGTATAATAACTTCAAAAAGCTTTCGTTGTACTGGTTTCCAGTATTCTCTTCTCCAACCCATCAACGCTAAACGGTTCTTTATTGGCTCTGCGGATCGGGATATTTTGACGTTTGGGCGCGGCAAATTTTTGACAAACGCCTAATCATTAGGTTTATATCAGTATAGAATACTACCGTCCTAAGATTTTATCCGATATCAACTTTCTTCCTCCAGATTAAAGGTAATACATATTATGTACTGAACTAGGAAATACGGTTTGGTAGGAATTAATTATAGAACATTTTATGTAAGGATTTTCAGGATGTGTACCTTTTGTTATCTGAAAAACATCAAGGTTTCGTATGAATTTGGTACATTGGCGGGATTAGAAGGTTTTACTGCCCCCTTCCATTCTTAAGCTAAAACCAATGCATGATCTCGTTAAAACAACTAATGCAATCTCCCATAAGGAAATAGAACTCCTTTCCCAAGCTGACGTACGTTTGAACTGGTTTTACAGAGGCGAAATTGGACTGTATACAACATATAAAAGAAGTGTACACATATGTATTGGAAAAGAACAAACAATGACAGAATTTAATAAATTGCGTTATATATTAGAAATATGGACTCGTTGTCTATGGCTGGAAGGGAATTGGAGGAACAATGTATAGATTTAAGTTATATGTTAACGTTAATTAAATAACGTTTATAAAAAATGTAGTTACCCATTTGTTTATCTAAAGGCGTTGTAAATCTAAATACCCCTAAATTAACAAAAAATTCCATTCAGTTACTGATTTGTTGGTTTTTGATGTATGTAGATAATGCACACTTCCATAGACCTTGAAATGATCTAATTTACCTGTAAATTAAAGAAACGTGATTGATTTTCTATCAATAAATGGCATTTATGATACTTCTCTAAAAATTCTTTATGGAAGCGTTATAATGAAAAAATAGAATGATTTTGCTTTGTATAAAGGGAATTGTAGGAGATTTAAATAGATTTTTACAAAGCATGGTCTTTTCGAAAAAATGCATAATTATCGAGATTTAGCCCAAAACCTAAAAAATTGACCAAATTTGGACGTTTCAAACCTCAGGTTTAAGTTCAGCGAACCGAAAAACGTAATGTGTTTAGGACTGTACCGCTGTCTGCACTTTTTATTCCTAAATGGACGAGCCTTGGACTATATACAAAGTATAAAAGAAGAAACAATGACAGCTATATAAATTGCAGTATAGAAATGGAGTTAATAATGTATAGATTTAAATTTGATGTACGCCAAATGTCTCTATCAATTAAATAACATTTATATACAATGTTGTAAATCTAGTTTCTTGTTTAAATGATCCCTAAATTAATAAATAAATTGATTTAGTTACAGATTTATTGGTTTTAATGTATGCAGATCTCTAGACAAAGCAACGTGATTGTTTTTATATCAATAAATGGCATTTATGCATATGTTAACAAAAATTTCTTTTATTAGTAAAGCGTTATAGTGGTTTTTCATTGTTTAAAGTAAAGTAAAAGGTTTGCATTCATAAAGGCGATGTTGGCAATTTTCCCTTAATTAAAGCTTACAGAATGGTTTTTATTTACTACAGAAATGGTTTTATTGTGAATCCGTTTAATTAGCCTTGTGTGTGTGTGTGTGTGTGTGTGTGTGTGTGTGTGTGTGTGTGTGTGTGTGTGTGTGTGTGTGTGTGTGTGTGTGTGTGTGTGTGTGTGTGTGTGTGTGTGTGTGTGTGTGTGTGTGTGTGTGTGTGTGTGTGTGTGTGTGTGTGTGTGTGTGTGTGTGTGTGTGTGTGTGTGTGTGTGGTGTGTGGTGTCGTGTGTGCGTGTCGTGTGTGCGTGGTGGTGCGTGGTGGTGCGTGCGTGGTGCGTGCGTGGTGCGTGCGTGGTGTGTCGTGCGTGTCGTGCGTGTGTGGTGCGTGCGTGGTGCGTGGTGCGTGCGTGCGTGCGTGCGTGCGTGCGTGCGTGTGCGTGCGTGCGTGCGTGCGTGCGTGCGTGGTGCGTGCGTGCGTGCGTGCGTGCGTGCGTGCGTGTCGTGCGTGTGCGTGCGTGCGTGCGTGCGTGCGTGCGTGCGTGGTGCGTGCGTGCGTGCGTGCGTGCGTGCGTGCGTGCGTGCGTGCGTGCGTGCGTGCGTGCGTGCGTGCGTGCGTGCGTGCGTGCGTGCGTGCGTGCGTGCGTGCGTGCGTGCGTGCGTGCGTGCGTGCGTGCGTGCGTGCGTGTGTATGTGTGTGTGTGTTGCGATTCTGGTGTTGCATCATTCCGTTAAATTTTATTAACAGTGCACATTGTTCGCGAATAAACAGGCAAGAAGTCCTGCGTGATGACCAGCTTTTTCTTGCCCGCATCATCTGTTACCAATATTAGCTTATCAAGTGTATGTGGAACGAGATGTGCAGAGGTTTTTACGTCTGCAACCCTTCATCAGAACCACCCTCCGGAGGAGAAATTGGAAGAAGGGTACAACAAAGCGAGGACCATAAAGTCTAAGGTGGTTGTGCAGTGGGGCAGCACAAGTGGGGATGGTGGTTAGCGAGAACGCATCAAAATGTGCTACATATAATTAAAATTGTAAGTGTTTAAGTGTATATTTTGTTAACTAGTGTTCGTTTTGCGGGAACAAGAATAGGTTAGTTGAACAATATATAAGCATGAAATTGTTTTGGGGTATCTGTTCAAAGCGCTGGATAGATCAGTCAAGGATGTTGAAGTCGATAGTGGTTGCTATAGGACAAGGTTTAATGAAATACCTTAAACCGCCCTGTTCAGTGTAAACAACTAAAACTTGTAAATTCAATTTTCAAAATCTTACTTTTACTTTTATGTTAAGTGCAATTTTCATGATAATAATGTTTGAGGTGAATTATTATCTTTACAAATGGTAATATCATTTCCCCGAATACAATACAAATTAATGGGGAGGGTGTTTAGGTTCTCAAATTTTTTTACATATTTTCTTTAAATTAAAATCTATTACTAAAGAAAACCCAATAACACACACATGCACATCAAACATCCATTAAATTAATTTAACCTTACACCATTGAGTATATTATACTCTCAATTGTGTACTATAACTGCAGTAGGAAAGCATCCTGTTAAGACTACTAAAATTCTATCTTTCATTTGTATGATTCCGCATTCCGAATTCATAATAATTCATATAATTAATAAAAATAATAATATAATTCATACTAACTATAATCCCTGTAAGTAACCGGTCATTGGAACATGATTAAATAGGTTGCCACATTAACTTTTGTAGATTACCCCCGCTTATTTTAAAAGCGTTCCTTGATTTTTTCAGTCTTATGAGATAACACTTTAGCAATGATAAGTTGCTTTCAAGCTTGAGAATATTTTGATTCTTATCAACTACCTTATTACTAATATATCATTCAACTAACCTAATCATACTGGTAGGAGACCTTCAACTTATGCCTTAGTTACATACCCATAAGATAATATAGACTGTTATTTTACTTTTTATGGAAATAAGAAACTTTATCTACTCGTGAAATATAAATCTTTTATTTATCACATCTGCGACATACAAAAATGTTTGTAAAGAGTAGATATACTAGGTGGAATAACATAAAATTCAAAGTAAGAGTTTGAAAACATAATTTATCAGTTTTAAGTAACAGTTCATGTAAATAAGAAAAAATCTCTTTTATAAGAAGCCCATTACGAAACATAAACTACACCGGAAAACGTAAAAACGGTTATCTATATATGAAATTAATAGAAAGAAATAGATGTTAACTTTAAAAAATGTCACTTCGTTGAAAGTAATACATCTTAAATTTTACCTATATGGAAGCGCAGCATTGTATACGATAACTAGCACGTTATCAATATGTGAATGGGAATGCCAATTTAAATGTTTAATTGTCAAATTTTCATTTTATTGAAATCAATGCGTTTTTTAAAATTACCTACATCGCCTTTATGAAAGCAACCTTTTATATTACTTTAAACAATGAAAAACCACCATAACGCTTTACTAATGAAAGAAATTTTAGTTAACATATCCATAAATGCCATTTATTGATATAAAAACAATCACGATTCTTTCATTTACAGGTAAATTAGATCCTTTCAAGGTCTATAGAAGTGTATATTATCTACATACATGAAAAACCAACAAATCTGCAACTAAATCGCTTTTTTTGTTAATTTAGGGATCATTTAGATTTACGACAGTTTTACACTAACAAATAGGCAACTACATTTTTTATAAATGTTATTTAATTAACGTAAATATTGCACACATATACACAATTCTTTCTTTATGTTTTAGTACTAATTTAAATCTATACATTGTTCCACCAATTCCTTTCTAGCCAAAGACAAGTCCATATTTTCTAACATATAACGCAATTTATTAAACTCTGTCATTGTTTCTTCTTTACCAATAAATCAGTATGCTCTTCTTTTATACGTTGTATATAGTCTAATTTCGCCTCTTTAAAGTCAGTTCCAACGTACGTCAGCTTGAGAAATAGATTCTATTCCCTTATTACATTAGTTTTTTTAACGAGACCATGCATTGGTTTTAGCTTAAGAATGCAAGGGGGCAATGCCACCTTTTAATCCCGCCAATGTACTAAATTCATACGCAACCTTGATGTTTTACAGTTAAAAAAAGGTTCAAATCCTGAAAATCCTTACATAAAATGTCCTAGAACTAATTCCTATCAAACCATACTTCTAGTTCAGTGTTTCGACAGATTAAAGTACATAATATGTATTACCTCCCATCTAGAGAAGGTAGGGTGAAATCGGATACAATCCTAGGACGGTAGTATTTTATACTAGTATAAACCTACATAGGCGAAGTATATTTTGAATATGACTGTACAAGAGGTGTCGTGGCTGTGTTTCTAGAGGTTTTGAGGTTCACCAATATTAGAAAAGATCGTTATCGTATGTATATGTGTCTGCGTGCCTGTGTATTAGTGTGCCCGTGTGTTTGTGTGTATGTGTGTCTGTCTGTCTGTGTGTCTGTGTGCTTGTGTGTCTGTGTGTCTATGTGTCTGTGTGTCTGTGTGTCTGTGTGTATGTGTGTCTGTGTGTCTGCGTGTCTGTGTCTGCATGTCTGCGTGTCTGCGTGTCTGCGTGTCTGCGTGCCCCCGTGTCTCCGTGTCTGCGTGTCTGCGTCCGTGTGGCTGTGTGTGGGTGTGTCTGTGTGTCTGTGTGTCTGTGTATCTGTGTGTATTTGTGTCTGTGAATCTTTGTCCGTGTGTCCATGTTTATGTGTGTCTGTGTGTCCGAGTATCCGAATGTCCGTGTGTTCGTGTGTCTGTAAGCACTGGATTGGAAACCAATAACCTATAAATTTGTAAGTGGTGAACTGTGCTATGTTACCAAAGGTAGATGTAATAATAGTTGTGTATAATATCGACAAACATTGGGCAACCGAATTACAATACTAAATAATTACATTTACTTTAGGAGAACTTTTTTTTTGTGATGGCCGAGGTTCAGAAGTATATGCAACAGTGCAGATATGCTCTCAAAGTATTACAAAGGTGAAGTATTGCCTTTACATACCGAATACAAAACACTAGTGGGGTTACTTTGCACTACAGCGATTACTTTATAATTTACGTTTGGTTGTCTCAATCAAATAATTTATGCTTGTATAATAAGTAAGCCATTTTTACACAAACTATTTTAATATATATTATATGTTTTTATACATACGAACGTGACGGGATTAGAATAAACTTGACATAATTTGACAAAAGTACATCTAAATGTGATGTAACAACAGAGAAAATTATTCTGTTTGAACTATTTGCTAAATTTTCACATTTTGTTTCAGGAAGCGTCGCGTAGGGATGGTCCGTCTATTGGGAATGCGGTTACTGACACGACTTTTACTTCTAATTTGTTCGTTAAGCCTTGTTAGTCTACTATTCCTTAGTCGCTGTGGACTTAGTAGTTTAGAACCGGATGTAGAGGAACAAGAAACTCAAGCTGCTTTATCAGGTAAGACAGCTAATCTAACGTTTTAAGATGAAAAAGAGGTAGATACATAAATTATTAAATGCTTTCAAAACAAAATGCTTAGATTTTTGCTACTCAATCTAGTGGATTTTTATAAAGATGAGGTTATCAAGACAAAAAATATAAAATTAATGAAATGAACTCCCACGAATCGATGTATTTTATATTATTATTATATTATTGTTTTAGTTATGTGATTTTGATTTGCTCATACATATTTATGAATATAAGATAAACTGAATCCATTTCTCGTGAATAAATTATGCTTTGTGAGAAAAGAATTATAGCTAAAGTGTATCAGGTCATTCGGCCGTCGACCATCCTTCACATTTAAAGGTTACGGAATAATACACGGTTAAATTTGGGGATCAAAATGTAACTTCTCTTCAAAAGAATTTTAGGTTTTTATTTAAATCTTAACTTACACAGCAACGCTCTTCTAACTGTTCACGCATTATACATTCTGGTCATTAAGGAACTAATCAATAAAACTGTAAGTGGATTTACCTGTATTATGATTTTTATGTATTTTCTCCTTGCCTTACGGGCAGGAAATTTATCAAATATTCAAATAGTCATAATTTTATGGTCTATTAAACCGTGTTATATATTATGCCAGAGCTTTTCAAACTTTTTTTGAAGTCGGAGAACACTAATATTTCATCGCGGAACACTTACAATACATTCATCAGCGTTAAGACAGGGGTAACAAACTTTTTTAAAATGAAGAGCAAAACAGAAATGGAAACATTATGACCAAAAATAATTTCATTACTGAAGAGAAACATACCCAGACGGTGTTCCCTTATTTGAGTGTTTAGTTTTACGAAACCACGTCACCATGGAAACACTAGCCGTGTATGAAGGAATATTTTTAAGGAAGGAAGGCGTTTATTTTGGATTATGTTAGGTAATTCATGACAAACTCAGCCAATAGCAATTACAAATTTTACACAGCTACCATGTATTAATAAACGAATAGGTACACCTTTCACGACATGGTTTAATTACTTCGGCTTTTCGGTGGGTCCAACAATGCAAAATTAATAGATAATAATTTAAATCTAGAGTCATGATTTAAAAACTATCATAAAATTGTACATTCAATATTAATACAAAATAAATGATAAGTGTAATAATTTATTATTATCGGTCTATTCATTGTATAATCGTAACGAATACCTCTCGAACTATAGAAAATAATGATTATTTTTCAATCTCAAAACTCGACATAATCCTTAAAATAAAATTAAATTTTCGCAGATTACGTCTCGTTACTCGTAAAATAATCGATTATTTTCGATGCTCTTGTGATATTAAAACTAAGAAAACTGAATATTATTTACTTTCACCATGACAACGTTTGATTTTACAACATTAGCGTAAGTAAGTTTCCTTAAGTTATTGAATTGCACTTTTCATAATTGTTAGAACATAAAGCGTACAACGATTTGTGACGTCTTTCTTTCCTCAAGTTATTGATATGTAAAATTCATTATAAAGGGAACGCGTAAATTAGAATGTTGAGGAAGTCTCTTAGCAAATACCACTCGAGGTTCCATTTTAATCTGGATATTGGTCCTACTTATTAATTTCCTCCTTTCGTCGTCGTATCCCAATTTACTGGTATTAAGCATCTATAATGAATCCCTAAAATTATGAACACTGACGCATTAACAGATACTTTAACGCTTCCAATAATTAGGCAATTATATTGAATCATACCTTTAACGCCTGTAATGGCCTATAACTAAAACTTAATATTTTAATTCACATACTTAATTATTCATACAATTGACTTGTTTTATATCCTTTACAAGTGTGCACGCATTTACATTGGCATTAACAATATTTAGTGAAGACTAAGGTAGTGTAACTACCGCACTTCTGGGTCACTTTATAAGGTTGCCATGTCTCAAGGTCATGCGGTGTTGCTAGATTTAGCGTTGTTGCCAGCGCATTGACCTTTCAAGGTCAAAGTTTATTGACCTCTAGGGGGGTGTTATATTACACCACTTTTAGTGGGAAGAATGACAGGTTGTTATCTATGCATCTAAAAATAGAACCAGTTCTTGGAAACGGGAGAGTCAAAAGTTCATTGACTTTTAGGTGGTGTGAAATTACAGTTCTTAGAAATCTAAAAATAGAATCAGTTTGTGGAAACAAGGAAAGTGATGGGGTATTATTTATGCTAAAAAGTATGTCAAGGTTAGATGGTTCTTGTATCGGCTAAATTGAGTCAAAGGTTAAACTTTTCAAGGTTAAACTTTATTGACCTCTAGGGATATCATGTTACAATTCTTCTAAAAATAGAACAGTTCGGGGAAACGAACAAAAGTTCATTGACTTCTTGAAGGCCTGAGTTCATTGACCTTAGGGGTTATCATGTTACAATTCTTAGAAATCTAAAAATATAGTAAGTTCTTTAAATTCATTTACAATTCTTAGAAATCTCAAAATAGGATCATTTCTGGGAAACGGGAGGGGGAGGTCCAGCGTTGATTGACTTCTAGAGAGGTGCCATATTACAATTCTTAGAAATCTAAAAATAGAATTAGTTCTTGGAAACGGGAGGGGAGTAGAGTCTTGAAGGCCAAATTCTTGGAAATATAAAAATAAATATTCGTAATCAATGAGACGTGTAACTGGATTTGCGCACGCTCCGTACTACTCGGCTATCCTCGTGAGGTTAACCCTCATTTGTGGCAATGGTATCAAGCCAATGTTTATAACAAGCTACAAACCAAATTGGGGGAATTTTCTGAAAAGGATTCATTGTGGGCTTTGCATGACATTTTACACTTAAAAGTAAACAGCCTCTAGAAGGTGGAATGCATATTAAAGTACCTAACTTCATGGCAATCAAAAAAGTGTTGATAATGTGAAACTTAACGATGATTATTGTTGCTTGCGGGCCGTTTAAAAAAAATTTTAAAGTTAAATAATCTCTCAATATATTGGTATGGCGTAAAGATAAAGGATAAAAAAGTGACAGAAAACCCATAAAACCTGTAATGTTTTCTAACGATAATGAGACTTATTATCACTTTGCGTAGATTAAAAATCACGTCAGATTTATTTTCAAAACAGATATCAAAGAATGGTCATAAGAAAGTGATTTTAAAGCAGTGTTTGAATCATTGTTGGTGAGATGTAGCATTAGAAAAGCATTTAACGTACCGCAATCAACTTGATCAACGTCGCGATAGATTACAAAATGGTAGTAATAAGTATTTAGAATTTGAACATATAGCATACCAAGAAAACGTTTCATTTGTATACTATAAGCAGCCATTGAAAGAATTTTACAGAGACGTTCAACTGAAAATGATCAAAACAAACGTATATGTGATAAACATGTACCCTTTAACATTGTATATTACCTTAAATGTTCTTATGAAGACTCATTATCACAATTTCTTTTGTACAGGGGAGGGGATTGTATACAATAGTTCATCGAATAACTACAAAACATTCCAAACTGGGCAAACAGCACTCTCAGTACTATCGTATCCGTGGATGTTGGTGTGCGGGTGTGCGTGTGTGCGTGTGTGCGTGTGTGCATGTGTGCGTGTGTGCTGTGTGTGTTGCTGTGTGCGTGTGTGCGTGTGTGTGCTGTGCGTGTACGTGTGTGATGTGCGTATGTGCTGTGTGCTGTAGTGTGTGTGCTGTGTGCTGTGTGCTGTGTGCATGTGTGTACGTGTGCTGTGTGTACGTGTGTGTGCTGTATGTTGTGTCGTGTGCATGTGTGTCGTATGTGTACGTGTGTCGTATGTGTACGTGTGTGCGTAGTGTGCGTGTGTACGTATGTGTGTGTTGTGCGTGTGTACTGTGTGCGTGTGTACGTGTGTGTGCATGTGTGTGTGCGTGTGTGTGTGTGCTGTGTGTGTGCGTGTGCTGTGTCTGTGATGTACGTGTAGTGTGTATGTACGTGTGTGCGTATGTGCGTGTGTGCTGTGTATGTGATGCGTGTGTACGCTGTGTCGTTGTATGCTGTGTGCATGTGCGTGTATGTCGTGTGCTGTGTGTGTGTGGTGTGTGCGTGTGCGTCGCGTGTGCGTGTGTGCGTTTGTGCGTGTGTGTACTGTGTGTGTGGTATGTGCGTGTGTGCGTGTGTGTGTGTGTGTGTGTGTGTGTACGTATGTGTGTGTGCGTGTGTCGTATGTCGTGGTGTGCTATGTGCGTGTGTCGTGTGTACTGTGTGTGTGCGTGTGTGCTGTGTGCGTGTGTGTGTGCGTGTGTGTGCGTGTGTACGTGGTGTGTGCGTATGTCGTGTGTGCTGTGTGCGTGTGTCGTGTGTGCGTGTGTGCGTGTGTGCGTTGTGTGCGTGTGCGTATGCTGTGTGTCGTGTGTTGCTGTGTGTGTGTCGTGTGGTTGTGCTGTGTGTGTGTGTGCTGTGTGTGTACGTGTGTGTACGTTGTGCGTGTGTGCGTATGTGTGTCATGTGTGCGTGTGTGTGTGTGGTGTGTACGTGTGTGCTGTGTGTGCTGTGTGCGTGTGTCGTGTGTCGTTGTGCGTGTGCGTGTGCTGTGTGCGTGTGTGTCGTTGTGTGTGTGTGCGTGTGTGCGTGTGTGTGCTGTGTGTCGATGTCGTTGTCGTGTGTGCGTGTGTGCTGTGTGTGTATTGTGCGTGTGTGTCGTGTGTACGTGTGTGCTGTGTGTGCGTGTGTATGTGTGCGTGTGTGCGTGTGTAGTGTGTGTGTGTGTGCGTGTCGTGTGTGTGTGTGTGTGTGCTGTGTGCTGTGTGTGTGTGTGTGCGTGTGTTGTGCGTGTGTGCGTGTGTGTGTGTGCGTGTGTTGCGTCGTGTGTGCGTGTGTGCGTGTGTGTGTGCGTGTGTGCGTGTGTGCGTGTGTACGTGTGTGCTTTGCTGTGTACCTGTGTCGTGTGTGGTGTGTGCGTGTGTGTGTCGTGTGTGGTGTGCGTGTGTGGTGTGCGTGTGTGTGTGGTGTGTGCCTGTGTGCTGTGTGTGTCGTGTCGTGTGCTGTGTGCGTGTGTGCTGTGTGCGTGTGTCGTGTGTGTGTGTGTGTGCGTGTGTCGTGTGTGCGTGCGTTGTGCGTTGTGCGTGATGTGCGTGTCGTGTGCGTGTGTGTGCGTGTGTGGTGGTGTGCGTGTGTGCGTGTGTCGTATGCTAGTGTCGTGTGTATTGCGCTGTGTGTGTAAACATTAATCTGTTGTGTTGCGACGTGTGCGTTGTTGCATGCCGATTTGTATGTGCGTTTGTGTAGTGGTGTGCGTGTTTGTCTGTGTCGTTGTGTGCGTGTGTGCATGTGTGTGTCGTGTATGTCCTAATGCGGCAGTGGTTGATGTGCTGTGTCGTGTGTCGTGTGTGGTAGTATTGTATTGTGGTGTGTGGTGTGTAGTGTGTGTGTGTGGTGTGTGTGTGTGTGGTGGTGTGTGTGTGCTGTGTGTCGTTGTGTGTGAGTGGTGTGTGAGTGTGCTCGTGTGTGTCGTGTGTCTGTTGTGTGTGTTGTCGTATGTGGTTGTGTGCAGTCGTGCGTTGCGTTGTGTGCTGTGTGTGTGTGTTGCGTTGTGCGTTGTGCTGATGGCGTGTGTGTGTGTCGTGTTGCGTGTGTGTGCGTGTGTATGTGCTGTGTGCGCTGTGGTGTGTGTGTGGAGTGTGTGCTGTGTAGTGTGTGTGTGTGATGTGTTGCGTGTCCGATGTGTAGTGTGTGTCGTGTGATGTGTGCTGTGCGTGTGATGTTGTGTGCGTGTGTGCTGTGCGTGTGTACGTGTGGTTGTGTGCTGTGTGTGTGCGTGTGTCGTGTGTGTGTGTACGTGTAGTGTGTGTGTGTGTGTTGCAGTGTGTCGTGTGTGTGTGTGCGTGTGATGTGTGTTGTGTAGTTCAGTGTGTGCTGTTGTACAGATGTGTTGTGTGTGTCGTTGATGTGTTATGTGTGATGTGTGTGTGTGCGTGTGAGTGTGTGGTGTCGTGTTGCGTTGTGCGTGTGTGCTGATGTGTGTGTGTGTGTGCATGAGTCGTGATTCTGCTGTGTGTCCGTGTAGTGTGTGCTTGTGGTGATTTGTGCGCCTGTGCTTGTGTCGTGTGTGCAGTTGCATGTATACGTGTGTGAGTATGTGCATGTTGCATATTACCCTAAAACCAATTATTAAAACTATTTCATTTCTTTGAGTTTCCACTGTGCGTTGTTGCATGCCAGATATTTATTATTATAGGCCGTTTTGTGGTATGCGATGTTGTTTGCATTGATTTTGTACCTTTATACCAGTATCAAAAAACGTAGTACGATACACTATAAATCTTGTTCTGCTATAGTCCATAAAGCCAAGGAGTTTGATTCTTCCTTTTCGTATTTAGCGACGTATATTATGAATAAGTACTTTCTTTTTTAGAATAATTGTAACGATATCAAAAGATTTAAGAATATATTAAGTAACTAAGATGGCGTTGGAATTTTTGTACCAAACTTGGCAGAAGTGTTTAATTAGTCCAATTTAGTGATTGCTTAAAATTTCATTCAAAATAATCCAGTAGCCATGGAAAAATTGACGTTTTAACAATCGAAATTATTGGGTATATTTCTTAAGAGATTATGTGGATTTCGGTATTGTTTTTGGTTGCAATTCTTTTGGTTTTGTGGTCTTCTTTGCATTTTGAGGCTGCGATTATGCCTAGAATGCGGCAGCCTGAATTGGCTTGCGTGAAGGTGGTTTTTAATATAGAGAAATTGCTAATCGTCTTAACCGTAATCAATCCTCTGTAGTACGCTGTTATCAAGCATGGTCTAGAGAAGGTCAACTACGTCGTAGAAGACGAAGCGGACGGCCAAGTCAGACAAATGTACTCCAGGACCGCCATCTTCGATTAATGCATTAAGAGACCGATTCTCGAGTACAAGATCCATAGCCCATCAATGGTTTGGAAAGGAAGGACGTCCTGTAACCCTTCGTACTGTTTACGTCGAATTAGAGCTTTTGGCTTGCAGTCCTATCGACCACATCTTGTGCTTTCGCTGACGGCTCGTCATCGACAGCAACGTTTGGAGTGGTGTACCTTGTGACTGGATTGGGACGTGGAATGGCGTAGCGTGGTCTTCAGTGACGAATCCCGATTCTGCTTGGGAATGCATGATGGTCGCATGAGGTTCAGATGTAGACGTAGAGAACGTCGCAATATGCACCACACTGTGGAAATTGTGGTATGGGGTGCTACTGTTTATGGAAGCAGGTCTCATTTGGTATTGATCCGAGGCCACATTGCAAGGCATTCTATAGAGCGCTGCGAAAAGGCTAACGTCAATATCTTGACGTGGCCACTCAGATCTCCCGACCTTTCGCCCATGGAACATGTGTGGGTCATAATGGGTAGCAGACTCAAGCAATTAGCCAATCCTCCGCAGACACTAGAAACTCTCCCGTATAGGGGTGGTCCAATACATTATTAATGAAAAATGCCTTTATCTTTTGTTTAATTTCTTTGAAATTTTAATCAATTACTACATTTGACTAGTTAAATATTTTTGCCAAGTTTGATCCAAAAATTCCAACACCGTCTTGGTGTTGCATTTTTGTGTCACAGAGTATATAATTGTCTTTATGTTACCTTCGTTGCTACAATGAAAATGCAAAATATACTCGTACATCATTCTGTTATACTGCCATATATGAGAAAAAAACCGGCCTCTGATCGATCTCCCACCTTTTAAGCAAGTTTATCCGTTCATCTTATCGTTACCAAATAACGATAGTATATTAAAAGAATGTAGATAGAAAAGAAATTATTCCTTCAGTGATAACCTTTTCACATAAATATGAGTTCTTAACGGAATCTTAAGCATCTAATGTTGAACAATTTATTATTAAACAATAAGCATGTTAAAATTAGAGTAATAGGACAATAAAATAATGAAACATTAAAAACACTAGTATAAATGTTCAGTAAAGCAAGCCTAAAAATTGAATTATTCTTACTTGGCCGCGCGAGTTTGGCTACGACGGATACACTGCTCTGTATTTTTTATGGTATGTGAAACCTTGCACAGAAACTTGCAAGCAAGAAATTTGCTTTAAAGGTCAGTAAATTGCATAAGAAACTTACATGATTATAATTGTAATTTTTCATAGTTCTATATAGTTTAAATGTGAGTTCTTACAAAGAATGCAATATCGCATTTACTAAGTTTATATCTGGAAACTCCACAACTCTCTCAATCGAATATACTGAATTCCACAAATTTTATTAACCTCAATTATTCAATCCATTTGGCCATATGAACGTCGTTTTGGAGGGCAATAATTATTTAATTACCACAGTAAGTTTGTAATTAATAAAATCGTTACGATATGCTTTATTATGTTTGTAGGTAAACGCCCTAAACTGTTGTCAAAAGGTTTGTTCTGTGAAATCCTCAACTTTGTATTTTATTTACGTGCTATGCTAATTACAATTTTTTAAAGACTATAACGTCGAAATCACTTGTGTCCAGCAATAATGCAAGATTTTCATCTTTAATAAAAAATAAAATCTAAATACAACATTATAGATGTTTTTCATGGAAAACAAACACTAAAAGGAAGTGTAAACTAGAATAAGAAGTAACTTAAGTGAAACATAAACATTTGATATTGTTGATACCAGGTGTTATTTATACAACCAACTGGATTTAGAATTTGGCAAAATAGAAAATGTACGTGCGTCGTGTACCGTGTACGTGGTAGCTATAATGTGGGAAGTCTCGAGGGAGTATCAGTGAAACGAACGGTAAAATCTGAGCTAGCGTAGCCAGCCTTTTGATATTATCGGGTAAAAAGCATATTAAATTTGCTCAATGCTATTAAGTTACATAGGTAACTAAAGGTTTTATTTCTTGAGCTAAAGAAAGTTTATATATATATATATATATATATATATATATATATATATATATATATATATATATATATTTATAGTATAAGCTTGAAATTTGTTGTTACTGATTTTATTTTTAGTAACACTAATGTTAATTTATAACATACCACACAATAAGGGATATACAAATGTCCTCAATTCTGTTAGATGACACAACTGCGAGTTCCTGTGATTTATGGTTGCATTGTGATCAAAAGTAATTGAAAACTTTTTGTAGTATTTTTATTCTAATTACTTTATTGTAGTGCTGCTAATTAGTAACAGCCCAAGTTTAGATGGACAAAATAAAATCTGAAACCTAACCCTTAATTCCACATAAAAATTTGGTTAAAAAAAATCTTGTTTGAAATGTTCACCATAAACGGAAAACAATACTGCTTATTACCTATTAAGGTTACAAAGTAATTATAATAAATTTTGAGTTGTTCTGTCTCACTATCTATTACATTTAGCACTTATGAACATGGAGGACAATAAATTATACCATTTCTTGATATCAATACAAATTAAGACTGCACTAAATTTGCTACTTATTAGTAATGCAATATAAGGCATTTTATGTTATAGATCATTGTTTGCTAGTAACCATCATTATTTTATATAATTTCACGTAAATGAAGTCAATATTATTTTAAAGTAAGAAAGTTCATTCTGAAATTATTAGATAATTGTTTAGAATGCTCAGCTTTGTCGGGTTTTCAATCGTGTATTTCTATAACACAGTTATTGTCCTCATAGTAATAAAATCTTTCAGAGTTGTTTAATATCATGAAACAAATTTATGACATTGGAGACAGTAAAAAGGCAAACATAAGCCTGCTATTAATATGACGATTTGATAAACGCATAAAGACAACTATGGAAAGCAATTTTAGTAAAGAATAACTAGATACTTAATAAATTAAATGCTAACTAGAGCATCCAGTCCGTAAAGGCAATTTGTGTCACGGCACAGCTCAGTGGTATAGGCGGGGTTCTTACTTAACGTTGTAAAAGGGCACTCGTCGCAACTCCAAAAACGTTAAATTCGAGTAAACCAAAACGTTCACTCAAAAAAACAAACTACTAAAAATTTTATTCCAAAAACCTTTAGGCCAAATTCACCCAATTTCCAATGAACCTTTAAGCTTTATGTAAAAGCCGCAAAATTGCGAAAATAAAACCAAAACTCATGAAACATTTTGATAAACGACACGCTAAAATTATTGGCTCATATAATCAAAAATAAATGAAAATATGATAATTAATTCTTCGACTTAAGCTAAACAAACGCGATAAAAATATCTACAAAAAATGTATAAATTCCTAAAATTTATTAAACGTCGATATCGGGATGAAATACCTAAATTCGTCCAAAAATACAGCTCATTTTCAAACAAATAGCGAACTGCTTACCTTTTGGCAAATCAGACACAAGCAAAGATGTCTACAATCAGTATGTTGGTTCCTATAAAAATGTGACTTCAAAAAACATGCTCAAATTAAAAAAATATTGCATTAAATCTTTAAAAGTTACGTTAAAATTCAATGATCAATGTAAACTTCTGAACGTAATTACTTTACTTCAAATGAACTTAAAAAATATTGACGCTGCTTCATGATCTAATTCTCATAAAGAAGCAAACAAATATACGTAGTATGATGCTGTACAACATTGGGTTTACACAAAAAGAAGCAATCAGTACATTAACCTAAATATATACATATATGTATATATATATATATATATATATATATATATATATATATATCACATTATCAAAAGTTAAACTTTTTTAATGGAACTGTTTTATATGTTTTTAACTACGAATAAAATAACAGTTAGGTATGCAAACAAATTTTCTATACCTAAAACGTATTTGAAGATATCTAATGATTTGTAGAAAATTTTGGTATTCAAAATGTTATAAGTTTTTAACGTTTATTATTGTTGAAACAGCTAGCCTTGATACACAATATTTGCAAATTAGTGTAAGACAGCATAAAATTTTTTTAAAAATACACTTATATATATATACATATATATATATATATATATATATATATATATATATATATATATATATATATATATATACTTTAATACAATGTAATAGATGATTGGACACAATACGTCATTGCGTTGCAACAAATTCAGTTAACACTTAAAATCACTTACCAGAGCGTAATTAATGTTGGTAATTTGTATCAAAATCACATTTAAATGTTATTTATTTAATATTCAATTTAATAATTTATTTAACATTCTAAATTCTGTTTAAAAACATTCTAATTTCATTAACTTAAATGTAAAATTTCCGTAAGTATTAAAAAATTTATATATAATTATGTTTGTATATACAATGACGTAATATAACTTGATCATTTACCTGCCATCGTTACTGAACTTCTCAATTGACAGCTAGAATATTTGAAAACGGACGAATGCGCATCTGACCTCAAAATCACTTTAGTTACTGTATTTATTGAATAGTTAAATAATATTAATTTAATCAATCTGCTATAAATCAAAACATTCATTTGAAATTTCATCACCTAGTTTAAAAGTCGTGAAGCTATAGTAAATGGCTTAAAATTATTTTATTCAAAATACCAAAATAACTAAAAGATTATGACTACTAATATTCGCGATTTTAAACGACGAACCATTACCTTCAAATACTCAATTGTCACGTATAATAAATAAAAAAACACTCAGATAAATTTAAATCATAATACGAATGAAACGCATTCATTTAAAGGTTAATCGATACAAAAATCAAACGTGAATGTCACAAGCCAGCGAATTAATCGTCGGCATATATAACAAGAAATATAATTAATACACCAGGATTTATTCAAATTTGTCAACCACTGCAAACAAAATATACAGAAAAGTTTATTATATATATATATATATATATATATATATATATATATATATATATATATATATGATATCTAGACGATGGCCTTGACGACAGCGGCCGTATAATCGATGTAGAAACTCGAACTCCAAATGTGGACTCAACTCATGAATACTTCTATTTTCAATGCGCTTTGATTGATCGTACAATTGGTTGTTGCGTTACACTATTAATTAAACTTCCATAAACTTTGATTACTTTACTCTACTATGTACACGGTGGCAACTAAGAATGCGAAGTACTTTATCTGGGAAACTATCCATCGTAGAGGCTTGCGCAAAAAAAAATTATTACTAAAATATTTTCATGTTTCTGAAATGGCCGCTAGGGGGCATTAAACTGCAAATCTTTGTATTATCTAAAGAAGTGATAGTTTCAGTGAATTATGGAACTATCATTAAGCTCTAATAAAAATTATACTAAAGATTTCTTTTGAAAGTCGAGGGATAATCTGAACTTATTAAAATTGTTTGGCACTTTTGACGTATACTATAAAAATAAAGTGAGTGGGGTATTCAATTTAGGTTTGCCTTAAATACCCCGTATCTTCGAAAAGCTAAAGTCCGATGGGGTTTAACAAACTTGGGCGCGTTGAAAAGTGCTTTTCTTGAGCTACAAATGTTAAAATAACTTGAAAGTTTTGTTAGTTTCACATGTTAAGTCGCTAGAGTTTGTGCTTTTGTGGTTGTCGACATTCGACAGAAACGGTTAATTTTCGTCCAAAATGGTATGACTTTTTTTCATCAACAAGTAGCTAAATGATGCCTAAACAATCTCGCGAAAGCCGCATCTCGATATCTTGTTCTTAACCTAAAATATCGGTCAAAGAAGACTATACGAAAATACCTTAAATCTTTTTTTTAACTGTATTTTTCTGGAATTCTTTGTATTATGTAAGTTGTGGCCCTAAAAAGGACCGATTTAAAGGAGGAAGGTTTTTAATGCCCCCGTAAATGCTCGAAATGCTGACTATCACGCTCTATTCATTGCTGAAGCCTTTCATGACTAGACAAAACTGTAGCTTCAATTTAGGTTCTCGGTATGTTACGTACTGCGTTACGAATCCGGTTTTTCATATCTTCTCTAGTAGTAGGTTGAGTCCGAAACACGATGTCCTTTAAGCGCCCCCATAAATAAAAATCGAGGCACGTTAAGTCTATCGATCGCGGAGGCCATGGAAACAGACTTCCTCTTTCAATCCACCGCTGTTGAGATGCCGCATTAATATGCTCTCGCACATTAATAGCAAAATGTGCTGGGCAACCATCCAACTGCAAAAACAATGTTTGCCTTGTTTCCAACAATAACGGTAATTGATTGGCCAAACACTCAAGAAATACACTGCCATTTAGGGGTTGCTCGAAAAAATATGCCTCCCAGTATGCCACACCATACATTTAAACTTCAACGTCCTTGGCGCTGAACTTTACGCAACCAATGGGGATTTTCTGTAGACTAATAATGCATATTGTGCAGATTGACTCTCCCGTCACTACTGAAGGTGGCTTCATCGGTCCAAAGAATTTGAAATAAAAATTCTCTATTTTCGCGTATCATGCCTAACATCCAATGGCAATAGTCTAACCTTCGATCAAAATCTTTCTCTTTCAAAGCCTGATGCAAAACGACATGATATGGGTGCATTCTTAAAGTAATTATGAAACGTTTAAACAAATACCTACATATTTTGATGGCCATTAGAACTTACCTATGGTCCTTCAAAATATTTTGATTACATCGCAAGGATGCCGATTTGGATATCGAGCCGCGTAAACTCTTTTAGCTACTGCGGCATTCTGAAGGCATTCAAAATAAACCGCAAGCATATCAACGGCTCCATTAGTCGTAAAACGCATTTTGAAAGCACAAAAATTGCTCAAAGTAACGCGAAAGTATTGACAACTATTGACAATTTGAGGATTATGTATGTTTTGTTTAGGTATCTGTTTCCATTGCCTGCTTCTATTAATTGTATTTTTCGTATATATCCATAGTGAATATCCATTTAAACAAAAAAAAAAATAGGCCTTTCGTAAAATTTTTAGCATTGCTTACTTGTCCGTAGTAATTTCAAAAAGGGTGATTTTATTCTGGTGAATAAATTTACAAACATTTAAAATCGCAATTTCTAGGTAACCTATTCAGAGCCGAAATTGAAGCTGCAGTTTTGTCTACCCATAAGAGGCCTCAGCAATGCATAGAGCGTGATGGTCAGCATTTCGAGCATTTACGGGGGCATTAACAACCTTCCTCCTTTAAATCGGTCCTTTTTAGGGCCACAACTTACATAATAGAAACAATTCCAGAAAAATATAGCTAAAAAAAATAACTTAAGGGATGTTCTTTCTTTGGCCGATATTTTAGGTTAGGAACAAGATATCGGGATGCGGTTTTCGAGAGCTTGTTTAGACATCATTTAGCTACTTGTTCATGAGAAAAGTCATACCAATGCATTTAATTTTTTTGCGAAAATTAACCGTTTCTGTAGGAATGTGGAACAAAGCCCTCTAGCGACGACATGTGAAACTAACAAAACTTCAATTATTTTAACATTTGTAGCCCAAGAAAAGCTCTATTTAACGCGCCCAAGTTTGTTAAAATCGGCTTAGCCGTTTCGAAGATACAGGGGGTTATTTAAGGAAACCTTTGAATTCCCCCCACCACTTTATTTTTATAGATACGTCAAAAAGTGTCAAACAAAAAAAATTCAGATTATCCTCCACTTCAAAGATCAGTTATTTTTTTATTAGGTTAATATAGCAAAATTCACAGAAACGTCACTTTTTTAGATTCAAGATAGCGGCCATTTCAAAAACATGAAAATATTTTCCAGGTTTTTGTATTGGCCGTTTTTTTTCCGCAAGCCTCTACGATGTATAGTTTCCCAGTTACAGTACCTCGCATTCTTAGTTGGCCACCCCGTACAAGTACTAAATATCACTTATTAATTTAAAACAACGAAAGAACGAAAAGGTTTTTGTTTACAGCTGTACACACCAAGTCGTCCACAAAACTAACATCTGAACTAATTTACATAGATCCGCACACTAGATGCCAAGACAACTCCAAAGGAGTTAGGACCGGCACCCATCTGACCCCGAATCCAACCACCACGGACGAGAAATGTCGATACTCGACAACGATGATAGAAATTATTTCGGGGAGAACGAAGCCAATATATGATCCACCAATTAAAGGTGCATTGGGAACCAAAGTTCCACGGGAACTTCTCTAAGCCCCCCGAAATGGGCGTAAACAGTTCACTATCCCAAACCAACAAACTTCATGGTGCGGCGGCACGCGAACAAAGGTGAGTCCTGCTACTACGGCATCTCTTACAGAACAGATTACTACTTTATCCAAAATTCACCACCTTCCCTAACATCTCTCACTATGTTAATTTAGCCAACCATAAAAAGAATTACTTAAACTTTTAAATCGCGCCAGAAACGAGTCTCACCCACCTAAAATGTGTTCCCAAAGGTGCCTTGCGTAAGGTGATATGGGTAGGATAACGTACCCCAAATATAATGAACCTTAAACTAACGTATATAAAATCCAATTTTTTTAAAACCGGAACCTTATCAAAAAAAGACGGCGGTCTGACGGCTTACAATTTAAACTCACAAAGATGTACTATATAACGTAATAAATTGTATACTCAATTTTAATTTTATAAAATGTAATTCTCTTTCATTTACCTTTAAATACACCAATATTAAAAATAACGAAAACATTTACATACGCAGAAACTAATCAATATCTCTTTCACTCTAATCTAGTAGAGAGGGAATTCCACTATCTATTGATACCAATCTATAAACCAAATTTTAATTTAAAACTCCAATCTAAACTTGCTAAATAAATCAAAAACTTTATTTCATTATCAAAATGGGGATTCTAAATGCGACTACTGTTACTAAAACAATTTCACCTATTCTTAAAATACGAAAAGACAACTTAAAACGTTACAATTGAAAAAAAACTTTCAAAACATTAATGCATTATTACTTTCACTTGCGCGAGTTTATACTACATTTAAGATGTACGGTACTAACAAATAATTTATAATTCCGAAAATTATCAGCAAATCTTTGATAAAAAATCATAGGCACATGACATCTCTAACAAAACAGTGCACCAGTGAAATTAGATCGATACCAGTTTATTGCAAAAATGTGGTTCAAAATGGCATTATTATTACCAAATGAATTTTTCTAATCCTATTCAATTTAGATATTCTTAAAAATAGGGTGTTAGATAATGTATCATACGGTAGAAGCCTACTATGCTATGTGATAGTGTTAGTAATAAACCTACTCTAAATAATATAAACATGGTACAGTCTAGCCGAATGGTTGCCAAACACCCTGTATATTTTTGCTATACAACATGGCTCAGTCACAAATAAGTTATATCCTTTTTGATTTACATTCTACTGTAACTTCCAATTTATTATGTTTACTTTACCGGCTGATAAAGTCAAAGTATGTATTAAAGTTTAATCGTATAAAAGTTATGGATCAAATGTCAAAATTAAAGTTTTCCTAGTTGCAGTTTGCAGCAAACCTAGGTGATCGGCTGAGATGGCGAACTATTTTCAACTATGGACGGGACTAGAATGAGGTCTCCAACATCCCTAGGGACCAAAATTTTTGTCCATCTTAATTTATCTTAATTCATCTTAGCATCCCTGTACCGGTGGCCATCTTCATCTTAATGGTGATGGTTCTGATTGATCGCCTGAAGGTAGGTCACACCCTTGGCTTCTGATTGGTCCAGATTTATCTTAGTTCATCTTAGCGTACATCTTCATCTTATGGTTATGGTTCAGATTGGTGCGCCTGAGGCGAGAACACACCCTTGTCTTCTGCTTAGTCCTAATGCATCTTTGTTCATCATAATTTAGCATCCTAGTTCTATAGAAATAAAATCAAGATGGTGATCTGAAATCGACTTCCACCAAATCACCTTGGTTATTATCCGTAATAAAAAGATAAACGGTTTTAACCATTTATTGTTATAAGTCTCTTGTATCAGTAGCATCCTCCTCCTCCACATATGTTACACCTTCTTTTTCATCTGACTTCTCGGTGTCTGTGTCAACTTTAGCTTTAACCGTAGATGTATGGTTTAGGACGAGAGTGTGTTGATCGAATGAAGGTTTACAACAGGTTTAGACAAATTGAACGGATGGTACTAACGAATGTTTAATTCAATAAACCATTTGAGTTTTCATTTCAACATGCAATCTAGTGAACACTGTAATAGGGTAGACAACAAAATCCTTACAAAGCAATGCGCTTCTAATGATACGTTGAAATTACAGACACAATCCATTTGTACTACCACTCAAATTAACGTGTGACATTATTGTCGAGTTGGATATTTACAGTGAAATTATTAAAAACGCCTATACAGTAACAAAAGAGTTTTACCGGTATTGTGTATTATAGGTTAAAATATACATCTACAATTAAAATTACTGGGTGAAAATGTAAATAAATGGATAAGCAGCGGAAATCGATGCAAGGATAGTCACGTGGGTGCTTGAAGGGATTTTTAAAAGCAAGATATTATAGTCTACACATGTAAAATCTTTTCAATTGTACGTAATCAAACTTCATGACGTCAAATTTACACAGTATTGTCACATATTTGTTTACATTTCAACATTCAACAGAAACCAAATAAATCAAAATATGAGGTTAGAAATTAAACAAGACAAATGGCAACGTGGATTATTTTAAAAGAATTCCGCCAAACCGCTCGAACGAAATTCACCACAACTTACTGCGATTTGTAATGAGGATGTATAACTTGTATAATAAAACGTCATTCTGACGGCATAGGTCACGTGGTTTTGAAATGAGTTTACATAGACTTCAGAAACTAAAACTGAGGCGAGACCGTACATGTTAAAGCTATGTGCGAGCCACGTAACCGTAAGGAAGGGTGTCATAGCCATCCTCATTTTTGCGACGTTTACTGTACTGTACCTGGTAAACCTTGCCCTCTGGCTTTGACATAACTTCGTATGCAGGGGTTCTAACAATTTTACGGTCAGTTTGTGCTTACACAGGTTCGACGCCATCTAACACTAAAGACATTAGTGTATCGTAATTAATCACCTGGGAATTTTTATAGTTTAGGGTGATTCATCACCACAACCGATGCATCTCAGTTTAAAACTGTTGTAAACCTTTACGCTATTAATACGCACACAGGTTCGACACCATCTAACACTAAAGACATTAGTGTATCGTAATTAATCACCTGGAAATTTTTATTGTTCAGGGTGATTCATCACCACAACCGATGCATCTCAGTCTAAACATGTTGTAAGCCTTTAGGCTATCAACACGCACTTGGTATACCTGAATCCGTACATCTACAGTGTTATGTAATTATTATTATTATTATTATGGTTGCCTAATGATAATGTTGCGCGTTGAGTACAATAAAATACAGAGTGGTAGTTTAAAATCACATGTGTATTATCAAAATTAGACATGAAGGTCAGCTTGTTTATTTGTCCTCAGGCATTTGTCCATTTGCAATAACGACTTAGGCGTTTAACCTTGTTTATAAATCTAGGGCCCTTTTTGAGAGAGGTATTTCCGACAGTTCTTGTACGTAAAATAAGACACAGGCCTGATTTCAAGTTTGGTTATATTTGTTATTGTATAGAAATTTTACTAATTTAAGTGCAAAACGTATGTTTATCACGGTAATCGATACCCGTCAATAGTACCACACGTTAATTTGACTGGTAGCACAACTGTAGTGTGTGTGTGTGTGTGTGTGTGTGTGTGTGTGTGTGTGTGTGTGTGTGTGTGTGTGTGTGTGTGTGTGTGTGTGTGTGTGTGTGTGCGTGTGTGTGTGTGTGTGCGTGCATGCGTGCGTGCGTGGGTGCGTGTATGCATGCGTGCGTGCGTGCGTGCGTGCGTGATTGCGTGCGTGAGTGCGTGCGTGCGTGCATGCATGTGTGCGTGCGTATGTGTGAGCGTGCGTGCGTGCGTGTGTGTAGGTAGCGGACCGCGAAAATATTACTATTGTAATAAGAGTTTGTCAAATGGCCATTGTTACCGCGATATAACAGATAATTAGTGGATTTTTTTAAATATCTTGACAATAGATCGTAATTTGCTAATGTTTTCAAAATATTTTGTTGTTTATATTTATATTTATGTAGAGGTGGCTGGTGAACGGGTACATGATACCGCTTTGAGTAACCTGAGAAAGGAGCACTATATTTTTCTAACGCCCTCAAATTTATATATCGGTCACGATGTTGTGATCTACTTATAACTTACCCTTGTAAGGCTTTGTTTTGAGAGTTTTTTTTTTGTTTCAGTTGTTAGGTAGAATTATTTGCCTGCGAGCTAATTTTTCTTTGTATGTGATTTATTGGTGGTCACTAAACAATTGGGTACGTGTAAATTCCTTGTCTGTTTCCTTTTGTTCGTGCCTTTACCTTATTATCACCTGTGCAATTTTACTTTTGTTTTATTTTATATGTAGCGTAATTTGCTTTATTGTTTTATGTGCTTCTTTACGTAAAGGCCGGCATGTTTGGTTTTAAAGGCCCACATGTTTGTATTAGGATTTTTATTATGATTTGTATGATCATTTATGGCCTAATTGTGCGTGTGACTGCATGTGTTTTACTAATTATTGTGATTCTGTGTAACTAAACTGCTTTTTACTCATTTTCTCTTAATGTTATAATTTTATACGCACTTTAACCTGATTTAGTGGTGTTTTGTTTTATATTTAACCCTTTCATTGTTTTTTTTTTTATTATTTGGTTTAATAACGTACTTGTGCAATTACCTATTTATGAATAAAGTGGGTTTTATTGGTGGTTCTTTCCCACAATAGTATATTAACGGGCTGAACCACCGTTGCTCAAAGCTCGTTGATTTTAATCTGAGTATTTTCATTTTTCTTTACCTGCCCGTCATGATGCAACACTTACCTCATCTAGCCAGTCTAATTCAGTTAGCAAAAAGTACCTACGACTTGACGGTCACTTCGATTAGTCAGATTTGATGTTTGCGTGTAATTAAATTTCAGATTTGAGTAATAGTAACAGTATTGTCAGTCAAGATAAATCACGTAGCGATTTTTTTGTCCTTGAATTTGCATTATTGTCCTGGGGGACGCTACAGTGTGCGTGTGTATGTGTTTGTGTGCGCGTGCGTGTGCGTGTGCGTGTGCGTGTGCATGTGCGTGTGCGTGTGCGTGTGCGCGTGCGCGAGCGCGAGAGCGAGCGGTTGCGTGCGCGTCCGCGTGCGCGTTCGCTTGCGCGTTTGCGTGCGCGTTCGCGTGCGCGTTCGCGTGCGCGTTCGCGTGCGCGTTCGCGTGCGCGTTCGCGTGCGCGTTCGCGTGCGTTCGCGTGCGCGTTCGCGTGCGCGTTCGCGTGCGCGTTCGCGTGCGCGTTCGCGTGCGCGTTCGCGTGCGCGTTCGCGTGCGCGTTCGCGTGCGCGTTCGCGTGCGCGTTCGCGTGCGCGTTCGCGTTCGCGTGCGTGTGCGTGTGCGCGAGCGCAAGCGCGAGCGCGGGCGGTTGCGTGTGCGTGCGCGTGCGCGTGCGTGTGCGTGTGCGTGTGCGTGTGCATGTGCGTGTGCGTGTACGTGTGCGTATGCGTGTGCGTGTGCGTGTGCGTGTGCGTGTGCGTGTGCGTGTGCGTGTGCGTGTGTGTGCGCGCGTATTTAAAATCAATGGTATATTTTACCTTTGTCTTGAATGTCTTTTTAATATTAAAATGGGCCTTTAGCTGGGGGTCCTAATAATTATGCATAGCGGGGTGTTCTCTACAAGTAAAAATGAGTACATCACAGTATGTAAAGCTAAGGGAACCACCCTAAACTATAAAAATTCCCAGGTGATAATTGGATACACTGAAGCCTTTAGTGTTAAATGGCATCGAACCCGTGTACCGAGAAGTCAGGTGAAGAAGAAGAGATAGCTGAAGGTCTAACAAATGTGGAGGTGGAGGATGCTACTGATACATGAGATGTAATCTTAAAAGTAGTATTACTTGTTATAATACATTATTAACACTCCTTATCTTCATCTGGGCTAATGAGAAGCCAAAGTGTAGCCTGCCTTCAGGCGCACTAATCAGAACTATAACCATTAAGATGAAGATGTACGCTAAAATGATTTAAGATGAACTAAGGTACATCTGGACCAATCAAAAGCCAAAGGTGTGGCCTAAACTCAGGCGCTTCAATCAGAACCATAACCATTAAGATGAAGATGACCACCGGAACAGGGATGCTAAGATGAATTAGGATAAGCTAAGATACATTAAGATGAAGATGGCCACAGGCACAGAGATGTTAAGATGAATTAAGATAAATTAATATGAGTTAAGATGCATTAAGATGAAGATGGCCACCGGCACAGAGATGCTAAGATGAATTAAGATAAATTAAGACGAACAAAGGTTTTGGTCCTTAGGAATGTTGGAGGCCTCATTTAGATCACAACACAACAATACACGTTTAAATAAAGACAGTCACCGAACCCTAGTCGCGGCTTTTATTTCAACAGAAATAAAAAATTTAAAAGTAGCTTAATGGTTTATTATTCATTCTCTAATTTTGTGTAGTAAACTATGCGTTAATAATGTGAAAGTTAAATCAATAACGTTAATTTTGAATTGTTGAAGAAGATGAATGTTCGTATTCCATTGATTTTTAAGTATTTTGAAGTATATACCAATTGAAACAAAGCATTAAATGAAATATCTTTGACTTTATTGAAAAAGTTTTTCAGCTTTGCTGTTAGGCACTGTTACTTCAAATTCTTGTTACAATTTCTATTTACTACCTGTAAGTATTCAATAAATGTATCAGGGCGAATAACAGAAACTGTCTAAGTTGAGTTGAATATTTTATTTGTTTGTCGGAACATCTTCAAATAAACAAATAAAAAGGTACAAGAAGTTACAAAATGTTTGGCACAAAAGCAAGTTCTTACTCTGCGATATCATGTTTTATACTTTTTATATTTATACGAATATGTGACCTTACGTTAAAACGTTTTAAGATGCGCACGAAAACATACATTTGTTTCAATTTTTCAAATTCGCAACAAATTCTAAGGTACTTGTTATTTCATTTAAGTATTCACTTTATTATTATAAATTTATTGAAATACATAAAGAAGTAATAAAACGTATGTCACTAAACTATTTGTTGATAACTAACCAAAACGTTTGTATGGTTATTATCAAGTACATTTGCAACATTTCTTTATATTTGTACATTATCGTTATATCTGTATAGTATTAAACTTTGTGGTACTCAAGTTTGGAATACCGGCGAGCTATGAGTTTATCACATGCGTTTGTTAAACTTTGAAGTAAAAGTTTTACCAAACAAGTTGGTATCGTGTAATCAAACATGGCTGACGGGACCGTTATTATGATGTTATAATGCAATACAAAGATATTGCACCAATGCATTGAGTTAGTGTAGGTTGAGAGGCAACGTATAAAGAAAATAAAGGTATTTCCTCCACTATATTTGTATGACAAATCTGTCAAATTGTATCAGTCGTTCGTTAAAACTGTTTTATTTATTAAAGTACGTTGTATCGTAACAAGTGAATGTACTAATTTAACACTTCCACTCTATGTGTAAAAATAGCGTCGTGTGTGCGACAAGCAAGTAGTAATAGACGCGGAATTAAAAAATAAGCAGGTATATTTTTATTAATTCTTTACATTGACATGTTGTTGACAAGTATTAGGTGTGAATTTGTCATGTTATATTGCATTATTAATAATGTCAAATTAATTTCTGTGTAACCGCTCATGTGTCGTATTTTAAATCGTTTCATTTATAAAAGTGTTATTGAACAACTAATTGTCAATCGACTGAATAATCGAGAGTCTATTAAATATGTTACTTTAAAGTATTGAAACACAAGGTGTAATGGATGCCCGAGAAATTCAAATTTCGCGCTAAGCTATAGGACATTGAGTGGTTATATGCTGCTTTTAGATAAAGAAATGATTGTTTGTTATTGATGTATAAATTTAATTAATATGGAGATATAAAAACGTGAATTTGTTTTCATAAGTATGTACATATTTAATTAGAAAGCATTGACATAACACGGCACATTGGCGGAAGCGTGAATGTTTTGTAGGGGGAGAAAAAAGACACGGCCATAATGACCGTTGGCCCAGCCATTTTAGATTAGAAAAGGCCGTCAGTTGTTTTAAACAACATATCAAAAATAGAGAACGATAGCGGTCAGACTTCAAAAATTATTCAAGGTCAAAGGTCAAAAAAATCAGTTTTTTGCAAAAATCTCGTTTTCTATGGCTTGGAGGTCAATTGAGGTGGTTACAAGAAAGAAATTTCATGAAATTATCTACAAAAATGGTCATATTCATTTTTCACGTACGACGAACCGTTTGCGAAGTACAGAGTGACGAATGTGAACGTCGAGCACTGTAACCGTTTCCGCACCACCATTGAAGTAAAAAACAAGGCGCGTTTTTTTTATATGGTGTCCCCAGTAGGCTTAGTCCATGTTGAGTGTAAAAAAATTATGTTGAGATGTGTTAATCATTGAAACTGCAATAGAAGAATCAATTGTTACACTACTGTCATAGTAGTCGAGGACATCGATCTTTTTGTTCTTCTCATGGGACGTAGTCATCTACCGCAACAATTAATTTTCATGCAACCAGGCAAAGGAACGGTCAAGATACAATTTTATCATTTTTTCAAGCTTTTACCAGACATCCTCAATGTAAGCAACATATTTTATTGCTACATGCAATAACCGAATGTGATATCACTTCTGCTCTATTCAACAGAGAAAAACTAAATATATTAAAAATATTCGAAAATCTCAACAACTTATATTTGATAATGGAGTGAAAATTATATTGGCAATGTATGGAGCTCCTAATTCGGAAACATTTCTTAATAATTACCGGTATTTAAGTTTTGCAAAGTCGACAAGATTCAATACTGCTGTAAAATTACCATGGCTTCTACCTAAAACTCCAGCAGTTCAACAACACTTGTATCGTGTATATTACCAGGTCCAAGCATGGCTGGGAAGAGACTTAGATCCACAAGAGTGGGGCTGGATCTTTAATAACATTTGTTTAGAGACCATTACAACATTGTTACCACCTGAGATAACATTCTTAATACCATTTTTTGTAATTGTACGAAAGGATGCGGTGCAAATTGTGGATGTAGAAAAATTGGTTTATCTTGCTGCATTGTATGCGGCAACTGTCATGGACAATCATGTCTCAATGCAATGCCTGAAGCTTCTGCTGTTGATTATTGCTACAATGTTTCTACTGAGAGTGGTATTGATCTTTTTGTAACGAATATGAGCAAAGATGAGACAAATAACGTCACAGATACAGACCTAGAACTTGACAATGAAATAGTAATACATGAAATTTATGAAGACGACGACGTATTTTTTTACACTCAACATGGACTAGGCCTACTGGGGACACCATGTAAAAAACGCGCCTTGTATTCCACCTCAATGGTGGTGCGGAAACGCATATAGTGCTCGACGTTCACATTCGTCACTATGTCCTCCGCAAACGGTTCGTCATACGTGAAAAATGGATACGATCATTTCTGTAGATAATTTTATGAAATTTTTTAAACTTGCCGCTATCGTTCTCTATTTTTAATATGTTGTTTAAAACAACAAAATTAAGCGATTACAAAATTGCCACCACCATTTTTTTTGCACTGAACACCTAAAATGACAGTACTGTCATTTTTTTAGTGAGTAGTTCGTTGTAGTAATATTCACTAGTAGGTTGTACTGCAGCACGAGTGACCAAATAATAGTTACGCTGCCTTATAAATTGTGAAATTACCAGAGAACTTAGTATTGTGATAAGGAAATATAAATAGTACTTTCCTTATTGATTTAATAAAAAGTGAAAGTGATAAAACTGCGACGATTGTCAAATTGGTGATAATAAAAAATATTATGCAATAATTTAAAATCGCGTTAAAGGCGAAGTAATAATTGAAAATAACGCGTTTGTACGTATAAGAAGCGGTTATCAAGTGTGTTTAATACTGAATAATAAAGATAAAAGACAATAATCGATCCAAATTGGTAAATCAATATATAAAGAACATAACTCGAATTTATGGATGTTCAAAGAGGAAGCGTTGCGATTTGTGGTTTATTTACTGTTTATTGTCGCAAGCTTTTTGTAGTTAAAACTGTAAAGAATTAAGGTGATCATTAAAGACTATAAGTATATACAGCAATTATCAACAAAATCATAAAATTATTGTAAATAAAATTGCAATAGTCTTAATCCACAACAAAGGTGTAAACAAGATATCGTAAGAACAAAAGAAGACAAGGCTCCAGAGATCTACGCACGGAAGGAGCAGCAAAATACCCCATGCGAGTGCCAGCCTAGAAGTGCAATAGTACGTCATCAGCATTAACGAAGGAACAAACAAGTAAGATCTGTTTAACCGTGCAATAGAAACGATATCTTTATGTTTTATTCCCCTTTATATGTGTTTGAATAACAACACTGGGCGGATAATATTCCTTTCACTGCTTTGCATGTTACTATTAAGAAATACTAAACTAGAAATACAATTGATTGTTATATATTGCTGTAAGTAAACATTAATGCATTTCTGCATTGCGAATTTCAGTAATTAAATAAGTACCATTTTCGATTTATTTTTATTATTCAAGATTATTAATATTAAAAAGCTTATTCGAATACTGGAGGAAACAAATTTAATACATTGATCAACCACATATATGAAGTAAATTCATTGAATGCAATTTTGATAAATAATAATCATTTTGCGCCTCACAAAAACAATATAAATTTCTATTAAAGAACTGTGAAATTATTAAAATAAAATAAAGAACACTATATTTCAATTTTTGTGACGAGGTTAAACAAACGAAGGAATTAGGTCCAGGTTTACGTACGTTACAATGGCGCCCAAACCGTTATATATTTAAAAAACTAACACCAATTGACACCTCAACATTAGGGCTATTACAATTTCACACCCAACGTAACGTCCATTACAAATTGACGTTCAACAGTGGGGCTGACGAGAAGAACATTAGAAAGGTAACATAACATAACCTTCACGCCATTCCCTTGCGAGGTAGGAAAAACAATCCCTCCCTCTTATTTATTTTACATACACAATCTTTCTCCATGCTTTCCTATCTCTGCACACCTAGCTTCCGCCAAATTCATACATGTGACATGTCCTTTTATTTTTAAAGCTCCTTATCTTTATTTCTTTTATCATACATTCAGCCAAGTTTTACGCGGCCTACCAGTCCTGGCCTTATCTCTAATTTCACCCACATATATTCGCTTCGTTAATCTTGCATTGTTGATTCTGTCAATGTGACCAAACCAACGTAGTGTACTATTTCTACACCTATCCATAATAGTTTTCTCCTCGCCACACTCCTTCATTATATACTCATTCTCTATCTTATCCCTTCTCCTTTTACCACAAGCACTTTTGAGCAATCTCATACCCACGGCATTTATTCTTCTGTCGTGCGTTTTTGACATATCTATGTCTCACTTCCATACAGTACTGACGGGACAAACACGCTACTATAGATCGTTTCGCAGCTAGGCTCATGCTTTCATTTCTCATTATCGTCCACATACTTCCAATCAATTTCCGTCCAGCATTAACCCTACGTTTAATCTCTCCATCCATTGTACCATCTGCAGTAAACATTCTACCCAGATATACCAACTCGTTCACTTGTTCCACAATTTCATTTTGCAGAGTAAATACTCCACTCTTCTTTTCACCTTTCCGATTGAACACACAATTTTAGTTTTGTTCACGTTTACCTTTAGGTCCGTGCTTTCACAGACTGTATCAGAGCAGTTTGTAGCTGATTCTCACTGTCACTTAATAAGACTGTCATCTGCATGCACCAGAACTCGTACATTTACGTCACCAACCATTACACAATTTTTATCGATACAATCGATACATTGAACAACCACGGTGACATCACACAACCTTGTCGCACTCCTTGCTCAATATTAAAGTATCCCTCCTCTCACCCCAACACTTTACTTACGCCACATTCATTTAATATTTCTCACAGCCTCTCCCTATGCATTGTGTCATATGCTTTCTCCAGATCTAGAAACGTACAGTACAGCTTCCTTTTTACACTTAAACACTTTTCGATCACCTGATGGAGAGCAACCATCTGATCAACACATTCTCTCCATCCTGCACTTACCAAATCTTAGTTTGTGTGGTTTCTCGTACTTTATCAATCAGTATTCCTCCAAATACTTTACCAGCGACACTGAGCAAACTTATTCTTCTGCATTTCTTGCAATCACTCCTGTTCTCCTTACCCTTATACAGTGGTACAATGATCGTGCTCTTCCGATCACTCGGAACTTTTCCACCCTATAAGGTACACATTGAAAAATTCATGCAATCTTTATATAAGCTTTGCACCTCCATACTTTAGCATTTCATCAGTGATTTTATCTGCGCCTGCTCCTTTACCGTTTTTCAACCTTCCTACTGTTTTCTCTATCTAATTTAACCCTATTTTCCTCACTACTGTACAACTTTCCGAAATATTATTTCCAGCATTTCCTCACTTCACAATCCTCCCATACCTTTTCGTTGCTCGTATTCATCACTCCTGTAGTGTTCTGTTTTGGGCCACGTTTTGTATTTTTGATCCATTTCCAGAGGAGTATTTGTTTCCGTCAAATTGATTCTGCATTTTCTCTCCTTCAAAAGCCATTTCTTCCTCTTTACTTATTCTCACTGCCTCCTTCGATTCTTTGTTTTTTAATCTGTACGCTTCATACAATCGCCTTCGCTCAGTCTCATTTTTTTGCAGCAATCATTGCCATGTAGGTATCTCTTTCTTACACACTGCCTTTATACCGATTCATTCCACCAAGCACATTTCTTCTGTCTACCTACAGTCGCTCTTCCACACATCTGCTAGGAACAATTGACAACACAGTTTTTCAGGCTTATCCATGCACTTTCAACGTCGGTATTTTTTATTTGTTTGTTCCACACCGTTTCATTCACAATCAACTCTTTACTCACAGCATCTGCGTATATCATTCTCGCACCATTATCCACTAGTTTGTCTACCCTAATTCTGGACGTTCGCGCTACGCTTGCCTTCCTTCTCCAAACCCACTTTTTCCCTAAACACACTCTCGATACAACCAAAAAGTGGTCTGATCCACACTCCGATCCGCGCATTACTTTTGTGTCTCTCACCAGGTATCGTTGTTCATCGTAAACTATCAAGTCAATCATACTTTTAGATTCCATGTATACACATACACATTTTTTACGTCTAAACCACGTATTAGATACAAACAGGCTTGTCTCCACACAGATGTTCACCAAGCGTTCTCCATTCTCATTGATTCTTTGGTATCCGAACTTTCCTAGAACTCGTTCAGTATGTTCTCTCTGTACACCCACCCATAAATTCATATCTCCCGATAGTACCACTTTTTCTTTTGGCTTACATACGTTAAACACTTTTTCTGCATCATTTCAGAAGCTCTCACACTATTGGTCTCTTTCTCTATCCACCGGTGCATAGCATGCGGTAAGAAACATTCTTCGAAACTCCACTTTCATTCTACCGGGGAGATACCAATTCGTGACTGATTAGCATTTTTCGCTCTTTCACTTACAGTCACCTTAACTCCTTTTGCGCCATGCACTTCAGTATCAACTCCTGACCATAGTGATAGGCTGCCATCCTCCATCTCCACAGTATTATTTCCTTTCGCTTTGTCACCGATACACAGAATATCAAGCTTCCTTTCGTACATTACATTCGCAATTTCAAAATTCCACCTACAGATTCGCCATTCGCTCCTTGCACAGTCGTCAGCACATCTACTTCGACCTTGCCCGCGCTTAGTAGTCAGGTCGATTCGAGGCAATTGTATTGTTCTCTTGAGTAATACCATAGCGGGCAGACCGGCTACTAGCCAAATCGTGCCCCAGACGATGTAGCATGTCTACTAATAGTATCGTCCTACTACCGGACAATTATTTGTCTACTGCCCCGATACGTAAGGAAGTAAGAAGTAGAATTATAAACAGAGTCAAGAGAGATATACATAATATATAGCGTATACTTACTGTATGAATATATACAGTGAGTCCCAGATGTTATGTCTAAATTCATTTAAAGTTCAATGGTCTAGTTTTTGGAGAAACGCTCGGACACGTCGATTTTTATTTTTGACTGTGGTTTTTTTAGTGGCAAAATTTTGTATATAGGGTGGCCCAAAAATTAGTTACGACCACCAACTTGATTTTGTCAAATGGAAACACCTGTTTTTATTTCATTTTATGAATCTGCTTTGAATTCTGAGTAAACCTCATGTACCATGTCCTACACCTATAGTCAATAGATCTCGAGATATTTACGAAAAAAATAAATATTGTCTTTATAAAACTATCAAGAACACTTGTTCCAAGGTATCCAAGGTGATACATAAACAATACGTTGGTGTATTTTTGGATGAAACATTTCCTAATAGATGGATAGGAAGGAGAGGACCTATCGAATGGCCTGCTAGGTCACCCGACCTAAACCCGTTGGATTTCTTTCTGAAGGGTTATCTCAAATCAAAAATATATGTTGACTCGTCAAACAATCTGGAGATATTGAAAGAGAAAATCAGAAGGGAAGTGCGTGCCATAACTCCAGAAGTGGTTGAAAACTTGCAAAGAGAGTTTATTCATAGCGTTGGCTATTATCAAGCCGCAAATGGTGCACGTTTTGAACATTTGATTTGATTTGTTGTGTTTTTTGAATAAATTGTTCCTGTTGAGCGAAAACGTATTTTTTTAATATTTATTTTGTTGGTTTACTTTTATTTTCCTTTATCTAATTCAACTGAAAAGTTAGGAAAAATCAGTGGAGTACTACTTTTTATTAAGAGACAAAAAAACGTGAGAATTGGCATAATTTGATTCTTTTTTTTATTGTTCTTTTCATGGCACACTATTTTTTGCGGGAGCATCAGGCGTTCTTTACTTACCAATTTGGAAGCTGTTGATGGATTACAGCTAATTTATCTCAAAAACTATGCATTTTTCGAAAAAAAAACAGAAGACAAAAAAGTTCCTAAATCAAATGGGTAATCTAAATTTTTGGTTTTTAAGAGTTAGAGGCGTCGCATGAAAAAGTTCGGGGGCGATAAAGGGTGTACCACCTCAGAAAATGTACTACCCTGTAGATATTGATAAACGTTAAACTACTCTTAATATTGAGTTTAAGAAGTGCAATATGTGTACTAAATTTGGATTTATTATTTTAAATAGTTTTGAAGATAAATTAAAAGAACTGAAAAAAAAAATTAAAACTGAAACCCTGTATCTCCAAAACTAAACGTTTGGCAACCTATGTTTATATGAACTTTTTGTCTTAATTTTGAAAGCTCTATCGACTATTAAAGTCCTGCTACAAAAAACTGGAACACCCTGCATACATACATACATACATGCATACATACACATACATATATGTATATATGTTTTCTTTTTTACTTGCATAATTTTCGATCACATTATATTTAAATTAGATTGTTTCCTACGCGATTCTTGGTTCTTGTGCTACTTGCCGGACTTGCTGTTATATATTTGTGACCAAATGGTTTAATTGTTTTTAATTTATATTTCCGAATTAGAGCTAGTTATTTGTTTTGCTTAATTTAATATTTATTTATTATGCGGATTTGATCTAGTTATTATTTTTTTTTTTTTATTAAAAACGAATTCTTATGACAATGGTTACGTACATATGTTGGTATTGTAATAGAAAGAGGATTTATGGCATTCATATGACATTAAATAGGAACTGACCGCTTACTTCAATCTTAAGCTCTATGCGTGTTTAGAATTTTTATGCTACTGTTACAAATACGTATTTATGTTGTTTATATACCCCGAGCTACCGTGGGATAGAATATGCGACATTAGTTCTCTATATTTTTTGTTCTTGCGAAATGCTTACGTGTTTGAGTGTTTGCGCTTTTGGTTAACATTATGATTATAAAGAGTTTCAACACTCGTTAAAAGAAACCGTATTTTTTTTTCTATAACCCATTCTACACGTACGTACTACAATTCTGCTGGTTCGGTTATCACTTGTTAATTTATTACTTCAGATTTATAACTTGATTATTGTAATTGTAAAACTGTACGTGTTTGAGATAAAACCTAGACAAAAGGAATTTGAAAAATTAAGGAAACGTAAAGCACAATTATTATCGTCACTCACTTTTTTATTACGATGCCGAGACCAAAAGATTATCCCAAAGTTTATCTATATTAAAAGAAATTTTAATAACAAGCAAGCGAATAATATTTACAGAAGAACTGAAAATGCTCTTCTACGTAATCAAATACATATTACTAGGAAGTTACTGGATAACACCGATAAAAATCTTTTATATTTACATTTAGAAATTTCATCTATTTTGAATAAAGAAGATTGGGATAAAATTGATTCTATAACGTTTAAATCTATGGAAATAAATTTTGACATCTCATGTCAACGTCAAAAGAAAAATTTAATAAATTATACAAACAACAAAATAATAGACCATCTATTGATTGTAGAAAACAGTTATAAACCTTTCTGATAATGTTGTTTCAGATTATGCTATTGAAGCGCTTTCTAAAGGAGGAAATTTTGCGATAACACCAAGAGCAATACCTTTTGAAGATATAATTTTCAATATTGAAAACTCCATTAGATTATTACCTTTTGATGTTGCTAATGAAGTTAGATATAACACCGTTAACATATTACGTAAAACAAAACCTCCAAAGAGCAACTTATCCTTTCGTCAACGACATGCTTTACTAGATCTTAAACGCAATGAAAGTATTATAATATTAAAATCAGATAAAGCTAATGCAACTGTTATATTAAATATGAACGATTGTAACATTAAGATAGAACAATTGTTGGGACCAGAAACTTATCGTGAAATACAAAAGATCCAACAAAAAGTTTCTTTTAAAACTAAAGAGCTGATTAAATTATCATCTATTCCTGAAGAAATAAAGAAGAAACTATCTAACTCTGAAGCTATTTCACCAAAACTATATGGTTTACCAAAATTCATAAACCTAATATTCCTTTAAGGCCTATTGTTAGTGCAATTGGTTCTCCTACATATAACCTTGCAAAACATCTTACATTGTTATTACAACCTCATATAGGAAAAACACCCCATTACATTAAAAATTCTGCCGACTTTGTTGAAAAAATGCATAGTTTCAAAATTGAAGAGGGTGATATAATGGTTAGTTTTGATGTTATTTCACTTTTACAAAAGTACCTCTAAAAGAAACTATTGAATACATAGATCATCTTTTTCCAAAGGACATAACCATTCTTTTTCAGCACTGTCTTACTACAACTTATTTTCAGTGGAATAGTAAATTTTATGAACAGATTGAAGGTGTAGCAATGGGTAGTCCCCTTAGTCCTGTTATAGCTAATTTTTATATGGAAAAATTTGAAACATTAACGTTACAAAATACACCTAAAAAACCTTCAGTTTGGTATAGATATGTAGATGACACATTTGTTATTTGGAGACATGGAGAAGAAGCACTGCATGAGTTTTTGGTTTTATAAATGGTATACATCCTAGTATTCAGTTTACCATGGAAAAAGAAACTAATGGAAGTTTACCATTTCTTGACATATTAATATCTAAAATAATAATTCACTATCTTTTAAGGTTTACAGAAAGCCGACACACACTGATAGATACCTTCATAAATTATCCAACCACCATCCACGTCAAAAAATTAGAGTAATTAAATCTTTAGTAGATCGAGCAAAACGAATTTGTGACCCTGAATTTTTGAATGATGAATATAAATATTTAAGAAAATCCTTACAAGATAATGGATATTCACTTACAGATATTAATAATGTTATTACACCTTCTAGGCGTAACCTTAAAGAAAAACCAGTTCTTAATGTTGGTACTGCTTTTCTTCCTTTTATAGCTAATGTTACAAATAGAATTGAAAAAATCCTAATCAAATATGGCATTAGGACTATTTTTAAACCTACAAGAAAAATTAAAGAACATTTAAGATCACCTAAAGATGTATCAAACCCTTTATCATCTTCCGGAGTGTATAAGTTATCTTGTTCATGTGGAAAAGTATACATCGGGACCACAAAACGTAGCTTTGATACAAGTTTGTAGATTGGGTCAACCAGAGAGGTCTGCTGTGGCTGACCATGCCCTGAATAATCTAAATCATGACATTCAATTTGACAATATGAAAATATTGTCAAGACAAACCCATTATTATGTTCGTTTGCAACGTGAAGCTATTGAAATATATAAACACCCGAATAATTTTAATAGACAAGAAGAAAATCTCCGTTTAAATAGGTTTTGGCATCTTATAATTAAAAAAGAGCATAATGATACGCCTTGATTTTAATTTGTTTTCAGCTTTTGGTACGTCTAGGTTTTTTGCTGTGTTTTTCCCAGACCTTGAAGCAAATGCTTTACCAATTATATGTTAAATTTCCACAGCACTATAATTTAACATAAGTAGTTGAAATTAAATTGAAATTAAAAATTACAAAGAACGTTCTGCATTGTGCTTTTCATTGTTAATAACACTTCCAATTATTGATAAAGATATCTCTTTGTTAGATTTAACTGGGTTATTTTTTGATGTAATGTTTGGATTTGTGAATGCTTCTATCATTTTAAAATTGAAGTTTTTCACAACTTTACACTTACATCATAACTCGATTAAATTTTGTTAAATGTGTTTTTTGGCTGGCAAATTTCATTGTTAGCTGTCGTCGTAGAGAGTGTTCTGGTTTGTCATCTTTGAGACAGTTTAACAGTATTTAATTTTAATGACCTAGTTATTCTTTACTACAATTTTATAGTTGGCTTATACGTTTCTCAAACTGTTATATTAATAGCAGGCTTATGTTTATGTTTGAATTTTTCAAATTTAACAAAATTGTTTACTACATCTTTAACAATTTTTAACATACATTGCTACTGACGAAGATAACTGTAAGTGTTATCGAAACGTTTAGATTGTATAATTTAAAATACACCATTAAAAAATCCCAAAAAGATAAGTATTTTATTAAAAGGAGTGGTGTTTGTACTTTAACGTTTACCTTATGATTGTATGAGTTTTAACAAACGTACTTGACATGGTTTTGGAAGGAACCGTAATTTCCTAGGATTTGCATAGAAATGCAACGCTCTTGTTTGCGCGCCTTTTTTTATTTGTGTATCTATAGACTCATTTCACACGTTAAAATTTTACTGAATTAGATTAACGTTATTATTGGTTATATTCAAACTGCTGGGTTATAAATTTGTTTAAAAACTCGCCCTTGTCGCACACTAGTGATTGGTTTAGCAATTGAGTTAATTAATTTTTATATTAAACTAAAATTAAGAGGGCATTAAATTGTACTTTTTAAAGGAAATAAATATATGTATACCTATTAAATTGAAATATATTTGATCATTTATCTCACTGGCTGCATATACATATTGCCCTGACGATTCCTTGAATATTTAGTGAAAAAAGAGGTCAAAAATGTACATAATCCGCACTTTGAAAAAAGTATAAAAACAAAATTAGTAGTTTATTTCTATTTCCAAGTACGGTTCTGGAAAGGCGGCATGTGTGTATGATATAACCTCGCCTATTACAACCATTTTTTTGCATTATTTGAAGCTACTGTCTCCTCCCACTACACTGACTCAAAAAAACGGTTATACTAGGCGAGGCTTATTGTCACTCACAATTGGCTGCCTAGACAGATTTATAATTGCAAACTGAAATAAATATAGAATCATCAATGTTCTAAAACACAACAACTAACCTTTTAAAATGTTACTTTTGCTTGTTTTTTCACCTACACTGCTTCTACTACTACATGAAAGTAGTCATTCTTTATACATAAACTGCTAATTTCAAGGTTATACATTAATTTTTGAAATACAACACACTTTAATAAATACAATGGATAAATTCACACTGAATACATGTGAACAAAATATCAATGTAAGGAATTAACCCTCGCCCAGCGCAAATAATTTCATAGCGAGTGCGACGGAAATGTGTCAATTTTGAGTGTAATGAAATTTTCTGCTCTGCCTCCTAGTAATCAACACAGTAATTTATGGTACGTTTTTGTACTTGATTACATTTATTCACATTGTTTAATAATAGTTACTTGTATTACAAGGCTAGAACATGGGTGTTTGCGAGTACGAGTATACTTTGCAAATTTATGTGTACTGTCAAATCATTTTATGGCAGAGTGATACACAAGATTTTTTGTCGACGTCAGCAATTCCTATTTTTATATACGTTTCTATGTTACACTACATGTATACATTATGACAATTCCTATACACCTTCATATGTCTCGAAAGGAAATAAATATTATAACCAATATAACCTAAAAAAATACAATTGCGAATTTTGTAGGTACCTTACCAATTTGTTGACCTTGTGATAATTGATACATGCCATTTGTAGTTTCTAAAGAACGAATACGGACATAATAACGGATGCGTACACGGACACGGTAACGCGATTAGACTTTGCGTTATGTCAAATGGCGCTTATGTCGAATATTCTATCAGTTCTGCCACTACAACGAATACCAACTGTAATTTAGTATTATTTTTGCCGACCTAGGTCGGAAGACGCACAGTCTTCGAACGTATTTGCGGTCTGCATATGCCGTATTACAGAACGAAGGCATAAAATAGTTATTTGTATTAGAAAGCTAGAAAATGAGTGATTGCGAGTACGAGTAAGTCGAGGCTCGTAAATTTATGAATACTCTCAAACTATTTCATGGCAGAGCGATACACAATTATTATTAAAATCAATAAACAGAGCTATTGTACTATTTAGAATTTTATACCTGTTGAAATTAAGTTGGCAATACTGACAACTGACAGTAAATCAAAAATAGGACTAAAGAATTGTTATATGCTTGCGCAAATTCAATATTTTTCTGACAACAATTTTTTAATTACTCAGCTCCCTGTTAAGTCAGGACCGTATGCTTCTTTTAAATTAAACCTTAAAGATGACTTCTATAAGAAATTTCTTAATCCCGAAATATGGCCAGAGGGTGTTTATGTAAAGAAATTTCTCCCCATGAGAATTTGTCATCTTAACATACGTAGCCTAAGAATATAAAGTGGATAAATATGCTCCTCAAATATTTAAACTATCCTGACATTATTTGTCTAACAAACTACAGACTTGGTGATTTTTATTCTAGAGAAACCACATCTGGGCGTGGAATTGCTATTTTTAATAACATTTTGAGATATACGGATCGTCGTAAACTTATTGATCACACCCTGTATACTCGGAAAATCAAAGTAGTAAGTAGCCCTCGTACACATTTAGATTGATAACTGCCATAAAAATTATGAAATAGGTAAATATTACCGAATTTGGAAAAGTAATAATGTCGGTTTATTAATTTTTAATCACAACATTAGTTCGTTTCTGAAGTATTTAAAGACGTAACAATCAGCGTTTTTTATAATTCGTATGATTCCTATCAAATTTTTCCTGACTACTTTCTCCTTAAAATTGTATTTAAATATTCACCAATCCGAAGGAATTGTAATAATTCATATCTGAAATTATTGCTTAACAAATATCTTGTTATCAGTATTCTGTATTTATTGACTGTAAAATAATTCCAAATAATTAACCTTTCTATCGATCTGACTCAGAATAACCAATTTCAGATCGACCATTGAACCAAAATATCCGAAGATTGATTAATTTTAATCGCTGTACTCCTTTATATATTTTCACACAATGTAAACAAATAAACAACAGTAAGTTAATTAATGGATATATATTGACCAATTTGCAAAATATTGCTTCGAAAAACACCACAAAAAAACTCATTCCTATAAATTAAAGTCCCTAAATATTATAATCTAAACACATAAAATCAGGTAATATGGTTTGATTATTATTAATACTTGAATGAGATTAATTACAAACAATGAAATCTCTAAAGATAATCTAACTACTATCATTAAAAATTTATTCTTATAAATAAATTAGCAATCCTTTGTGCTGTATAATGCGCTATTCAATGGGTTGGTTGGTTGTAATTTAATCCTTTATGTATCCACACTGGTCACTAACAAACGGTCATCCTTAATCACTTAGTTCATCCGGCACACCGCTCGCTGCTTAAATGTCCGAGTTAGTTTACGCCTTAAGCGTATAGAAGAATTAGGCAGGGTGCTGTACTATATGCCCTCCAATATAAATGTTTGTGACAAGAAATATTTACTTCACTTAAGCATCAAGATTCTTAAAGTTCCTTTATACAATCGATTTAGTACTGTTAACAATGGCACATTTACTAAAATCAATAATAGTTCCCACTACTGTTTAAGTTAACAAATACACCATTATTCACTTACATAAAGGACCACCTTAGATTTCTTTTAGATCGCGCGCGCTTCAATACATAATACTTTTAACTCGATGTTTGCTGTTTACTTTAAATCTGACTTAACACTTAGAATTTTTGAAAGAATATTCTCATTAATATCTTTGTAAATGTATAAATACTTTATTCCCAATATGGGTTTTTGCAGTCAACTAATATGCACTGCAATATTAACTGCTTACAAATAAAAACCAGTACTTACCATTTTAGGTTCTCTCAAAAACTTAGCTCACAATTCCCCTTTTAATATAGCTCTTTAGCTGAGCGACTTCTCTCTACCCTAAAAGTAAAGGAAATGAAGGGTCACGTATTTCATTCCCTCCCCAACGAGGAGCTCCCTAACCTCCTGCATATATGCAGTGACTATACCGCTACATGTGTATGAGGAAAACCCTCAAAAAAAAACTCATACAAGGTAGACGATAACGGGAATCGAACCAATTACCTCTCGAGTGATAACCAGGTCGTGTCACCCTACTCTATAGCTCCGTTCTCCACCCTAGCAGGCTTCTCCCTTAAATACCTTCGGACAACCATCTTTCCCAACTTCATCAAATTTTTCGCGCTAAAATCACAACAACCTATCACAAAAGAGCTTCCATTACTCGCCTCACCGGGCTATGACGAAACCAACGCAAATGAAACGACCAAAACGTAGCCATCGATTTATCCTTTCGCACAATTTAACAAATTCTAACACCATTTGCTCTTGAGCACGCATTCAATTTTTGTATTGCTCAATGTTAGACATTTATACCAGCAAAAATACACCTACATATTCTTTCCTTACAATTTAATACATCAACATATAATTAATGCATTCATTCACACGTTTATAACAATTTTTAAACCGATTTCTTTAGCAAACAGTAGCATAGCCCAGTAGCAATCAAGCATCATCGTCCCAGTAGGGGTTTTACCAAAACATTATTTTTCAGTTAATTACTTTCAACTCGAAAATCTTTATACAGTACTCAAATACTCTTCTATATGACCCATAACCCTTTATTAAAATTCCAATGGCGTAGCATCTGCCTAATTTAGATTCTGCATACACAAAAAAATTTTGTCGTGCGAACTCACTTCATTTACATCCAAAGTACGTTACACACGTTAACACAAGATTGCATATACATGATGCATCAATATAACCTTACATTTTTATTACAACCACATTTGGGTAAAACATCACATTATGTTAAAATTTCTGCCAACTTTATTGAAAAACAAATCTATAATTTCAAATTTAAAGATGGTAATGTAGTCGTCAATTTTGATGTTTCACGGTTTACGAAAATTCATCTAAAGGAAACTATTGAATATATTGATATTTTTCCAAAAAACGTAACAATTATTTTTCTTCCAACTACCTATTTTAAAATTTGGTTTTTAACAAATAAAACCAAATTTTAATATGCTTTCGTTTTGAGAAATTATTTTTCTTATATACATCAATATATACCAGTTTGAGGGGTGTCACTCATGGGATACAGATGGCGCTACTTGTAACTCTCACATGTCTTTTTTTGTGGCCATCTTATATACGTTCAGAGTCGAGATATTCCATAACAGATCTACCCGCTCCTGATAAGTCATAATAATGACGAAACCGGCCGGCAGTAGTCTGTCATGGCCTTTTCGCCTCTGAACACCAAGAAAGCTAAGTCATACTGGTGGGCTTAACAATTTTCTTAAAAACCAAACTTTAATATGATTTCTTTTTCAGAAATTAATTTTCTTACTTATTCTTCATGATACAATAAACAGAAAGATATGATATCTAGCCGGCTCAAATCCGTTCGCTGCGCGCAGTGACTTCATTGCGTGAGTGACGTGTTTTGAAGAGCATACGTTATAGGCGAATAAACATTCTGTTTTACCCATTTTTCTATTTCCATGGAAAATCTGTGTCCTGAATGAATTGAAACACTGATTAATATATATGAATACTATCTATTTAATTGAAAAAACTAATATAAACCAAGCTTCTGTTATAAATGGATCAAAATAGTTGCATTAGGAACAACATTTTTTGAAGTTAATAAACTCTTACTCGCTAAGAAACTACTAAGAAATGTTTATTGACAAGTCATTACCAAAAAAAAAAGGAAATCTATGGAATAATTGTTTTTAGTTGTTTAGTCATCTTTCTTTTTTTAGAAATTGTTAAAAGTCGTTTTAAATCTTGGTTAAGTGCTTTCATTCTGAAGAACATTCTTGATCGAAAAAAGTCTTTTGGTCCTCATAGAACAAAATATAGAAGGACTCATGCTAAGTAAATTTTGTAAATACTTTTTTTTTATTAATAAGGTATCAGCAGTTGTGGATTTAAATATGTTTTCAAGTACCTGAATTTGGGTCATAAATTGTGCAAATCAGCCAGATGTTCTAAGGTATCATATTCCAAATCATTTAATTCCTTGTCCAGGTTACCCAAGGGGTCTTCCAAGGGAGCTTCAGGGTTTTGATTATCTTTTATTGAAGAAAAATAGCACCACATAAGATTATTACATGAATTGATATGCTTGGTGTATCATCATTCTCAACATTGCCAAAGTCTTAATATAATCCTTCATGGCGACCCAGAATATAAGATCTAAGTCTATACTTAAAAAATCTTCTTGTTCGATCTTCAAGCAATGATTTTATAGACATATTTGTCATGATAATGCCTAAAATTTTATGTATAAGTATAAATTGCATTATACCTTTCTGAAATGACAATAAACATGTTTTTCCTTTCACCCTAAGATGTTCCATAACTTAAGTCGTTTCATTAATAATTTCATTTTAAAGAGGCATGGCTAAACCGTAAGCTTTCTATCGATACCTAGTATCCTCAATGGGAACTCTTACATTCATAATATCAAACCAGTTGTTGACCTCAAATTAATTATTTTTTGACAAAATAGACAAATAAATAATGTTTAAAAACTTCGACACATTCAATGCAATTGGCTTGCTTCAATTCATCCAAAGTGACACATCTAGTTGTAGCCTTGGAAATTTTATGCGAAAAGAATTTTCCAGCAAATTCCACTTTTTGTCTGGCTGCCCATTGGACATTTAAAGAATCCTTACTTATTTTGTAAGTTATTTTTTAAATGTGTTTGTCACATCTAATACTTTCTGAATAACTGATTTAATAATTTCCTTGTTATTAATGAGAATTCCATGAAATTGTTCCTAATTAATTTTAACAAATGAGGAACATCAGCAAAGACAAAGATTTTTTCATAGTTGGCAAGATTTTAAAAAAAGTGTTGTAATGATTAATATTCAATTCATCATATAATCCTCTGTTACTTCCTCCCAGATCACTAACCATTGCCACTACATGAAATGCTGAAACAATAATACCATGGCATGGTTAATATTTATTTATGGCAATTGTCTTGACATTACCTGATGATTGTGCAAACTGTATGATTTCGAAAAATTTTTCTTTGGTCATCTTACAATCAAAGTCAAAGAAAACTGGTTGTTTCCAACTTTTGACTGGTCCTCTAAGTATTGCTACTTGCACATAGCTAAAGGGTTAATCCTTTCATCATTTGGTTTATCATACAAGTATCATTTGGAAACCTTCATTTCATCAAACGAAAGTACACATATCTTATCTAAGGAACTCAATTCAGACATATTCATAACATTGAATATATTTTTCAGAATTCCTGGTGCAATTTTTATTTTCCTCAACCAAGACCAAGAGTGGGAATTGTAGGAAATGGGTATCCTTTTTTTAGAATCATTCGGTAACTCCTTGGTCCAGCAGAATAAATAACTATTGCTCTTCATATATCATCAACTGACCAACTAATACGTCTTTTTGGTCCTTTAACTTTTTCATTTGCATATTTCCTACAAGATATTGCCTTTTTTCAAGGAATTGTATTTTTTTCTTGCGACCGGTTGTAATTTTATCCCGATCATCAGCTTGGGTTTCCGTATTGACCCTACAATAAACATGTCATATATTTTTATAGTTTAAATTGTTACTATGACTTAAACATTTACCCAATACTTCTGTCGACAAATGTATCTTATTTGCTCAGAAATTTGTAACTAATTTATTATGTCTGATGAAACTCTGCTTTTCAAGCAGCTGCAGAATTTTTATGGAAATTTGGGAAAGTTGCTGATTGAAAACTGTCAATGTCCTACACAATTCAGCTTTTACAGTGGCTGGAGGATATCAGACAGTTTCTAATGGAAAATTGTCACAAATTGTGAGGGGATCCTAAAACCACTATACAAAGGAATTTTCAGAATTTACTGGTGGAACCACTTGTTTTTGCCAATTTTTGCTAAACCTCAAATATTGTCTAGCAAAAAGGAAGTAGAGCACCAGAAACTAATCACTCAGTAAGATAGAAAAGCAGAGAATAATGATTTTTTATTCCTGCTACATTTTTTGAATAATTTAGTGTAAACTTGCTTAGACCGGTAGATTAACCTGTGTATTTTGATAAATGCACAAACCTGAGTTGCATTAGATATTAGAATTATCTTTTAATTACAATAGAAATCAAAACATGCCATTAGAAAATTAGGAATACCTGCATTGTTGACAGCAATGTCAAAAAACTATAAAATTATTGTTAAACAGACTACGTTATGATGATAATGTAAATGCAAAACAATAATATAATAGGTAGGTATCTCAAACCTTTTGCACGATTTGTTTTCTATTTCTTTTTTCATAACGAAAACCTCTAGAGGTATCTTGCTTCTTTTTAGGCATTGGTAAATTTTTCGAAGGGACAGCTTCATTTTTTAAGGCTCTGAAACGACCATTCTTTGGGGAATAGTCAAGTAGTTCATGTTGTAAATTGCGTACATAGTCATCTTTCTCAAAATGTTTTGAGCAACTACGTGCAGAAGTTTTATTAAATTTGTCCTTAGGAATACACAAGTGAACCCATCCACTGCACATTTTTTGTCTTTGGGAAAAAGTGAAAAACCTTACATTTTTGTCAAAGGTTTTGTCTTTACTGTTCACATTACAACCGTACACAGCGCATTTCATTATTCAACGTTTTTTTATTTAAAAAAAACACCAAAAGTCACCGTTTAATGACGAACATCAAACGCAATGCTGGCTATTAACCACACGTTCACGTTGTAAACAATGCCGGCCATTGCTAAACCACGCTCGCACTGATGTCACAGGCCAACCGTCATCTGCGCGATATCGTATCTTCGGTTTATTGTACCATGCTTACTCTTAATAGAATAACAAATTATATACACAGGTAGATGGTGTAGCAGTGGGTAGCCGTCTGAGTCCAATTGTTGCTAATCCTTATATGGAAAAATTTGAAACGTATACAGTGTGTTTTCGGTGAAAATAATAATTAAAATAATTAATAAGCGAAAACTACTTTTTTGTTAAATCTTTAATTGGTATGTTAAGTTTGTACTTGTGAATGCTATTAGCAACTTCAACTTAAAGTTTTCCACAAATTTATATATCAACATTTGATTACATATTGCTAAAGTTGTTACTTGATTATAACATTTTTCATTGTTCCCTTTAGAAGGTATCCTGATTTTTCCTCTTCATAGCAGTTTAATAATATTTAATTTATTAAAGATGTAGCTATTATTTATTAAAATAGGATTAGATTTCATAATTGACTTTTAAATGAGTTTTTCAAACTGTTATATTAATTGCAGGCTTATATTTGCGTTTTCATATTCCATAAATTTATTTTGATATGTCAATAACATTTAAAGCTATTGTTATTTACTGAGGGTCATAACCGTAATCGTTATCGAAACGTTTAAACTTATATGAGAGATAAATAAAGAAACACGATTTCACACGCAAAAGATACGTATTTTAATTATGTGTGATACTCGCGAAAGTAGACATTTTCAAATTTAACTTTACCTGAGTGCTGCTGCTTGTAAACGTATAAAGTTGGTTATGGTCTACAGTGACCACAAAAGCGGCTTCGGTAATTAGCAACAAACAGCTGTTACAACTTTCTTATTGCCTAATCATACTTCTAATGCTTTTTAATAACTTCTTCCAGGACGGGTTTTCTGACAACGAAGTGAATTGTCATTAAGAACGATGTTACTTCTATCTACATAACCTATTTTTACTAATTTGAATTATAACAGTACTGAAAGTTACGGAATGTTACATTGAAAATTTAATCAAATGTGAAATGTTATTTAATTGGACTCATTTTCTATTTCGATCTTAATCTGATTGGAGTTTCATGTTCGAATAAAAATATATTTTTCTCCAACCATCTAAAAAAGACGCTATATTGTGACAGTATTTCGTACCAAAAGTAGCTGATTTCGGGATTCTTCGCTGTCTCTATGGCAACTGTACAAAATTAATTTGACCTTGACCACACATTAACTTTGTATGAATGATGTTCATGGGATGTTATTACTTCAATAATAATACAATTTCAAAGTTCGTCACAAACAACGTTTTAGGTATAAATGAGTACAGATATTGAATATAATTTCCCTTTTTATTTTCGTTTAGTTTTCGTTTTAAGCAAGTATAAGGTTATTTAAATGTTTTAAGTGAATATATTCTATGAACAGAAGTCGATCTTTGCTGTCGCCGGTGACACCGTCTATTATCACGTTATTTCGCTTACATCTGTCATATTGGAATTAAATTTATAGAGGTGAAATCCAATGAATATTAATTCAAAACTACAGGGTATGTTTTTTATTACACTAAAATGTAGAATAATGCCTTATTTCGCATAAAATAGAAATATTTGATACTGATAGCGACATAAACGAGGAATTCCCATACACGTAGTAAACTGCAAATAACCGACTGAATATAAAGGTAAAAGTGGCTGGAGAAAAAATTTTATGTTTTATTCGTACAAAAAATGCATTTCCAGGACTCTCGGTTTATCATTACGTTAAGTCGATCTTATTTCTTAATCACATTAAGAATGGAATTCATTCGATACTAAATGCCTACAGAAACATTTATCGTTTTAACACGTCAACATTACTAATTGGCGAGGAAATTAATTTATGCACATAATGAATTAACACACAGGACTATGAAAATCTAAACCCAACTATGAAAATTTACATTATTTTTCGAATAGTGAAACTGTTTTCTCTACACACCATACCTATAACCTGACTGAATTCTTACCACTTCATAAAAGTATTTTCACCTACAGCACTCGTTTAATTTAGAAATTAATTAGTGTGTGATTTGAAATTATTAACATTTAAATACACGATTTATTAGGAAATTATTTTATGCTTTAGAATTTTGCACCAAATGATTGATTACACGGGGTGGTCTGTAAGTAATGGTCCAAAGTGAAACGTAAGATTCTCGGCCTCAAAATATTGCGATCTGACGCAACTTGCTTTAATAAAATATTGATAATAAAAAAGACGCAGGGTGTCAAAATTCCAAAAAAAAAAAGTTTTTGAAATATCTCCAAAACGAAAAAAGATATTTTTCTCATTCTTGATATAATATATGGAAATATAAGGTACACCTGTTTTAGACTATTAGTACGTTTTTATTATGTATAGTGGTGTAGAACACAAGCAGTAGGGCAACCTTTTAATCCCTAATTTCTATGCCAATGGAGTAAATTGGATTTTTTTATTTATTATTTTATTATTAAACGGTATATAAGATATTTGCATTTTTATGTATTTACAACCAACTGCTTAGGCATGTTATTATTATTATGTAGTATTTGGGAAGCATCAAAACGTGAAAATCAGTGTTTCAGGAAGAATACACATAACTTTAGGAAATGATAGATCTAATCATTTTAATACAAAACTTTCATACAAACGTAAATCCAATAGTGTTTCGTTTTCGAGATACAGGATGTCAAAGTTAAGAACCTGCCTAAGTAGTTGGTAATAGATACCTAAAAATGCAAATATCTTAGAAACTGTTAAAGTTATCGATTTAGACAAAGTATATATTTTTTATCTGAAAACATCAAGTTTTTGTATTTTAATAAAAAAATTCAATCTGCTCCACTGGCGTAGAAATTAGGGATTAAAGGGTTGCTCTACCCCTTGCGTTCTTGTCATGTATCCATGATTTCATCAATTTGCCGATAAATTTCGAATTTATAAATTATTTGTTAGTACCGAACATTCTGAATGGGGTATAGATTTTCGTAATGTGATGTAATAACGCAGCAATGATGGGAGAAACTTTTTGATTGTAATGTTTTCTTTACGTTTTGGTATAGATATTTAGGGAACCCCTCCTACTAGAATTTGAAAGGGAATATTCGTTAGTGTATTTGTAAATAAGGATAGTTTTGTAGAAATAAATTTCGTATTTTAATTTGGTTAAATCACATTGGGGTTGCATCATATAAAAAGAATTAAATTAAAGAAGTATTCAAATATTACTTTGTAAGGTACATCTTGTGCAAAAGTTCTAGTTAGCCGCCAGATAGGCACCATTCCGATTGATAAGAAATATGTTACGAAAACCAAAGATTTGACTTTAAGTATATAGCATTAGAAACGATTTTGCATGTAAATTCCAATGCGTTAAATATCGAATTACCTAAGATAAGATTTCGAGGAGAAACAGACTTGTTGATAAAGCAATCCTTCCGGTGATCTTCGAGTTAGACTTCGTGTATGCGCGGAGTGGTAGATTTAAATTTTTTTGGGTAAATTAGAGTGGAAGGGGTTGAAAAACCAATGTGGACGAAAGTAAAGTTTTTATGGCAGCAGTGGTAGTACAAGCGTATAGTTTAGGGTGGTGTAAATAGTGCGAGCGACGTTGATTAAGACTCGTATAGACCAAACTTTCGGAAAAGGTGTTCTTCATCTCCCAAAATTCCAATAAGGGATCATACAATGGCTCATCCTGCACGATGCCAATCTATTGTGACGTACATTTAGTCCTGAGTGTTATATATATATATATATATATATATATATATATATATATATATCGAGATCCAGAATAGCGCTGAGTGTTAAGTCGCTTTTCTTTGTGGAAAAAAACAACGTTCGTTTCAAGGTTACAACCATCTAGTTTACAGTGCGCATGTAAACAAATAGCCTGCTGCTAATTAAGTAAAACCTTTTTTTGTAATTTAATAAAAATTATAAGTATTAACCCGAGCTTGTACAGTGTTGATATAAAGTGAATAAGTAACGTACAGTAAATACTTCCGCTTGAGGAGTTTATTTAAAGCAAATAAGGTTAGTGAACGAGTTACGGGTCAACATAGACAGCAACGTACACGATCAATTGAAAATCGAACCAAGCATAGCTAGGAGTAAACGGCAGCCGTCGACCGCTGCTTGATATTACAAATATCCCCAACAACAAACGATTCGTCGAAATTCTGTGTAACCAAGGGCCTTTACATACATGGTAACTTTTGTGTTTTTCTTGAATGTGGTGATTGACGAAATTTAAATACAATTTTGAGGGTTTCTTCTTTACGATTTACAAAATTGATAAAAGTTTATATTGAAATTGTTATAGGTAGATCTATTAGAAGGCGATTTGTTACATACTCTTGCAAGAGGATCAGGCAAATTTAGTTATTTGATATCGTATGTGTTTACTATTACATTGTCTCCGAATTCTTTGTTCCTGTATTATTATTATTTATTTTATGTACATTATATTCATCTAGGTTTTTGGACTTGTATTATTTTTGTTTTGTGAACCTGTGATTATTCAGCGTCGAAGGACAAACAAATTTCGTATTTATTGTTTAATTTGCTGATTAAATTAACGTAATTATATCGAGTTTGGTTTGACTGAAATAAACACGGCCGGATGATTTAACTTTAACATACATTTTAGGGCCGATGAATTTTGCATTCTTTTTGTTTCGTTTATGAATTGAGCTTAATCAAACGTAATTTGGGGAAACGTTTTTTTTTTGTTATTATTAATATATAACTAAATCTTTTGTTTGGCGAGGTGAAAGTGTTTTACACATAGAGATTTTGGATTAACGTAACTTGACTAGAGATTTTGTTTGTTTATCAAAGAAATGATTGATTTTTGCGGCACGCTATTACTTTATTTAAGCGTGCAAATATTGGTTTTGAAGCCTTTCAGGTTGGCGAAAGATCTACTGTTCCTGGAGCTACCTGTGGAGATTACATATAGATAAGCTAGTTATTTGGGTGTTTTGAGCGAGCTGTGAACTATCTTAATTAGGCATATCATCCCCTATTGTGACATTTCAAATATTCTGGCTCCCATTTCCGGTTTTACGACGATTTCAACCCCTATTTTGACTTATATAGGGTATACTATCCATCGGTGTACAAAATTAATTAACATCTGACTCACACCCGACCACTGGCTAGTCGTGCAAAGCCAAGCTTAACTGTTATCTCGTTTTCCTGCCAGTTTTTACCGTAACATTCTACGCCACTGTACATACTAAAAGCATATTAATAAGCTAAAATCAATGTAGTTTATATCTCTATTTATTAACTACCGTCTAATTTTCTTGTCTAGGGGTAGTCCGTGAAATATTTCTCCCCTAGCTTTTGATGCACTTTATCCGAGAACTAATGTTGCAGGAGATCTTTAACCACCATCACTTTTACCATCACCCCACTTTGACAACTTCACCTATGATCGCCACGAAGACAACTTAAAACGTAATCCATTAGTCCACAACTGACTAAAACATGCAACGACTTAACCTTAAATCTTTATCGTGTTTATAATGCTGCCGTCTCATTTTCTATCACTTACATTATTTATTAATACTATTTAGTAGCACTTCCACCACACTGCATTTAGCCGTGTTCCATCGTTCAGCATACTTTGTAAGGTCGGGTAAGAATAAATAGATTGAATTACATCACGAATCAAATATCCTGAATTACCAAACGTACATGATTATTTACATCTTTTTTAATCCTGCCTTCTACGATTAAAAGAACAAACATGTGTTCGAAACAAAAAAAAAACCTTCATCATAGGTTTATACAACAATATACTTTAAAAACAACTTTTACCTTTACCTTTTCTCCTCCGATTAGAAACATACTACCATTATCATTGTATTTTACTCATCATGTAAAGATAAACATTCTAACTTTGTACGAATCCGACAAGGCATGTGTCCATTCTTTCATTTAATCCGGATTGACAGTTGAACGAGTGGATTATTTTGACGATTACTGACACTATAAAATCAACTGTTATCCCGTTATAAGCTTAAAAAACCAGGAAGTTGTAAAGTGAATCTTTCAATTTCGGAATAGCTAGTGTCAGTTTACAAAATAGCAGAATTTTGTATTTTTAGTTAGAAATTCATTAATTTTTGCAATGCTCAATTTAATGATTTAAATTTACAGAGACTCTAGTATAATAATAAAAGGAAGGCATTGAATAGCTAATGTCGCAGAGTTAAAATGTTAAAACACGTTTTACTTGTGCGAAAATGGATAGTATACATTCTTAGTGGTTAGCTTTAAATAAACACGCTGTATATTTGCTGACACGTGAACGTGGGGAATTAATTTTAGCTGTGCGAAAGTTACGCAAGGCAATCGTTTGCGTTTTATGGTAAAATTAAAATGGTGTAATAGTGTAATACTTGATTGTTATACGAACCCCTTTTTGATCCTGAAAGAGAAGTACGAATATAGGATTAGTAGATTAGCAGATTAAAGAAATAGAGTGGTTTGTTGCACATTTAGCTTAATATGTTATCATCTCGAAACGTTAAAATACGACGACAGGAAATACTATTGGTTTGCAGGTTTTTGAGGTTCATATTAGAACGACTGAGTTTTGCTAGCTCCTTTTTGTTTTTAAAATTTTTAGATTTTGTGAGTGACCATATGGGGTAAAATTGCGAATTTACGGAAGACACTGTTTTTAAAGAACGGTTTTTAAAAGAATTATGGGGAAAGTTTATTTAATTGTAATTAAGGTAACCGGAGATGAATTGTTTCAACTCAGTTAAAAAGTTTAAAGTTAACAAAAGTTTAGTTGGAAACGTATGTAAAGCTGGTATCTCAATTCAGCGAACGAACGGTGGTATGGCTGGAGAAGCCAACGGACTACCATCTTATGGCTATTTCTGTCTCAACTAGTAACGGACGAAGTAGACATACTTCTGTCAAGAAAAAGTGTATTGGTTGTTATTTTGTACGATACTGATTTGTATATTATTGACGATGAACAAAAGATGCGTAGACAAGACTAGGATTGCACTGATTGAATAGAACTTCCCTGGTTTTTAGTTTATTTTCTTTGTTGATCAGGTGTAACTGATCAACTCATGTAAGTACGTTTGTAATGTTAAGAGATGTAGTAGTATATTACATGTTAGGAACGGTAAAAGTTCACTGTCTCCAATATTGTAGTACTCTTACCATGCGCGATGCTTAAATACTTTTCAAGCGAAATTATAGAGTGATAGTTTCCACAGATACAAATGCATACATGAAACATACTTATGTTTACTTAGCCTTCTGTAGAACAGCATGTAATAACTTACCCATCATGTTTTCTTTTAATAGCCATAAAAACCAATTACAAAGGGTAAAGTTAACCTATATTGGCCTAATCGGACGAAAAATTATATTTAGGAATTTTAGTAATTGAAATGAGATATTCTATCCAATAGAGATCGCAAAGTAGTTTTAAAGATGCAAAGATCGATTTATAATGATTAAATAAACGTGGCCAGGGGACACTAGCATTTTCAGCAATTTGGACAATTAAATTAAATTATTAGTTATACTGGCATGTTATGGAAATTGTCTTTCATTTTCTTAGAGAATACTGTGAATATAACCGTATGAGAGATTTAAGTTTATTTCATAGAGATATTTTAATAATGCTTTTGTTTGCCTGTTAAGGTACAGCCCGGAGATATTCTGAATAACCACAGAACTTTAATTGCAAATAAAATTATAACTATAAGCAGACGCTCACACATTTTTGAGGATTTGGTTCCTTTTGTGGGTGTTTTGGAGACTTATACTTTCAGAACCTTTTGGATACCGAAGGTGCGAATTTAATATGAGTTCACCAAGGAATATTGTTTTTCTACAACCATTCGACGTACCGGGTGCAAGCTGTAAACGCCACGAGATTTTTCTACCGGCTACTAACTCGACGAGTATATATATATATATATATATATATATATATATATATATATATATATATATATATATATATATATATATATATATATATTTTAATAATGCTTTTGTTTGCCTGTTAAGGTACAGCCCGGAGATATTCTGAATAACCACAGTACTTTAATTGCAAATAAAATTATAACTATAAGCAGACGCTCACACATTTTTGAGGATTTGGTTTCTTTTGTGGGTGTTTTGGAGACTTATACTTTCAGAACCTTTTGGATACCGAAGGTGCGAATTTAATATGAGTTCACCAAGGAATATTGTTTTTCTACAACCATTCGACGTACCGGGTGCAAGCTGTAAACGCCACGAGATTTTTCTACCGGCTACTAACTCAACGAGTATATATATATATATATATATATATATATATATATATATATATATATATATATATATATATATATATACCGGGTGTTTCGAGAAGAATACACGTAACTTCAGGAAATGGTAGACCTAATCATCTTAACGCAAAACTTTCATATAAACTTGTAATGATCCTGCAGATCCTTCCTAAACATTCCTATCCTTGTAAATAAATTCCTCAAAACTTATTTCCTACTTCCTTCCACAACTGTATTTACCTTATTTAAAAATGTTATCAGTTGTTCCCCACTCTCACCAAAATCCTTATATAAACACTAGCTTCCCATTCAAGAATTCTTATTATTATTACTATTATGACTCTCATTGGAAAACAGCTTACACAAATTGCAAATGATAGTACAGAACGACATAAATGTGGAAACAATTAAAACGAAAAGAAGATATGGAACATGTATGATGAACAACTAATGGTAAACGAAACCTACCACAAAGAAGAATGGTAATATGGAAGCACAAGTGGCCAAAATAAAATGGTATACAAAAATACGAAACGATTTCCATGGAAGACTAAATTAGAAAAAAAAAGAGCAAACATTTGGAAAATGGTGATACATAAATGAAGAAAATGGAAAAATTTGAAAATTATATTATGAAATACAACGGTATGGAGTAAATAATGGAAGTAAATGTAAGGAAAATGGGTGACAACAAGATAGGGACTCGAATGTATGGAAACTCTGGAAGTATTGAGAATGGAATTAGTTAATTATTATGATACATTCTGATTGCATTTCAAAGTGTAATTGCGAAAGACCAATAATATAATATAAAATGTATAATAATTTATGTGAAATAGAAATGTAAATAGTATTAAATTGTAATTTTGGGTTTCAACCGATAAGTTCCTTAACTTGGTTGGACCCCCATAATGTATTTACTTGGTAAATAAACACATTCCAACATTATTACTCTCCTGCCTGAAACCACTCATCATTATTCCTATTATTATTATACCCAGAATTATTATCCTGCCTGAAATAACTCATTAATATTCCTGGCTGTTCTCATAATCATTCCTGCCTTCATTTTATCCCGTCAACCTGAAATCATACATATTCCTGCTTGTTCATCATCATCTCCTAGTTCATATGAATAACCTGAAAACCATCAATTTATTCCACCTGACCCACCTAGATTTTACGATCCTGAACATCCAGCCAGACAATCCTTTAAAACCCTTATCTACCAGTCTATCCAAGTTATCTTTACACACATAGTTTAACACCTTAATTAGTTATACGACCTTATTGTGGGTTATGTCCCCGATTTGAGTATAACCAAAGAAAGTTAAGTGTACAGAAACAGACGGAGGTCATTTACACCCCGAATGCTTCTAGATACTAAACTACACCTTTTCTAATCAATTTTATCAAGTCAAACAGGGATTCTACCCCTATGAGCTTGTTGAAGGTCTAAGCCGCGACAAGGATAGGTTGTAGATATTCTAGCGACTGTAGTCAATTGACGGTGGAATCTTGCTCCGAAACATTCTCTATTGTCACGACCAATATTATCCCTTTAATTCTCCCCTTTGACGATTTCGGTTTTCGCCCTGAAAAAGGATTTTCCTATATACAAATATACATCCCAGTTCCACTTCCGTTACTTATCATATTACCCCTATAACCTACATATCGTCTTCATCCCCTTATAAATTACCACCTGTCACCCTACACAAATTATATCATACCTACTTCTTCAATTACCTTTTATTTAGTCATCCTATATAGACATACTCCAACCTAACTTCTATCATTATTCATCCCTACATAATATCCACCCTCAACCAAAAAGAAATTAACCCTACACGTGAATAAAACCTGATGTTCCTGTTTCACCACCAAATACCATTTCTAACTTAAATTAGAAATAAAGCAAAATCCCGTATTTACTCAGTATGTAATCCCATCCTCACACCATTAATACACCACGTTTTTACACTAATTAGTTATTATCCCTCGTAATTTATTAAACAAATCTGTTCACCGTTATACCACGTTTTTATCATATGTTTTCAGATTTAAAAATGTAGCAGTATTTGGAGAGGTTTGAATCTAAACTAGACCAGCGTAAACTTTTTACAAAGTTGAGGAAGAATCAATAGGATATTATTTAACATTGTTTCTTTGAATTATGTACTCGTTTAATTTCAGTTTTACTTAATTTTGTTAGAATCATATTATAATTTCCAGTTTACATTGTAAATAAACCTATCCTGTTATTGTGGTAAATGTTTGTATAGTAAATGTTGTAGGTTAGGCAACATAACCTACTTCAAAGCATCCATAGTAATCTGAACCTCCCCTTGAGAAAGTATTCATGTTCAAATAGAGCATACAAATTGTAAAGCAATAAATTTTGCAACAGGTAAAAGTCAGGTAGCAGTTACCAGAACCAGGAACCAGTACAAACATAAGTTCAATAGTGCTTCGTTTTCGAGATACAGCGTATCAAAGTTACAAAAAAAAGTACATTGAATTTATCTTATTAATAAGTTTTTATTATGTACAGTGACGCAAAACGCAAGTGGGAAGTGCAACCTTTTAATCCCTAATTTATACGTCAATGGAGTAAATTGGAGTTTTTTAATATTTGGGAAACAACATCAAAAAGCAGCGGTTCCTTCTATAAATTAGCGAACATATTTTATAGAAATAGTTTGGTATTTTAAAAATAAAATTTAGCTCCTATTGTTATGTTGTTGTACTTTTGTTTATTTTTCTAAATTAATACGAATAATATTCAGAGGATTGAACAATTTAAACTAAATAATATAAAACTAACACTGACATTTTGACAAAAAAGAAGCCACAGCAATTCTCAAAAATACCTCCTCCATTCTCAATACATTTGCTAGTCCGCATATGAATTGCTCTCGTCGTGTTTCTAATTTTATATCTCTCTACGCCGAATATGAGTAGCAGCATTTTGAATCCTGTCAATTAACTCTTCTCTTGTATGGACGGGCTGTTCGTATACTAACGCCTTCATCCATCAGCAGATTCCATAGTCCATTGGTTTGAGATCTGGCGATCTTCTTGGCCAATTAATTGGTCCACTTTTACCGATCCATCTACCAGGAAAGGTATTACTAAGATGTTGTCTTATTTCTCTTCAAAATTGGACCGGAACACTATCAGGTTAATAATACATTTGCTGACGGATTATTAAGGGAACGTCTTCCAGAAGTTCTGGAAGTTCATTTCGTAAGGAACGTAAATAAACATGGGCAGTTTGATTTCCTATAGTAATATGAGGACCAATGAAAATAATGTAAAGTACTGCGCACTAGACATTCTCATGAAATCGATACTGAAAATAACTGTTAATATGGCCATGAGGATTCTTATCTGTCTCTTTGAGTAAATTGCGCTTCATCGGTAAACAGTATCAGATTATAATGTTGGTTATTACTGTTAATCCAATCGACTGTGATTCCTCAATTGAAGGTATTGCACACGCTGAACATGAAAGGAATAAAGATCTTGCGGACGTAAAGTTTTCCAAATCGGTACATAAGGAACTCACATACTAGGAGATTTTTGTATTATATTCAAAATTTGTTCAACTTTTTCCTGAGGTTGCTGAGAAACACGATCTACAGTAAAATGAGCAGATGGTAATCGGCTAGTTTTAGCTAGTTTTCTATATAATCGGGCAAATATTTGTTCATTTGGTATTTGTCTCTGGGGAAAATGTCTGCGATATTCAGCTTTAGCACAAGGCTCATTTTCATTGCAGTACCCATAAATAAATATCATATCAGCATATTCTGCAGTAGTATAAATATGAGGCATTTCTAATTCGGTTTTGAAAGCAAACTATTAACTAAGTGACACTATGATAGCATTATTTTAGATAACTTGTTTGATTATCCGTGTGCAATACCTCATATGCGGGCTACCAAATGTATAGAAAACGGAGGAGCATTTTTGAGAATTTCCTATAAGGATTTTTGTAAAAATCAGTATCAATGTTGATTTTATCTATTTTTAGTGTAAATTGTTCAATACTTAAAATACTAGTTATATTAACAGAGGACATAATAATAACATGAACTAATATGTTCGTTATTTTATAGAAGAAAACACTGATTTTCACGTTGTTGTTGTTTCCCAAATGCTACCGAATAATGCCTAAGCGCTTGGTAATAAATACCTAAAAATACAAATATCTTAAAAACTGTTAAAATTATCGATTTAGACAAAGTATACCTGTTTTGATCTGCAAACATCAAGGTTTCATATTTAATAAAAAAATCAAATTTACTCCATTGCCAATCTAATTACGGATTGAAAGGTTGCACTACCCCTTGCGTTCTACGCGACTATACATAATAAAAACGTATTAATAAGCTAAAATCAATGTACTTTATACCTTTTTCGTTTTGGAGATATTTCAAAAAACTTTTTTTTTGTAGCTTTGACACCCTGTATCTCGAAAACGAAACACTATAAGACTTATTATTATTATTAATTTAATATTAGTCAAGTTGCTTTGGTATGTGTGAATCCTTGCGATATTGCAGGCTCACATTCCATTAATATAAGTAATTTGACTGTAGTTTCATTATATTTAGAATTTATATCGATTGAGGCTTGAACCTTGATGGCGCAGTTGGTTAGCGCGGTACTCTAGCAAAGTACAGGTCGTAGGTTCAAATCCTACTCGAGGTAAACTTTTTATTTATGTACTTAATAAAATTAATAATAATTTTTAATTACTATAAGACTTACGTTTGTGTTAAAATGATTAGATTTATCATTTCTTGAATTTACGTGTATTCTTCCCGAAACACCCGGTATATAGTCTTAAGAGTGTTGTAAATGTAAGAGCTAGTCTAGTACAGAAGATATTGATTTTAAATACTACACAAATAAATTTCACAATCAGTTGCCATCCCTGTTTGCTTTCGCCATTTAATTAAATTAAACGATGATCGAATCTCCGTCAATCAATTTTATCAGCAAATGACGCAAACGCACACTAGGATTAACTTTTACAGCCCCTATTAATGAAATTTATTGTTTATTAATGAAATATTCTTGAAAGTAGCATCAATTACGTTAGCTTGTTTAACCACTGCACATCAGAAGGTGCGCCGTAAAATTTCCATCAGAGTTATAGGATCTACTGATTGGTGTTGACTATTTATCCAGTTAGGTGCTATTAGTTTTGTATTAGTGTACACTAACGCCTTAATCCGGTGTTTCTCCAGCTCGTTAACCTTAAAAAGATTAGCTTGTGTTCGCTTTAAAAATAACGCAATGGCGCCTTTCAACTCCTCATCCAAAGAAAATTTGCGGCCTCTAAAATCTTTTTTCAGATATTTCAACAAAAGAAGACGTGTGGTGCTCAATTGAGCACTAGGATGTGTGCCATAATTCGGTAAAGACAGGGTTTACAGTAATCGCTTGAACATAGCGGCCGAGTGGGTCCGGCAGTTATAGTGCAATAGCGCAGTATTTGTTCGCCAGAAGTTAATTCGTTTTGTTTTAACGCCCTACTGCAATTATTCAATCGTACTGCCATAAACCTCGCCCGTAACAGTTACCCATTCTGCCATGTGTTCAATAACCAAATCCCCTCAGTCGAGAACTCGTGTTTCATCACTTGTGAGAATCAGCGAAGAATAATTGTCATTATTTGCCAAAGCGTTCAATGTTCTTTCCTCAACAGTTTCTGTTCTGGTGTATTGAGTCGGGGAATCTATCAAGCCGATACTATTTTCAAGTCCAAATCTTCGTCTAATATCTTGCATCTTGTAGCTTCAGATTGGTATAATATAGGTGGTGTAAATGGTGAAATAAATTTAATAATGAAATAAAGAAATATAAGTAAAGTTCTCCAAAATAACAAATTGTTATAACTAACAGGAGATACACCATTCACCACAAATTGTGCCTTTTACTCTAGTCGGTGGTTTAAATAGGGTAGGTTCAATTCTTTCGATTTGCTTACTTACCACTAAATCTACTATATTATTTTCACTTAACATAAATAATAAAAAATGTAATGTAATAATAAAATGATCTCGAGCGCCAAGTTATTTTTAATGTCGGAAGAACTAAACCGAGTTTGTTAAAAATAAAATTTGATCAAAATACAAAAAAAATAAAATTATACAGATATGTTTATTAACAGTGAATGTGAAATTATTAAATAAAATATTTCTTAAAAACTAATTGTAAAAAAAACCTTAAAATACTAAAAAGCCATTACATAAATACCTTTGTGCAATATATATATAAAATCTTCTTGAGGATCCCTGGTATAAAAAATAAAGATGTAGAGTTGCAAATTAATATGACGTAATCCTTGTTTATTGTTGCACAATTTATTGCAATAACAATGCTTATATGTTATCGGCCACACCCAAACTGGAATTTGATCTCTTAAAAAATTTTCTTCTTAAAAATTGAATAAACTGTTTAATGCATTCTTTGAAATTTTCCAATAAAATTTGCAATCATAAAATTAAGTGCGTATTTAAAATGTAATTAGAGTGTAAATCGCAGTAAAAGCAACATAAAAGAAACAGTAAAACACTGAACTACAACAAAAGTGCCTGAAAAGAGCGAATGTTTTAATTTTTAGTATAACAAGTTAAAAGATATCTTACCATAAAATTAATGGCACTGTCACATAAAATTTAGGGGAAAACCCAAAAAACAACGCTTCCTGCTATAATGTGCATCAGGAAGTGACAAAAAATGGAGGCTTTGGTAGTCAGATCATGTACTCGTGCGCGAAGAGGATTTGCGCAAAGAATTACGTCACGATGACGTATTGCGTAAACGTATATGAGCAGAAAAACAATTTATGGGAATATACCTTTAAGAAATATATACACTTTGAAGATATGCAAATTAAGTTGCCTACCACATACCTATAATGTAAAACAATTAAAATTTTTCTTATATTTACAACAGAACGAATGAAAGACCTTAAATTTAGGTATATTTTATGCAACTCAAATAAGGGTTGTTACATTGGGATTTACATTCGCCGATCAGACAACAGTATATTCTTAACAAGTCGCTTTAGATATCTCAAAGCAATTTGACAAAGTTTAGGATAAGTATTTACTTACCAAACTCATCTCTTTTGGCGTAACACATCAATTGGGTTTCTAGTGTCCTTGGTAAACGACTAATGCGTGTCGGAGTTGATGGCTTCTTTTTAAAATAAGTTGGCATTAAGACGGGCGTGCCACGCTTATAGCTCCTACACTTTTCTTTCTACACGGCTTCTAAACTGGAATGATATTCCTAGTTTCTGTTTTCCTCTCATTAATGATATGAAAAAAAATTAAGTACCCGTTCATAGTCACCTCTTGGTATTTCAATATTTCCTTATCCATTCTCCTTAGTGTTGCTGAGTGCATTAGCACGTTATGCTAAACTTAAGTTAACTATGGGTTCCTCAGTTCTTGTCACAACCGGTCTCCTGATCCTAGGTCGTTATGAATTGAGTCTGGGCCTCTTTAAGTCGTGTCCACCAATATTTTACTTGAAAATAAAACGCATCATTATTTTCGTACATATTTAAGTTTAAATTTTTACATTTATATAAAATTTACAAAATTGTAGATATGCTACGTAATAAACACCTTAAATCTCAAGCGCAGCTCGTAGTTATGAACGTGCTTAATTATTTTGAACGGGAACGTGACAATCTGATTCTGTTGTGCAGGTTTATAGTACATTAGTGTGTAAAATATGACACTTGGAAGGACTACCTTTAGCGCACGTCGGAAGCATGTGGGGTTAGTATAAATACAGTTAGTGCCATAAAAAAAGGGTTACAGAAGCACAAAAAGAACAGTCACCAGCTAAGCGGAGAAAACGTACGGAATCTAAGTCCACCGAAGTTTATGATATGTGAAGGATGCCGTAAAGAGAAAAATTTATGGAATGCATTCAAAATTTAAATACAAACACGCAAAACATGTCTAGTACTATACCCGCTTTTGTAGGTATACATGTTACGCTGGTGTCATTATAAAAAGAATTAAGCAATAGTCAAGTCTTCGATTTCAGTAGATCAAGTTTAAAACGTCTCTTACATTCCATTGGATTTTCATCTAAAGTAGATGATGGTAGGAGAGGTTTACTGGAACAATCACATATTGCTGACAGTCCTGTACGATTCTTAAGAGAATATTACAAAAATAACGAAGAAAAATTATACAATCCTGTATTCTTAGATGAAGCTTGGTTTTTCAGCCGGCGATCGCACAAAAGAAGGTGGTATGATAAATCTAAGGAAAGTGTAAAGAAGAAGCCAATAGGTGAAGGAAAACGATTTGTTGTAATTTAGTTATTACATTATAATTCCTAATAAAATACGAGGGATGTACAGTATTTGATGTCCCTAGCATAGAGTACAACATTATTTATCAACATAATCCCCTTAAACGTGAAGACACTTATTCCACCTATGCTCAAGCCTTTCTTGAAAATCTCGGACTCTTGATCTCAGAAGCCCGGCACTGCTGCCATAACTGCGCCTTCGCTCTCAAATTTTCTTCCCCGAAGAGTCTCTTTAGATTGGGAATAAATAAAAATTACTTAAAACCCAGCGCTATGAATTGAATTTATAGAAATAAGGCTCTGATGAACTGACGAGTTGTCTTGATGAAAGAGAATTCCGCGTGACAGTTTTTCCCTTCTGAATTTTTTGTAGGTGTCAAACCTTTCTTTTGTAGGTACTTGGTGACAGCTCACTTTTTTCTCATTTCCCAAAATCTTCGTGCAACCACTACTTTCAGCTTGTACAACCTTGACACTATTAAAGCTCGGCTAACCAAATTTATCAATTTTTTTGTCAATAAAATAACAAAACAAGCGCGGTTACTAGGGGAAACGTATTTCAAAGCCATCTATGCTAGGACCAACACATACTGCACATCCCTCGTAACTCTATTTTCTGGATTTACTGTTGTTCGCGCAATCAAGATGGATTATTTTCCGATGCTTCACATCTCTTTTCTATAAAGTCACAAAGTTCAGACTATCATGGAGATATGTGTGCGAAGTTTTTTATAATATGGTTTAAATATAATATAATTGCAAACTTAAAAGAACTATTTTTAATTGTAATGGACAATGCTAGTTATCATTTCAAACTTCTAGAAAAAAATCCAAATAACTCATCTAAGAATGAAGAAAGCACAACATTGCTTATACACCTAGCATGCTTAAAAAAGAATTACTGCAATTAGTTGCAGATAATGCGATACCGAAGGTGTACGAAATAGATGAAATAGCACAGAAGTGTGGCCACAGAGTGTTACAGTTACTGGTGTGGCAAACTGCAAAGAACACTACAACAAAAATATAGGAAGACGTTATTCCAAATTTAACGAAGACGATGTAAAAGAAATATGGATGGAATCCTTGCAACAAATTGATGGGACATATTGTCAGAAATGTATTAAACAGGCCGAAGTGTCTATGCTAGAGTGGTGGGAAATTGAAAAACATTTTGAGGTTGTGCAACCATTAATTATATCTGTTAACGATTCCACTTATGAGAGTGACACTGATAGTGATTAATTTTTTAATTTAAGTGTTTAAATTCCAATGTAATATAAATATTCTAATTTTACATAACATATTGATAACTCTACAATAGGAGGATTGAATACATGTACTGATTTATGTAAATTGCTTTTCATTTAACTTGGAGCAATATGAAATCTATTTAAACTACCTATATGCTAAATTAAAATATTAAGCGTCTATAATATCGTTGAACTTCCAACTACATTACACTGTACACACTTTCTTCTACAAGAATGAAATAATCACAAATGTATCGATATTTGTGTTATAATAAATTATCTACAAGAATTATGTCGATTTCTAACCATTAATTATGTTTTTAGAAGGGTTGTTATAAATCTAGAGAATAACAAACTAATTTGAACTTTTATCAATTTTCCACCTGAAATGATTTAATTTATAATAAACAAAAAAATATTTGCTTACTTACAAATATATAGGTTATGTATTATGATGGTATGTAATTATAATCAAACCATGTTCTAAATTATAACAATTCACTGTCACAGCAAAATATTTTTAACTCGATCCATAAAATAAGTGAATAAAGCGGATAATTTTCGTAGTTTGAAATATAAAAAACATTCAATAATTTTCAACTTTCTTTGCCATTTTATGGCAATTTATCTGCCGATAAAAATATTAACTAAAAGATACTTTGCTGATTTAATGAAGACCCACGTCGCCTAAATCTTAGTTTTCATAATTTTAAGAATGAGTAATTTCCAACTTTATTTGAAATACATGTTAACGTAAAAAATTCCAAAGCCGCCCTCTTCTATCAAAATATCAATAATACAGCTTCAGCATTTTCAATCATATTTATTTAATTTTTACATTTATTTCGCTTACATTAAAAAACCTTATAAAGAAAATTTACGTAAAATTAAATTTTCTTTAAAAAATACGTCTACACTTATAAAATTAATCGTTATTCAAATAATGAAAAAATTTGAACTAACTCTTAAATTCCAGCTTAGGAATTCTCTTGCCGCTAAATTACGCGTCATATCAAAAAATTGCATAGTACATAATAAATTGTTATGTTTAAGGTCTATATTCAGGTGTTTTTATATCTTTGAAATATGCAGCTGTTTTAGAAATATTTGATAAAAACCAAAAACTGACTCTAATAAACCCCCCCCTCTCCGCCGCTGAATTTCTAAAGCTAATCAGCTCTAAGCCAAATGAAAACAAGTTTAAATACAAAATTTTAAGTTATATTGAAATTTGGTAGAAACATTCACTATAACAGTTCGAACATTAATTTGACATAAGATGAAACACACTTGGTAGTCAATAACAACTTACTTTTAAAATAAAAACAGTGGTTTCATGTTGTACGATGTTGTAATTTATTATCAGGTAACGTTTCGGGAAGCTGACATATACCAAAACATATGTGTGGTTCCCTTCATCAGACATAGACAATTTATATTATTACAAACCAACATTGTTGTTAATTTACACATGGTCCTACATCATAATCTAAAATATTGAACTAAACGTAGTGGTTATATTTAACAAATTATAAAAAAGCACACTTACCAGCATACAAAAGGTTATTAATACATATAATATCTGAATGTTTACACATCCTTAACATAACAAACAATTGGTAGATGTGGTACACAATTGCAACGCAAACATCTCCAAAAACCCCTGAAAACAATTTTTATATAAAATGCCAAAAGTTTTTCACTTTGTTACATAATATTATTTATATTAGTAATTACCGTTATAAAAACGGGGATTAAAACCCGTATCCTACAATATTTTCCAAACAATCCTTAATAATTAATCAACTAAAATTGCGTAATTAACAATTCTCAAGAAACACGTGGAAACAATATCAATGTCAAATGTAAAAGTGAAAATTTCTTGAGAAAATACTACCAACTTAACCTAATACAGAACAGGTAACTCCCAATTGTAACAACCCCAAACTTATAAATCTTTATTAACAATTTTTAATTAAGTTAAAATAAATATTACTTAAATTATTGATGTCTGTTTTGAAATTAACAGTATTGAACTTTTGGGTATAAAACATTTCTTTAAATAACCTTTTTTGGAGGTTATTTTCATATGCTAAAATTTGTGTACCATCGAAATCAAAATTATGACCTAATAGTACATGGTGGTTACATAAAGCAGTATTATCCAATTTGTTTTTAATAGAATACATGTGTTGTTTAATACGTTTTTTAACATATTGTGACGTTTGTCCAACATATGATTTGCAGCAATTTTTACAATCAATTTTATATACTAAATTAGATCTGTCATCAATTGGCACTTTAGTTTTAAGTTTGGTATGAAATTTATTAATGGTATTAAAATTTTTAAATGGAATTTGTGTTTGTTGAGTTTTATTCAGAATGAATTGTTTGACTTTACATGTAACATTTGGGATGTAAGGTAAGGAAAAAAATTTTTTGGTATTATGTAGCTTATCGATGTTTTTATTATATTTATGTCTATTATATATCCAGTGTAATCGTATTTTAATATGTTTATTGATGAACGGTATTGGATAATTATTTTTAATTAGAGCCTTTTTTACTTTTTCTAAGTTGTCAGGTCGAAATTTTGGGTGTGATAGTTTTATTGCTCTATCCAATAATGAATGAATTACACTAATTTTAAACTTAATGTGATTAACACCATTAAAATTAAGGTATCTTTCAGACCAAACCTCTTTAGTGAACCAATTGGTAATGATCATATACCCATCATCAATCAACGTCATATCTAGGAAATTGATTTTACGTTTACTTTCGTTTTCGACGGTAAATTGTATTCTAGGGTGAAAGTTATTGAAAAGTTCAACTAGTTTATTAATATATTTAGGATTCATTAGCAAAATACAATCATCCACATAACGTTTATAAAAATTTATTTTACAATTCCAATAATCCTCGTTAATTATTTGATCTTCAATATGTTCCAATACTAAATTGGCTATTACCGAAGAGAGGGGCTACCCATAGCAGTTCCAAAAGTTTGTTTAAAAAAATTATCTTTAAATTGAAAATAAGTAGATTTTAGGATAAGTTCAGCAGCTTTAATAAAGTTGGTTTCCGTAATCGAGGTAAAATTGGCAATTTCCTGCCATTTATTTTTAATACAAGTTATAGCAAGGTCAATTGAAATATTAGTGAAAAGTGATTGTACGTCAAAGCTAACTAATTGAAAATTTTTAGGTACCTTATAGTTTTTTATAAACTTATGGAACGACCATGAATCTTTGGTGTGAAAGATCGATTCACCAACAATATTATTTAAAATTTTAGCCAGGTATTTAGAAAGTTTATAGGTAGGTGCTTGTATGTTGCTAACAATAGGTCTAAGTGGTATACTTGGTTTATGTATTTTTGGTAAACCATAAATTTTAGGTGACACTGAATTACTACATTTCAAAAGTTTGTATGTATTTAAATCTATCTGAATACTATTTTTCCAAGTGAGAATGATATTGTTGATTTCTTTTTCAATTTTACTGGTTGGATCAGTTTCTAATCTTTTATAAGTGTTATGATCATTAAGCAGTGATAGCATTTTTTCCTCATATATAGAAGATGGCATTATGACTGTTTTGTTAGCTTTATCACACTTAGTAATAATTAGATTTGGGTTGTTTTGATTTCGATGGTAAACAAATTTTAGCATATGAAAATAACCTCCAAAAAAGGTTATTTAAAGAAATGTTTTATACCCAAAAGTTCAATACTGTTAATTTCAAAACAGACATCAATAATTTAAGTAATATTTATTTTAACTTAATTAAAAATTGTTAATAAAGATTTATAAGTTTGGGTTGTTACAATTGGGAGTTACCTGTTCTGTATTAGGTTAAGTTGGTAGTATTTTGTCAAGAAATTTTCACTTTTACATTTGACATTGATATTGTTTCCACGTGTTTCTTGAGAATTGTTAATTACGCAATTTTAGTTGATTAATTATTAAGGATTGTTTGGAAAATATTGTAGGATGCGGGTTTTAATCCCCGTTTTTATAACGGTAATTACTAATATAAATAATATTATGTAACAAAGTGAAAAACTTTTGGCATTTTATATAAAAATTGTTTTCAGGGGTTTTTGGAGATGTTTGCGTTGCAATTGTGTACCACATCTACCAATTTTTTGTTATGTTAAGGATGTGTAAACATTCAGATATTATATGTATTAATAACCTTTTGTATGCTGGTAAGTGTGCTTTTTTATAATTTGTTAAATATAACCACTACGTTTAGTTCAATATTTTAGATTATGATGTAGGACCATGTGTAAATTAACAACAATGTTGGTTTGTAATAATATAAATTGTCTATGTCTGATGAAGGGAACCACACATATGTTTTGGTATATGTCAGCTTCCCGAAACGTTACCTGATAATAAATTACAACATCGTACAACATGAAACCACTGTGTTTTTATTTTAAAAGTAAGTTGTTATTGACTACCAAGTGTGTTTCATCTTATGTCAAGTTAATGTTCGAACTGTTATAGTGAATGTTTCTACAAAATTTCAATATAATTTAAAATTACAGTTCGTGATATTTATCGTTATAAAAACAAAATTGTAAGTACGTAGATGTTTTTGTTCTGGAGTTATCGTGAATACTATTACACACCACTCATGATGTCCAATCTTGGCGAAACTTGCCCAAAAGTGTAAAATGAACTAAGTTGATTTAACGATAGTAAAATAAAGTCGATTGTATAACCTGTAGCTTCGAGTACATTTGTATAATATGTAGCTTGGAAGGTAAAAATATAAAAAATTCATCTAACATTAGATCAAAATTACCAGCAACATAAAAAAAGTACTACCGGCCTAATATTAAAAACTTTAATAGAGGGTATTATAAAATTTTTCAGCTTTAAATTGCTTGTAACTGTATGAGTTTTACTTTTGTGCTGATAGCTGATAGTTATTGATAACAAGAACATTCACTTCACTACATATGCAAGGGTGAAATTACAATTTTGCGGCACTTAATGTTAACTAAATTTGATTTTCCCATTTTCTCAGAGATCAGCACATCTTTAAATTTATTTACTGTTAAAACCGACAACTAAGCACCTAAAGGAAATTTAAGGAAATGCTGGCATACGAAAAGTTATTACCAATATAATACAGTTTTTTGATATAAGTTATAAATCGACCAGAACCTATAAACTTTACGATACCTACAAATACATATGGTGAAAAACATTAAAAATAATCTTAAAACTTTCTCCATTTACGAGAACACTAAACAGCTTAACAGCTTAGAATCTTTAATGCTATTTTATATCCAACTTTGCAGTTAGTTAAATAATACAAAATTAATACTTAATAATTATCCATCATTTACTTTACTTCCCAGAGCACAGAATTGTAGAGATCATATTATGTACGTTATTACTTTTAAAATTCCTTGAATTATAGTTTATTTCCACTGTTAAAGTGATCGTTTTACCAAGCTGAGTAAGGTCGCTTTTAGGAGTTTGAAAGATTTTATTATCACCTAAATATTTCTGGCCCAATAATTTTACGGTTATGGAAGATGAAATTGAATTCTATATTCCTACGAAACCCTTCTTAAAGGTAAAGTTATTGATTCTTTTTTTTTTGACAACTTCCTTCAATTTTCATTCATATGTAGAACTTAGGTAGAGTTGAACGAGTTCAAAGCAAACACGGAAAAAACGACATTTCGTGATTTAAGAGATTAATGGATACACATTCTTTGATCTAAAACCAATTACGATAAATTCTGTGTCATGTTTGTATATTATGTGAATCGTGAAGCGACGAGGTAACAGTATTAGTGCTGCATGAGCCCACATTGTTAGCAATTGCCGTCCGTGCCTAAATTAGTAGGACTTGCTACGTTCATTCATTCATATATATATATATATATATATATATATATATATATATATATATATATATATATATATATATATATATATATGCGCCTATGCACTACACCTCAATTTGCTTTGTGTATAGACACCAGAATGCGCAATGGATAATTATGTTAACGTCGAACGCGCACTAAGATAATAGTTTTATTCTAAAGTTATAAAGTTATAAAATGTTTTAACAATAAGCAAATTAAATAAAGACGAAACACTCCTTAAAATGCGCAAAAGAAATTTGATTAAATTTTCTTGTTAGTTAATTCATTATTCGCAGAAAGAGCGACAGCAAAGAAAGAGATACAGCTAAATACGACTTTTATTTTAAAAATTTGACCTTTTCATACTGATCTAGATGATACATTACGTTTATGTAAATATTTCACGAAATGTTCATTATTTGCGCAATTTCATGTGTTATGAAATCGTTACGTGATTTACATAAGAAAGAACGGAATATTAGAGGGTTACATAAACAGTATAAAGTCGAAAATGGCATTCTAACTGAAAATGCATTATCTTATATTACACAAAATTTGGCAACTTAGTCCTTTATATTAATCTTCTTTTAAGTATCTAAAGAAATTTAGTTTAGATACTCTGAGTGAAACTTATGATTTAATACTTTGATATTAATGTATAAAGAAAGATATTAAAAAAATAAATTAAAACCTTTTCGATACCGTCTGTTACCGTCGTCGTTTTTAAAACTGTCATTCTTACCGACAACAATTACTTTAATTGTTATCAAAACATCTTAATTTGTACAATATATCTTGAAATGCACTATGTATAATCCTGAAAGATAAATATTTGTGATTATAAATTTAAATCATTTACTTAACGTATTCATAAAATGGTATTAAATGATGACAAATAAATGTCTATCACGTGAAATCTTACATATTGAAAGCTTAAATTAATCCACGTGAAAAATGAAGCGAATAAGCGATTTTAAGTGTATTTTGAATTGAAGTTTAATCAAAATTATTTAAACCCTGGTAGAGTTCGGAAATTGGCGAGGATGTTAAATGTACCATTTTTGATTGATGAAGAAGCTGTGTAATCTACAGAACCTGTTTATCATTTATGGTAGGGTAATGCTTATGAGTGAATAAAAGGTGAATTATGGTTAAATGTGCAAAGGTGCTTCAGGCGTTATCAGGGGGAATAATTTGGACAAGTCAGACTATTAGGTTAAGGGGAGCTTTGTGACGTGCCTAAGCTTATTGCTGTCGCTCTGATCGTTTATGGTATTCTGTTTCTGAATTTGGACCCCTATATACAAAATTTGCTTTTGTTAAAAAATTTTACGCACCCCACTGCTACAATCTCCTGTTTTATTTTTGTATAGTTTACGCTTAGTAAAAGTATAACCTTTCCTGTACAACTGTAGCGGAGGGTACATAAAATAAATATGGCGGCATTCCTAAAGAATCGTCCTTCATTGCACTTACATTAAGCAAATGTATCGAAAGCAGTTGTCTAAGATATGTCGTCAATACACGTTCTGAGTGGAACGATTTGATCGTGTAGTTGTATTTAAATCTTATTTTAGAGTTCCTATTATAAAACAACATTTAAAACCAAACTAAATACATTTTTCGTTGGTCAAGGCAATTCTAAAGAATTTTGCACTCTCTCTAAATATATTGTCTTAAATGATTGCATTAGTTTATATCGAGTACCTTTAATTAACAAACTAAAAGGAAGCTAGATTATCATTACAGTCCACGACTATTATACACTGAATAGACATTTGTTTCGTAATTAACTTATTAATTAATTAATGCTTACATGACTGACGGTACACTCGGGTCTTCAGTTTTAATTTCGACATAAAATATAGCATTTCAACTAAATTGATGAGTTTCCCTGACAAGACTTCTAAGGAACAACAACATACCTAGATAGTGCGCATGATTACGTTTGTTTCCATTATGCAATTGAGCAAGCGTAATTCTAAGGGTAATAGTGTGTAGCCGTCATCTGCAAGAACAGTATATTACATAATAAGGGTGTTAAGTAGCTTATTACGCACGAGTGTCGTAATTTACATGACTGCGTAGTAGGCATTACCACCCGAGTTGTATACTATGCTTTTTCGACTCCCATAGAGTATAAGAACTGAAAAAAAGGAAAAGGCCACGTATTTCACTACCTCCCCAAGGGGGAGGGCGAGCTGCTCGAGCTTTCCGAGCTCCTTCAGCCACAATCATGGATTCCCAGCATACATATATACATTACGTATATATGCATGGTGGGATTAAGGATGGGTGTGGTCAGGATAGGATCGGAAGGAACGGAGTTAGGGTTCTGAGGGGGGGACAGAGACGTATGAGCAATACGTAAATACCACTCGTTAAGATTCTTACATCCTTTGAACGTTTTATACACTACCTAATATTGTAATGAACGACAGTATAAAAATAAATATTGTATCCATATATTACAAGGTCGAACTAAAATAAGTAGAACTAGTGGACGCCACTACTTTTATTAGTTACCTTAAAATTAAAGAAATTAATCTCACTTTTTGTATGGTTAACAATGGAATGAAATTTTATTAACAGAAGTTATTGCTCTAAAGTAATAATAAACTCAACTGTATTACAAACTATAATTTAATGGTGGTACTTTGTATTTCAAAATTGAAGTTTATTGAAAAATTTTTCATTTGACAACAATGGACTATGATTTTTAACACTGAGGTAAATGGCTTATATACATATATACGTTTTAATGTTGTCACACTGCTTTCAATATATTCTATGTACTAAATTGTAGTGGTAGTTGAGGCTTTATTTAACACAGAACTGTCAATTCAACTTTCTGCTACGTTTTATGACTTTGTGCTATGTAAGTCAGAAGATTAACACTTTCATCGATTAGTATGGTGGTGGAAGTAATACAAGTTAACATAATCTAAATGTTACATTACAATTAAAAATATGTTTAATATGCCTTCTATAATAAATACTGTTAGAATAATATCGTACCTATCTCATTTATGAAATTATCTACATATTTAACCCAGATCACCCCATTGTATTAAAAAAAGTACACTTTTTGCAAGATGTACATGTTTACGGCACGCATTTTAGTGATATATTGTTATACAAACGTTAAAATCATTCTTATAGAGTACCTCTTATGGTGTAGGAGCATATTTAGGTTGTAGGGTGTATGTTTTAGTAGATACTTTGTTTAGAATGGCTGTGTTTTTTGAAAATGGGCAATTTAGAAAATCTCTTTGTCAGGTGAGTTACTTTAGAAGTATTATAATCTTTTGAAACGAAATATTTTAGATTATTTTTGTGTTAAAGGGATGCAGTTATGCAATTAAAACAAAATAATGTAATTTTATTTTGTTTACCCCTAAAAAATAAGTTGTTTATTAGTGTACTAATCATAGTACATTGGGAATATAAGTTATGGCACTCTTTTCTGGGATAAGCCTCAATGAAGCTTTAGAAATGTTAGAATAGGGAGACGATATGCAAGAAAATACCGAGCAAACCACTTTAGTCCCTCCGGAAAATGCTTGCGCTGTTGTTACAGACGAGGCCTCGGGAGATGAAGAAAATATTCAAATTCATAATCTTCCAGGATCTCAGCTAAGAGCTCCAACAGAGGTTAGGCAAATAATGAAGACGATTTCATCTAATGATGTCCACTTAAGTAGTAAAAGCAGACGAGTCGAGAATGGGAAAGAAAGATAAATCCTCCGGTCTACAAAAGCAGAAAAAGGAAGTTGGCAACTGGGTAAAGGAAGAGTTACTGAAGCAAGGGGAGGTTCGTAGAAAAGAATACGTGCAAAATTAAGCCGCTAGAAGTCCAATATACTATTTCAACGACATTTTTGATGATGATATCATAAACCTGATCGCCACTAAACCCAACAGATAGGTACGCTCAGTATAAAAACAAAACTGGAAAACTTACAGTTTCGGAAATAAAAACTTTTCTCGGTGTACTTATTTTAAGTGGATACGTAATAGTTCCTAGGCATAGAATGTACTGGGAGACCGAAAAAGATGCCCACTGTGATCTTACATCTGAATCAGTTAGTAAGGATAAATATGATTTTATTATGTCAAAAGTTTATCGCATACGGAAAGTATGAAAATATTCATTCGGTAGATGGAGCTATGGTTCCATATTATAGCTGGTATAGAGCAAAGCAATTCTTAAAAAATAAGCCGATGAAGTGTGACTACAAATTGTGGGTTTGAGACTTATCAAGGTTTGTCGACAAAAATAAAGCAAATATAAGCAATACATATTTAGAGCTTGGTGTAGGAGCAGGTGTTGTGCAGGAATATGGAGATGCTCTTCGAAGAAAGTGGCCGGATGAATAAATGCACCTTTTCTTTGACAACTTTTTTACATCTCTGCCATTACTGGAGATGCGTTTGTGGAACTGGTACTGTGCGGGATGATCGACTACCAGAAGAAAACCTAATGGAAAATAAAGCTTTCAAGAAGAAACATGTGGGGGCGAGTGTTCAGGTTATAGGCGACCTAATTTTTCACTGTTTGGGGATTTATATGTCAATTAATGCTGAGATCAAGTGTGAACTGAACAAGCTTCTCCAAAATAAATATAAATGAAGTGTTTATTATTAGGGGTAATTTTGTAAAGCAAAGGCAAAGTTGAACTAGAACATTTCTAAACTGAAATTTTACCGGCTGTATATGAATCTTCCTTTTTCAGGTTAACACTTTGAAAGATCTTTCAACGAACCTGAGAGGGGTGTTACGTTAATTCTAAAAATTACTCAATTCTTACTTTATGGAAGATTTCAATATCGCGATTTGGCCGCGTTAGGGTTTATTAGCAGTGAACTATTATATTTTTGGTATACCTATGTACATCCGAAATTTATAGTTTCATAGGGGAAACGTCAATGTAACTATGCTAAGATGAATTATCATTAGGAGCATGTACTTGTCATAAATGCAGCTCTGTATATAAGCGTAACTCGTCCAATCCTTTGGGAAGACTAAAAATTTAAATTATTATTATTATATAACGTTTTTTAGTCCTTTTGGGGAAAACTTCAATTCAAACATATCCAGTCCATTGATTGAAAGCTTGGAAATAATTTAAGATTACTGAGGGAACTGTTGTTTATTTACTCGTCCTGATTCTTCTCTGGACAAGTTAGCACCCATCCGTTATTTTTTTGACAAATTCAACGCAAATTTGCCGAAGTATTTTTGCCTATCCGAATTTACGACCATAATTGAAAAGTTGGAGGCCCTTCGAGCTTTCGAGTTTACATGCCAAATAAACCGAATCGATACGAAATTAAAATATATTCATAGGTTGACGCCAAAATATTTAACACTGCAGCTTTAGAAGTTTCTGTTGGGAAGCAACCCTCTAGGCCATATGTAGCTGATACTAGTAACCGGTCTTTAGTTCAACAACTCTGCATGCCAATTTCCGGAACGAATAGAAACGTCACAATGGATAATCCTTTCTAAGGCCTCGCAGAAACACTGCTTCATTAACATTAGCTTACCACTTTAGGGACAATTAAAAAAAAACAAAAGGGTTCTACCTGCATGCTTCATGCAACAAAACAGACCAGAAAAAATAAGTATGTTTGGTTATAAAGGAAAATTTATTATTGTGTCCTACATTCCAAAACATAAAAAAATGTTTTGTTGCTCTCTACTATACATCACGATGATACGATTGACCAGAATTCTGGAAAACCTGAAATGATAATCACGTATAACAACATTAAGGCAGGGGTGGATACAGTTAACAAAATGTGTGCCGCATACAACTCTGCAAGATCTACATGTCGTCGTCCAATGATTATTTTTCTATTCGACAATGAATATTGCTGCTATTAATTGTTTTATCATACTCAAAAGAAACTATTTCACTTCAAAGAACGAGCCCAGACGAATTTTTTTGGAGCAGCTTGGAATGCAACTTTTGGATGAGTATATTCGGCGACGTGCAGTACAACATAATATATCCATTCGAATCAAACAAATATGTAGCACGGATATAGAAAACGTGCTTCTTAACATTGAAACATTTGGACGCTGCTCCTATTGCAGCAGCAAGAAAGATAGAAGAACAGAATACAAACGCGAAAATTGCCACAAATTTTTATGTTTAGAGCATGTCAAGACTGTTTGTGAGGAATGCCTAAAGGATTTTGTAGATTAATGAAATACATCTCTCATTTATTTGTTCTGAAGTATTCAAATTAAGTTTTAGATAAAGTTTGTTATCAATATTATTTTTAAATTCCAACCTACATATACATATGTAGGTATAGAACTTTTGGCCAAGTTTCGTCAAGATCGGTCATGATGTCTGGATGTGTGTGTGTGTGTGTGTGTGTGTGTGTGTGTGTGTGTGTGTGTGTGTGTGTGTGTGTGTGTGTGTGCGTGCGTGCGTGCGTGCGTGCGTGTGCGTGAGCGTGTGCGTGTGCGTGTGCGTGTGCGTGTGCGTGTGCGTGTGCGTGTGCGTGTGCGTGTGCGTGTGAGTGTGCGTGTGCGTGTGCGTGTGCGTGTGCGTGTGCGTGTGCGTGTGCGTGTGCGTGTGCGAGTGCGAGTGCGAGTGCGTGTGCGTGTGCGTGTGCGTGTGCGTGTGCGTGTGCGTGCACGTGCACGTGCGCGTGCGTTGCTTGTGCGTGTGCGTGTATGGATGTATGTTAGTATCCACGATAACTCCAGAACGAAAATACCTACGTACTTAAAATTTTGTATTTAAGCTTGTGTTCATTTGGCTTAGATGATTCAGTTTTGGGAGAAATCCAGCGGCGGAGAGGGAGGTTTATTAGGGTCAGTTTTTTGTTTTTATCAAATATTTCTAAACCAGCTGCATATTTTAAAGATATAAAAATACCCAGACAAAGACCTTAAACATATCAATTAATTATATACTATGCAATTTTTTAATACGACGCATAATTTAGCGGTAAAAAATTCCTTAGGTACAATTTAAGTGATGGTTCAAATTTTTTTAAAATCTGAATAACGATTCATTTATTACAAAAAGTGCAGACATATTTTTGAAAGAAAATTTTATTTTACAAAAGTTTTCTTTATAAAGTTTCTTAATATAATGCAATGTAAGTAATCAAAAATAATCAAACATGAATGAAAATGGTTAAAATCATTAATATTTTATAGAAGCGGGTGGCTTTGGAATTTTGTTTTAAGGTAACACGTATTATTTATGTCTATCTGGAATGATGCTTTAAACGTCATTCAGACATAGATTACTGTTTTTGTTTTTATAACGTTGCCAGTTTTCGTTATGAACGTATGAACGAGGTTGCATGGTCATGCTAAAATGAACTATAATTAAAATTATTTCATTTGTTTAATTTTTAAGTTAGCATCTAGATGTCTACTAATCTCTGTTTTTCCAGAAGTTTTAAACATCTTTGTGACATAGATTATTGTTTTTGATTTTAAAATGTTGCATATTTACGTGATGAGCTTATTATAAAAGTATATAAAGGTATAATTATTCTAAAAAATGTTATTAAAATTATTTCATTTCTTTTAATTTCCATTTTGTAGGTTGGAAAGTCGTGCGGTGTTTCATACCAGATATTTTTATACTTGAATAAAAACATATACCTAACTAAAATGTGTGTCAGTGTGTGTGACCTATTAGCTAAAATAAGTACTTTAGAATTAGTTTTTCACTGTCTTTTAGAAAAATTATGTTTTTCTTGCAGTTTACAATTACAGTATGTTAACTGCGGAAGGTTAAGATGGCGTTTTCGGTTATCGTTTTATGGTCCTTGCGCATCATTCCAAAACTTGAATGCAAGCAAGCTCTTTCGTATTGCAGTTTAGACTTTTCTAGAATTAGATGCGGAATAGCAAAGTTCCTGTTTCCCTGATTTCATCTGGTGTTCTATTACTACTGCTTTCAAAATGAAAAAAGATCACGAAATAGGAGAATTACATACAGGAAACGTATAATACTTATAATCAATGTCAAGTATTTGAGCGTTTCCTTGTTTCATATTGGACAAGAGCTATTATATCCCAATGCTCCCTTCCGTGGTTGTTAGAATTTATTTCCGAACTTTACTATGTGTTCCGTCGTAGATGAAATAATATTTCGTGCCAAATTGGGTGTTATTGTTATATTCATGTGACACTTTTTCTCTTAATACATACATAACTATTTTATTTCTCACAGGCGAACCTACAATTTGCAATTGTAACGTGAATCAACTTATGTAAAGCAAAATTTGAATACCCGCGTGAAGTTGATAGCCAAAGTACAGCAGCCAAAATGCCGAAAACAACCTAACGACCAGTGACGTGCCGTTTATCACTAGAAAGCAATATGCGCATGGCCACACGTTCAAACTAGCACTTGAGATTCAAAAAATTTTCCATCACTCTCAGACAACTTTTATACTTTGACAATTACAAGCTAATTTGGATATACGGTTAGTGTCCTCAAAAAAATTGACAAGAAAAAGATTTACATTTTAACACTAAAAGGTTTATTCACATTTATCCCTAGTATACCGAAAAAATTGGCAATCATTTACTACCCGTCTGAGGGGTGGAAGTCCATCCATATCCAAAATAGGAACCCTTAGAAAAAGTTTTCACATTTTAACCCTTACAATGTAATTCGCATTTACATAGTATCCCCAAAAAATTGACAATCATTTACTATCTGTCTGAGGTGTCTAAACCCACCCCCAAGTATTAAAAAATTCATACAACCACCTTAGAAAAAAGGTTTCACATTCTAACCCCCCACAATGTAGATCGAATTTACCACTAATATTCCCAAAAAAAAATGGCAATCATTTACTGCCCCCCTGACGGGTCGAAATCTACCCCCAAAGTATTAAAAAATTCATAACACCCTTAGAAAAAATATTTCACAATCCAACCCTTAGAGTATAATTCGCATTTACCACTGTAATCCCCAACCAAATTGGTAATCATTTACTGCCCATCTGAGGAGTTGAAATCCACACCCAAAGTATAGAAAAATTCCAAAAACGTCCTTAGAAAAAAGGTTTCACATTCTAACCCCCCACAATGTAGATCGAATTTACCACTAATATTCCCAAAAAAAATGGAAATCATTTACAGCCCCCCTGAGGGGTTGAAATCTACCTCCAAAGTATTAAAAAGTTTATATAACACCCTTAGAAAAAAGGTTTCACAATCCAACCCTTAGAGTGTAATTTGGATTTTCCACTAATATCCCCAAAAAAATTGGCAATCATTTATTACCCGTCTAAGGGGTTGAAATTAACCCCCAAAGTGTTAAGAAATGTATATAACACCCTTAGAAAAAAGGTTTCACAAAAAGGTTAAACATTCTAACTCCTACAATGTAGTTGGCATTTACCGCTGATATCCCCAAAAAAATTGAGCATGATTTAATGCCCGTCTGAGGAGTTGAATTCCAACCCCAAAGTACAAAAAATTCATGTTATTGGTATAGCTTCAATAGAATTACATTTGTAGGGCAGATATTGTGATAAACGACTTACAATAAAGACGGCATGCACGTTTTATGTAATAGAACGAGACTAGTCGTAGGTAGGTTTTCAATAGTTATTTGTAATAAATGATAGGTAAACAAATTTTTCTTTAAGTAATTTTAATATATAGGTGTATATAACATGGTAAGTCATAGAATAGGGGTAGCTTATCTTGCCTGAGTATCCAAGGGAGCAAAACGAGAATGTTTTATATTAATAAGGGCCATAACTTTTCTGCTACTCGATCCGAGGTACACACGATTGGTGTCGACTTACTCCTTTTTGGTGCCAAATGTAGGTCAATCACAAGTAAAGTGATTTAATTTTCGAAACAGGTCATGTATTCATCAAGTCATCTGCCTCAGATTTGCCAACCTCGCCAACACTGCGAGACTGCCTTAAATTAATAAGGCCCGCAACTTTTTGGCTGTACAGAGGTACACACTGGTGCATACTGTGTCGCTTTGGTGCCAAATGTAGGCCAATAACAAGTAAAGTAGATTTAAAGTCAAAGACAATCAAGTCATGTCGTATTGATCAAGTCAACTGCCTTAGATTTTCCAATCTCGCCAATACTGCGAGACTGCCTTAATTTAATGATGCCCGCAACTTTTCGGCTGTACAAAGGTACACACAGTTGGTGCATACAGACTCGCTTTTGTGTCAAATGTAGGCCAATGACAAATAAAGTCGATTTGAAGTCCAGATCAATCATGTCATATCGTCTTCATGAAGTCAAGTGCCTCAGACTTAGCATAACTTTGGGGGTGGTTTTCAACCCCTCAGGCGGGCAGTAAATGGTTAACAATTTTTTTGGGGATATTAGTGGAAATTTCCAACTACATTGTAGGGTTTAGAATGTGAAGTCTTTCTGCTAAGGGTGTTATGTGAATTTTTTAGTACCTTGGAGATGGGTTTCGACCGCTCAGACAGACAGTAAATGATTGTAAATTTTTTTTGGGATACTAATGTTAAATGCGAATGGAAACGTAAGATTTAGAATGCCAACCTTTTTTTTAAGGGTGTTATATGATTTTTTTAATACTTTGGGGGAGGACTTCAACCCCTCAGAAGGGCAGTATATGATTGCCAACCTTTTTGACGATATTAGTGGTAAATGCGAACCACAGTGTGGTAGTTAGAATGTGAAACCTTTTTTCTATTGGTCTTATATGAATTTTTCCATACTTTAGGGGTGGATTTGAACAACCAAGACAGGCAGTAAATGATTCCCAATTTTTTTGAGGATAATAGTGGGAAATGCGAATTACATTGTAAGGGTTAGAATGTAAAACCTTTTTTCTAAGGGTGTTCTTTTGAATTTTTCTATGCTTTGGGGATGGATTTCAACCCCTCAGACGGGCAGTAAATGATTACCAATTTTGTTGGGGATATTAGTGGTAAATTCTGAGTATATTGTGTGGGTTAGAATGTGAAACCTTTTTATAAGGCTGTCATATGAATTTTTCTATATTTTGGGGGTGGATTTCAACCTCTCAGACGGGCAGTAAATAATTACCAATTCTTTTGCGAATACTAATGGTAAATGCGAATGACATTGTAAATGTTGGAATGTGACACCCTTTTTCTAAGGGTGTTCCATGAATTTTTTGATACTTTGGGGGTGGATTTAAACCCTTCAGACGGTCAGTAATTAATTGCCAGTTTTTTTGGGGATAATAGTGGTAAATGCGAATTACACTGTAAGGGTTAGAATGTGAAACCTTTTTCTAAGGGTGTTATATGATTTTTTCTATATTTTTGTGGTGGATTTCAACCCCTCAGACGGGCAGTAAATGATTTCCAAATTTTTGGGTATACTAGGGATAAAAGTGAATAATACTGTTCGTGTTAAAATATAATACCGTTTTCTTGACACGTTACATTCAAATTCGCTTGTAATTGTCAAAATATAAAAGCCGTTTTCTGAGGGCGATGGAAATTTTTTATTATTTTAAGTTGTTGTGCTAGTTTGGATTTGATGTTAAGGGTGGGACTTAAAATTTCCTGTTTGGCTGCTGGATAATGGCAGCTTAAACGTGTGAATATGCTCATATTTCCTTTTAATGATAAACGGCGCACCACTGGTCGTTCGGTTGTTTTCGGCATTTTGGCTGCTGTATTTTAGCTACCAACTACACGCGGGTATTTTGAATGCTTTATAAGAATAACGATGGATTGCATTATTTAGGTTTTTACGAAATCAAATGTTAAAGCCACTATGATTCTGACAATATGCAGAATTTTTAATACGGATAATAAACAGTGAAATCTTTAGTAACTTAATCATTGCTGTTATGATATTTTATGTAGTCATAATAATAAACCCTCTCGTTTGCATTGCGTCATTTGTGAATGTATGCGGTATATCATTAATATAAATTTGCTTTTTATATAAAATTTTAGCTTAAATTAATTTCTATTATATGAACAGAAGCTATTCGTGCGCGTATTGTAACGAAAAAAATTATTATACGTAACGAAGTAAATTAATTTAAAAATGCTTGTTTTAATATAATAATGTCGTTTAAGCACGGTAACCTTTGCATCGATACAATTGAATAATGAACATATTTTCGGAAGCTTTGTAAAAATTTTACAAGTGCCTGGTTAAATTATTTTTCCATTGTTTTGAGAAGAATGGAGATTGCAGTGTTTTTCGTTAATTTATAAATAACATGAAGATTACTAATTTAATAGAGATTATGCTCAATGTACTGTAATGGTACGAAAACTCTTAGTTGTTTACATACACAATGTAACATTTCCAATATTGTAGGATGCGCTCGTATTAGAGAGACTTTCTAGATAATATTAGTCCTTACTGATTAGTTAAGTAACATCACGTGTTATAACACGTGTATTAAATAAATTGGGTTTTGAACTGTTAATTTGTGCACTAGGTACTTGATATACGTAACGGAATCTTTGATCTTATGATTTCTGCAAATTATGTAAATGAAATATTGTATAATGTTACATTCTAAACCATTGTCATTCATATACTCTCTGTGATAATTCATTTAATTTGTTCACTAAATTATTTAGTGTACGAGGAATCAAAATATTAAGCTTATTAATGTTTTCTAACGCTAAATGAGGGAAACAAGACGAGGCAAAAAATATCCTAATGAGTTGAGTTATTCTATTTCAACATAATTGAGAATGTACGTAACAAAAAGTTCTTAAAAAATGGTTAGTAATATAAGGGGCTTTATTGTGCTTAGTTCTAAAGGCAAACTGACTATTGAGTGTGCCGACGTTAAATTTCGAAATCTCCTTTAGGTAAATGTCATTGATTTATGCAAAACCCAATTTATTTAATACACGTGTTATAAACCGTGCCGTTACTTAACTAATCAGTAAGGACTAATTTTATCTAGAAAGTTCTCTATACTACGAGATTATACTTAGCCTGCGAATCGTATAATATTTGAAATGTTACATTGTGTAAACAATTGACATTTTTCGTATCATAAGAGTAGAACATTCAGCATAATCTATATTAAATCAATAATCTTTATGTTATTTATAAATTAACGAAAAACACTTCTTCTCGTTAATACAAAGGAAAAATGATTTAAGCGAGGCACTTTAAAATTTTTTACAAAAGCTTCCGGAAATATGTTCATTATTCAATTGTATCGATGCAAAAGTTACCGTGCTTAAGGCATGATTTTAGACGCACGTGTTATGTTGAAAACAATATCTTTGACTTCGACAAATTCCCTGTTTATTTATAGATATATCAACTTAATTTTTTTTCTACACACGAAGGAAAAGACACTGTAGGGCTATAGAGGCTCGCTCGTTTTGCGTGGTCGCCTTCAGGGGAGTTTTATATAAAGCCGCAAACTCTTTTAAATTGAGCAATTTTAACATACTGTAATTCAGGTAATGATAAGAATTCGAAAATTGTATTTCTGCATAACTTCAGAGATCAGCTGGAAAAATTCCGCGACTGAGTAATCCTTCTAAGAAAATGGATCGCCGCGTCATACCTCGAAGTTTTGCCGCCGAAACTACGAAGGGGAACACATCACTCCTACCGCATCCGATCGAGCGAGGTTCTTCGAATTTATTCATTGCTGTTTCCACTTTCCTGTACTCCCCGTTACTTGTTGCGAATTTGCATATGCGATCCGCAAAAATCTGGCCTTAAACGACATTATTATATGAAAACAAGCATTTTTAAATTTATTTACGCCTTTACGTAAAATTTTTTCTTTAAAATACGCACACGGATAGTTCCATGCATTTGCAACTTAAGAGCGGTATAGGGTATAGGTGGTTAAGAAGAAGCTTGTGTAAGGCCGGACTATACATAACATTTTCAATGTGACTGATTGAGAATGGCATCCAATAAGATACAACTAACGTTAAAAATATTATTCCAGATACTCAATCAGGGTTTAGGCCTAATTACAGTTGATGCACTGCTTGAACGAAAGTTGTAGATGACGAGGACGAGAATACAACTCGCCGAAAGCCACATATATCGCACTAGTACAAAATTCAATAAGCCAAGCTGTGGAAATGAAACTCATATGGATTATAATAATACGCGAAGAGCTTAAGCGCAATACACCTGCGCAATAAGTTACGGCGCAACATGCGCAATAAACTACTCCGCAACCACTAAAAAGTTTAATATATATATAAGTTCTCAAAAATATATGTTGGATTACTCAGTGTCTGAGCGGCAAAGAAATCAGACTTGTAAGTGAAAGGTACCAAGTTCGAATCTGAGAGTAGTCAAGTGCTTGGAAATAGTTATTTACGTTATAAGTTCGGTGCACTCAAAATTAAGAAGGACCAAAAATGCATTTGTTCAAACCTGCATCAAAATGGATAAACACCTTGGTTAGCGGGGTTGCTAGGGACGCTAGGGTTGTTTGTTCACAATTTGCGATCAGTCAAAAAAGTAAAAATGTGTGATGAAAATATGAAGAATTCTTAGAAAAAAGAAAAGCAGCTACAGCAAAACTTGTTCTCCTCAAGTGTGAGGAGCGTTACAATAAAGAGTACAATGTAAGTAGTTTTTCTGTTTTAAATACATAGTTTTAGTACAATTTGTTCCATTTCTAGTCCAAAAAATACTGCGTTTCTTCTTTGTGGAGCAAATATGTCTGCAACACAAATTCGAATGTCAATAACAATGCCTCAGCCGCAATAATACGTCATAAAGAAATTTGTCCACTGTAAGTTAATGGACACAAAAATTACACAATTAATATTAATTTTCAGATTCCAAAATATCCGTAGTTCTAATTGGGGGTTGTAACTTGGTTTATTTTTGATAAATATGTTACAGTTAGTAAATAAATTTTTCTTATAAAGCCAGCTTTGAATTGAGTTCCGTAAAAATCCTACCCTACCGTAAAAATGTGTTTCACTATCGACTACACTCTACCGTAAAACCCAATATTACAGTACAGTATGAAATAAAAAATTATAACATATGAATTCGACTCAAGTGCGAAAACAGTCCTTCTCAGGACTAAGTCTGATGACGGAAGTAGAGTCCGCTTTTGAGACGTTGCGCTCAAAAAGCAAAAACTGTGGAAATAGACCGATCAACTAAACTAATAGCTTCTAATCTTCAATTCTGTCAGTTACACTGTTGCGCAGATGATACTTATGAATATGTAAATGAAGACTTTAATACATTAGTAAATACCTATCATTCTGATTCACTTAGCGTAAATCCTAAAAAATCTGTGGCAATGTTTTTTGTAGAGCAAATAAACGTCATGAACTCTTATCTAAGGCAAATGTATTGATTTAAGGTGAAACAATAGAATTCAAGGATGAAATTAAAAACTTAGGTATTTATCTTGATTATAAGTTACAGTTTAAAGAGCACATATCACGCTGCCTACAAACGGCATATGGTAATTTGAAACACATATATACTTGAAGAACTTGTTAAATATCAAGGTAAAGAGTCTGTTGTGCGATACACTTATTCTGTCAAAACTACATTTTTATAACAGTATTTATAACTTCTGTATAATATACTCTGTAGATGAACGACGTGTACAAAAGTTACAGAATGCTTGTTTGAGATTGATTTTTGGCATAATGAAATTTGAACGGATTTCTCATAAACTCAAGGAAGTGAATTGGATTAACGTGGATAGTTTTAACTGTCTATCATTCTATAATTTTAAGTAAAAAACCAGCTCACCTCTATAACAAAAATAGTTTCAGAACGGCCGTGCATCGAATTTATGATTTAGGGGGTTAATAGGTCCACCGTTTCATCGTACAGCTATGTATCAAAGGTGTTTTAGCTATAATATTTACAGGTACTACAATTGTCTCCCTCATTATCTTAAGTCTGTTAGCTTAATGCAATTCAAACTAAAGTACAAAATATCCTTACAACGCCAACAATTTGATTAGTCAACGCACTGTATGATGACTACTTAAGCTAGAAATGCATAAACAAAACTCTTTAATTCTTTAGTATGTAATGTAGTATGTGTATAGTACGTAACGGACCGAGAAAATTTTATTATTGTAATAAACGTTTGTAAAATCGCATTTGTTAGTAATGAATGGGTTTTAATATCTTGATAATAAGTCGTGATTCGCTAATATTTTTGTTGTTTTGTTGTTTTGTGTAAGAAATATTGGAATGTACGTAAATGTTTGAGTAAGGTTTGAAAAGAAAAGGAAAACATATACTAGGGTACAGTGCATGAAATTAAGATTTCGTTCAATAATGAATGTGAAAAATCTTCCCACGTAATAATTTCTGTTTATTTTATTGCTTTTGAAAAACGGGAGTTGATTCAGGATAGGTAGTTGGAGTCGAAGGGGAAGGCAGTTGCGTTTAGAATTTTGATTGAGCCGGATTGATTGGATTGTTTACTTATAAACCCTCATTGTAAACCGTTCTGTCTATAAATATATTCGATCATGTATAGTTTAGGAAAACTACTAAAAACGCGAATTCGTCCTTTTCTTTTTGTGTCAGTTTTTCCAAAAATTAATCGATAAATAATCGCATGGCGTGGAGATTTAAACCGTGTATCTTAACTCGTCGTGTTTGTGATAGAGTTGTTAACTAAAGGGAATATATTCAAGTGTAAGTAGGTATTTTAATGAAATTAAAGCTCGCAGCAACCAAGTCAACAAGCCTATGTAACGTATTAAAAATCAATCATTGCCTTGCAAGAAGTATCGAATTATGCACGCCGGCTCCTTACGTTGAAATCTGTTATAATAAAAGGTGTGCGCTTTAGACAGTACCGTAACCCTTCTCATTGTTAGTGTGACTTGGCATCGTTGACTTTATATTTGTGTAGAGGTGGGCGTGAAAAACGTGTAAAAATAAATCCCGGTTATAACTGTAAATAGGCAATACCGAGGGTTTACGCACACACGGGTCCAGGTGACATTAAAACATCTCGAATTCCATTTTTACTGTTTTCTTCTATCGCTTTGTATTGATGAATGTGTAGACTGAGAAAGGGGCGCTGTATTTTCTAACGCAGTCACTCAAGCTCGTGTACCGGTCACATTGTTATGATTTATTTACACATACCCTTGTAAGGCTTTGTTTTAATAATTTTGTTGTCTTTGATTCAGTTTGTTTAATTATAATTGTTTGAATGCGAACTAATTTCTCTTTATATGTAATTTATTGTAATTCTACGTATGTATTTTGTGCTTTATTAGTCATTAAACCATTGCGTACGTGTAAATTCCTTGCCTATTTTCTTTGACCTTGCATTGCAGTTACCTTATTACCACCCGTTTAATTTTACTGTTTGTTACATTTTATATGTACCGTAATCTGCATTATGAATTTCTTATTTACTTAAAGACCAGCATGATCGGTTTTATAGGGCCACATGTTTGGTATTACGATTTTTATGCCGATTTATTTATGACACAATTGTGGGTGTGATTACACTGTTTTATTTTTTATTGTATTTATGTGTAGCTAAACTGCTTTTTATTTTTTTTGTCCCTTAATGTTATAAATTTGTACGCACTTTAACCTGGTCTAATGGTGTTTTGCTATATTGAACCTTTTCATTGTTTTTTGATAGTTGATTTATTAATGTAATTGTGCAATTACTTATTCATGAATAAAGTGGGTTTTCTTGGTGGTTCTTTCCCAACGTAGTAAATTAACGGGTTAAACCATCAATTGCGCAAAGCTCGTTAATTTTAACTTGAGTGGTTTCATTGTTTACCTGTCCCTCATGATGCAACACTTAACCTCATCAGGCGTATCTAATTCAAATAACACAGCGTACCTACCACTAAATGGCCAATTCCTTTGATCTGATATAAGGTTTGCCAGTAATTAAATAACAGAATTGTAAATAAATTCTAACGTTTTAATTATTGCCAGGAAAGTCAATGTAAGACAAGCAATTAATTTGAGTAATAGTAGCATTATTGTCAGTAAAACCAAGATACATCACTTAGCGATTATTTTGTTCTTGAATTTGCATTCTTGTGAATAAGTTCAAATTACACTTTTTAAGATAGGGTACCTGGAGACGCTACAGTATGTATATCATTTAAGCATTTAAATTATGGGTTGAGCGCAGGAGCAGGAAGTGATAATTTATCATTACAACCTAAGCTCCGCCTATTGGGTAATGTAAATCCTCTATACGTGTATAAAAATTCATAAAGTAGCTCAATAAAGGCATGTTATTATTATTATGTATTTCAAAGCGGTAACACAAAATGGTATCAAATAACCTAAAATCATAGAATTTTGTTTTTTCAAATCACAGTCAGAGCATTTTTTCCAGCGTATTCTGTAAGTAACTGAAAATTTTATTACGGCAATTCAAAATCGATTCCACGTATGAAAAATTCTAAAAATGTATATAATGCTTCTATATTTATGCATCTTTGGAAAGTGGAACGGTACATCCGCCGTGTTTTAGGATTTGATGTTTGCAAATAATCACCACAAATTTTATATAAAAGTAGACAAAAACAAATAACGCATATTAACTGAAACCAAATTATGTCCAAGACAATTTGATGCCATGTTAATTAAAGTCTAGGTGCTTCGAATTACGAAAATTTCGTTTAAATAATCCGTTTATTTTGGAGTCCTTTAAATCTGGTATAAATCCGATTAGAGCCCGGAGTATGTGCAACAATGAAATCAAAATCTTTAACCATTTAAACTAATGAAAGGTCATGGGTGTAAATCAAACAAAGCATCTACATACTTATTTGTTTGTTAATATGCTACAAATTAAGGGCGAAACTTTCAAATTCACTGTCCGTTTTCTATACATCTTGTCAAATTTCCATTTGTGTTTCTTGGTCGTAAGTATACTCCGAGGATCGATTATAGAAAAGAATCTGTGTCCAATATAAAACTCGAAAACTAAAGGGTCGTATATTGCATACATTAACGTACTATCTACCAACTACACCTACCAGAAATTTATATGAACATTACCTGTTATTCCTACGATCAATAAATAACCTACCCTTACTTTACGAAAACATCCTACTAAGGGCAACTGGTTACTACATCTAATCAGATTACCGACTGGGTCCTGAAGGACCGTCCTCGCCAAAAAAGGTTTGAAGTAATCGTGTCGTCCAATATTGTGTTTTGTGTATTTGGTCCATCCATCTCAACGTGTACATATCCATTATAACTGGCATAAGTTTATATATATATATATATATATATATATATATATATATATATATATATATTCAATGTTTAAGGTCTCTGGCGCCTGGCATCCCAAACTTCCATGCACACCTATGGGACAGTGGCAAACGCCCCTTCCTATATTAACGCGTGATAATCGAATGTTGACCAAGTTTAAATTGTTTGTTGTCCACAAACTTTGGTCCAGGGTAGTCCGAACCTCGGTATCGAACGTAAGCCCCTTCTCGCGTAAGTTTTTGTGATTTTTATTACAAATCTCTTAATTTTACTTTCTAGGCACCACGATCACATCAGATCATATAACCCTACTGGTCAAAACTTCATTTTGTCCAGCTCCCCCTACACCTTTTCAAAAGCAGACTGGAATGTGTTCTCCGAACACATCTCCAACAACCTTCCTACACCCAATCTTTAAACAACCCAAGATCTCGAGAAAGCCATTAGAGACCAAACTTCCGTAATTACGGAAGCGTACGATATCTCTGTACCACTAAAAAATATCGACACTTCCCGCAAACCGCTCCCACAACACATTGTGAACTGGATCAAAGAGAAAATACGAATCTATCGTCAATTCTTGCGATCCAGGGACCCGGCTCTCAAGACCGAATAAAATCACCTTAACGCCTTAATCAGGCCAGAAGCCAACAAACACGTCGAAAACTCCTGGACCAAAGCCACCTCCCAGCTAGATTACAGAAATGGTAAACTCTTCTGGCAACAGTTTAATAGACTGACCAGAAGGAAAGTCAACCCTAAATCCCACCTAACCGACCTACAGGGTAACCTAATCTCCTCCGACCAAGGAAAGGCCGATTTCTTTGGTTACCACCTCTAATCCATGTTCCAATACCCCGATCATCCCCAATTCAATAACCGGTTCAAGGCACTCCTCAAAGAATTCCGTAACCTTAACCTTCCTGAAATCCAACTCGATATCGAGAATCCTTTTCCCCATCACGCCCGACCAGGTCCGCACATATTTCAAAAAAGGGAAAAACTCTGCCCTAGGTCATGTCGGCCTAAATCGTAAAATCCACCGTCATTTACCCGACCGAGCCCTCCGATTACTATCCAACATCTACAACCAATGCCTAATCCTATCACACTTCCCGACGGACTGGAAATCGGTCTCCACCGTCATGATACCAAAACCCCACGCCGACCTAAACTCACCCTCCTGCTATAGACCAATCTCTGTCCTGAGTGGCCTCGGAAAATGATTTAAGCATATTCTAGCCAGGCGACTCAGGGACCACCTAGAATTTAACGATCTCCTACCCAACAGCCAATTCGGCTTCCGTCCCAATCGAACGTGTCACGATCCCTCGTTGAAACTACTTACAGAGACCACCAGAGCATTCAATCACAAGCAATGCAATCTGGATGTGTTTCTGGACATTAACCACGCATGTGACAGGGTCTCCTGCACAAGATCCGTAACCTCAACACTCCCGACCCCTTCTCCAAACTCCTACTCGTACCTGACCAATCTGTCAGTTCGGGTCAAAGTAGAGAAAACCTTTTCAGATCCCTTCCAACCTTTCCAATCTTCGCATCCGACATTCCCGAAGTCACACAACCCGGAGTAGTCGTTGCGCAGTTTACGGATGATACCGCCTTCTAGACGGTTAATCGGAACTGCGAAACGGCCTCCCGCCTCATATTCAAAACCCTTCGGAACTTCTCCAACTGGGCGAACCGGTGGAGAGTCTCCGTCAATCCCACCAAAATCCAAACAATCCTCTTCCGACATCCTAATTACACCGAAGATAGGTTCCCAAACCTTGCCTCCAGAAAAGTTTCCCTCGCCCTAAACCAAGAAAGACTGCCACTACAACAGAAGTCACCTACCTAGGAATCCTCTTTACTAGAACCCTCAATTTGCTCCCCGATGTACAAAGAACACTTAACAGGATAAGAAACCGCGCAAACCTACTGGGCGTCCTCCGGGGTAGAATCAGAGGCTGCGACCCCAAAACACTACAACACACTCACAAAACATATATTCGACCTGTTATGGATTTCCAAGCACCAATATATAGGAACATAAACCCCAATCACCTTTCCTCTATTGCTTCCTGTGAACGCCGAATACCCAGACGCATACACAGGTTACCTCTGAGGTACCTTAGCGACTTCACAACACAACACGCAAACATACCAACCATCACACACAGAATCCAAACACATAAAAGAACCTTCGGCGACATTATCACTACCACAGAGATCCTTACCAGACCCTACAACTACCGTTTTCTCCAGTTCCCACGAATAAAACCTAAATTAACACTCAAATATCCCCTGCGATCCTTGCACAACTCCTTGACGACCTCCCCGAGGAGATTCCCTGTACTAAATTCCATATGCCCTCCGCATCCCTCGTCTATTCGATGACGACTCAGCAAGAAACCGGACGACGAATCTAATAATGACACTAAGAACGCTACACCCCACTAAACAACATACATTTAAGCCAATTAACGCATTATTAAATATTAAATAAATAAACCTCTTTTCTTTTTTTTACACCAAAGATAATCACATTTCATGATTGTAAACTATAAAATAACACAAAACATCGCAACACCAACAAAAATGGATTAACCCGGACTGAAGAGAAGGACTCCTGAACAGTCTACGACTAAGATATTTAAGCTATAAATAAGTAAATACTAACCATAAGCATTAGCATGCTAACAAAAACAAATACATTTTGGTCAGGGCAGTTTGTTCTTCGGTCGAACATAGGTCTCTACCACGCTTAAGAGCTCCTGCGATTTTTATTGCGCACTGTAAAGCAATCAAAAAGAAAACTTAGTGTTTTCGAGTTCAACGGTCCGCGCATCGTGATTTTCGCCGCTTCGGAGTTAGATATGTCACTGCTTGCATGCAGGTAATACGAAGAGCGGACATCAGAAGTGGATCCACAGATAATACGAAGAAGCGGACATCAGAAGAGGATTCACAGCCTAGCAGCAAGCAGGAGCCGCAAGATACAGCAGGATAACGCGAAGAACAGAAGCATACAGAACACCGCCAACACAAGGATCGACGCCGGGAAGTAAGCAATAGGTATCACTTAATAAGGGTGTGAGGTTGCACCTCAGCGGAGACCCAGCCTTGCACTAACCACAATTTTTCTTATTTTTTACTTGTTTTATTTCCGCTAATTTACTAACAACAGTCGTGATGGTGAAGCACAGTCGCCATCGTGCAACACTCACGGTTGTGTCCCCAACTCCCGACACCGCCCGTCCATCTACACCTACACATAAGCACACACCCTCACCTCGCCGCCACCGTCCTCACGCACACGCTCCCATTCAAACTTCTCATCGATTTCCACCTAAACACACTCCTACATCCCTACACGTTCCGCTGCCTCCACAAAATCTTCAAAATCTTCACACAAACCACCTAAACCTTCACACATACAAATCTACCCTGCTACCTACACCCGCCCAGCAACCTACACCACTAATCCTAATCCTACCCGCTCTCAATCTCTATGTATTGCATTCGCAATATCCCTAAATTTATCCATCACCACTCAAAAAACCCTGTTTAACTCCTTGAGACAACCACAACCACACCTGTGTCTTAGAGACCTCCTCTCCCTTACCGGACGGTACACAGCTTAGGTTGCGACATCAATTCGGCGCTCTCACCGTTACCCTAACCGAACTCTTCGATCCCGTCCCTCCAACTCTACTGCTAGACCCCTTTCTTTTCTTGTGTGATTCGTCACGTAGATACGGACATCCTATCCAAAAAGATCCGGTTGCGATCGACCTTCCTCATGTGAGCAAGGTCGTTCGTATCACCTCTAGGGGCACGAAGACTCCTACATCCCTAATCCGTGTCATCACCCAATCCAAAACCACCCTCGACTTCCTTCTCGCACGCGGTGTCGTCATGTTCGGACGACACTAACGTTGCGAACCCTCCCTTATCACACAACCTCTCCCCAAGTATTGCTATACCTACACGCAAGTAGGGCATACCACTAAAGAGTGTACTACCCGCTTCATCCGTTGCCTCAACTGTGGCGAAGATCACAGATCCACTTCCTGTAAATCCTATGGTAACTCACTGTATAACAACTGCGGGGAAGTACACCCTTCTTACTTCTTTATGTGCCGGAAACGACGGGAATCTCCCAGTTCCCCGTGAAAGATGGCAATCTTTGACCCAATTCTGGCTTCCAAAGACTCCGACTCGGAAGACCCCGGACACCTCAAACCCATCCCTGACACAGAGCCCCTCTTCATCAAACACTTCCTGCATGGCCACACCCACATCCTTCTTAGATGTTTCCCGACTGGCGAAATAGGGTCATTCGTGTCGTAGATTCGCTATCCCGATCCTCCTAAATACCACCTAGCCGACCTTCAGGGCAACCTAATCTCCTCTAGCCGAGGAAAGATTGACTTCTTTGGTCTCCACCTCCAATGCATTCTCCTATCCCCAGATGATCCTTTCTTTTCTTTGCCCCATCACTCCTGCCCGGGTTAACGCTGACTTTAAACAAAGGAAGAAATTCAGCCTCAGATCATGATGGCCTAAACCATAAAATCCTCCGGCACCTACCCGATCTAGCCCAATAAATCCCTTACCATATCATACTTCCCGACGGACTGGAAATTGTCCTCCACCGTCATGATACCCAAACCCCATTCCGACCTAACCACACCTTCCTCCTGCAGACCCATCTCCCTCCTGAGTTGCCTCGGAAAATGCTTCGAGTAAATTCTAGCCAGGCGACTCAGGATTCAACGAACTCCTTCCCAACAGACAATTCGGTTTCCGATCCAACCGTGTCACGATCCCTTGTTGAAGTTACTTACGGAAACCACCAGAGCATTCAATCAAAAGCAATGCAATTTGGCTGTGTTTCTGGACATTAAGCAAGCATTTGACAGGGTCTGCACGCCGGCCTCCTACACAAGATCCGCAACATCAACATACCCGACCCCTTCTCCTAACAATCTCACAATACAATACGCAAACATACCACCCATCACACGCAGAATGCAAACACTACAGAGGAACTTTGCTCACAAAAGAATCTTTGGCGACACAATCCCAACCCGAGAGAACCTTACCGCTCCTTATAACTACCGTTTCCCTAAATTCCCATGGAAAAGGACCAAACTAAAGCCCCCCGATTCTAACTGAACTGCTTGACGACCTCCCCGAGGAGATAGAAGAATCTCTAGATAATGTTCTATATGCCGTCTGCATTCCCCCGTCCCCGCTTATCTTTGAACGTAGCCTCTCGATTGTTATTTATTTTGCTTCCTATATTGTTTTTGACATTTCCACAAGTATTGTATGAATTTCTATTTTTGCGGCTCCTTCGTCTTGTTTGCGCTGATAATGTCGTCCTTATAAAAACCTTGGTCGAATTGACGACGTTTCGGCAAAACCATACTTGCTATTTTCAGGTCACTAGCTGTCACGTTAATACGACAAAAAAGATTTACATTATACAATTTTAGCAAAATTATTACTACAAAAAATATTTAGACAAAGCGAATATTAATGTGAAAGTAATGTGCATTATTAGTATGTGTAAGTATAAAATGTCTTGGAAAGTTAAACACCAGCTGATTTAGTGTAGTCAATTTGCATCTGAACCCATTGGAATCATATATGTATCTTTCAGATACACCGTGACCCCGTGTAATACTTTGCGCACTGCGAAAATACATGGGCACACCCGCAACTACTGCCATACGCAAGCACTTTGTGTAAAATATACAGGCAATCATATATTCAGTAAATTCCCGAAACGACCTGGAAAAAATCCTCAATGCATAAATTGCTTCGAAAAGCACCAGGTTCATTACAAAAGTTGTAGCTATTGGATTAAAGTAACCAAGAGCCAAATAAAAAGCTCTAGTTTTAGAACACAAAAACCACCAAGGGTATAAATATCCAGGATAATGTATATATATATATATATATATATATATATATATATATATATATATATATATATGAATTATCGTTTTATGTAATTATTATAGCAAATGCGACAGAAAAGATTTACATTACACAATTTTAGCAAAATTATGACTACAAAAAATATTCAGACAAAGCGGATATTCATGGAGTCTACCCAGAACGATAAAATGTATGAATTTGAATGTGAAAATAATGTGCATTATTAGTATGTGTAAAGTATAAAATGTCTTGGAAAAATAAACACCAGCTGATTTAGTGTAGTCAATTTGCGTCTGAACCCATTGGAATCATATATGTATCCTTCAGATACCCCGTGACCCCGTGTAATACTTTGCGCACGGTGAAAAAACTACCTTACATGGGCACACCCGCAACTCCTGTCATACACAAGCACTTTGTGTAAATGCCCGAAACGATCTGGAAAAGGATCCTCAATGCATACATTGCTTCGAACAGCACCGGGTTCATTACAAACGTTGTAGTTATTGTATTAACGTAACCCAGAACCAAATAAAAAGCTCTTGTTTTAGAACACAAAATAGATTATACTCCCAAGCAGTAAAAGCAGACAAGAATATATGACGCATGGGTCCTCATCTCCAGGACTAGGACCCAAATAATACCCCATTAATAAATAATTTAAGAGGGCAAATTAGAATGCCAACGATCTTAAATCTCAACGTTCAATATTTATAGAGCTTCACAATATAACGTCGATATTTCATGTATTACAGAGACTCATTTTGTCCCCACAGAAAAGTTTAGAATTGCTGGATACCACATCTATCGGAAGGAAAGGGAAGCAACTATTGCATCAGGTGGAGGTGCGATCATAATAAAAAAAAAACTCAGAGTGATTTTCAAAATATAGGAACTATCGCTATAAGAATACTTCTGGATAATAATAGCCCTTTAATTGTCACGTCGGCATTGCAACGGGCGTAGTACTCTTAGATACTACTTTTGTTTGTTTAACCCTCTCCAAAGAATAAGATTTGAGTTCTTTTAAACTCTTATAATTGTAACATTTTTGAATAACATTTAATACCTGAGATGATTATTTTTTATTACGTTTTATTAGTACTGAATGGGTTCAATTTATAAAGATATCATTTAATAGTTAATTTTTACTTTGCTTGCTAATTAATTTCGGTTTGCATAAATGAATTTTAAGCTTTATGTTTACTAACTCCTTTACTAATTGGTTGCAACGACTAGCGCATTTCAAAGATACGATTTCTGTTATCATTGCCCAAAATTATGCTCATTTTGATTTATTTATTTATCTGGATTACCATTGAGTTGACCTCTGTCTGCATTTATATATTCAATATTTGCTTAAGCTTTTAATATTAGTAATATTTGGCAACTAAAGTAAATCAAACGTTATACTCATTTAATTAAACTCCAAATCTGAACGAAAATGCGTCAATACGTCGTTTACAATATTTATAAAAATCAAACCTATAAGATAACCTTCTTAAAACTAACATATAACAAATAAAATCCTTATCAGAATTAAACGAATGTTCTCGTTTAATTGTGACAGTCAAATGTAAAGTTTCGAGAAACGAAACACAAAAAAGTTTTATTTATAAACACAAACTAAAAAGGTGCTTACTTATTTTCGTTGCAAAACTGATATGTAATGCTGGCGTTTCGTTAACCGATGATAAGGGGCGTTAGATAGGTTAGAGTCTGCTCCTCCGATAATGTCACCGGTGGGCACTCTGGTACCGTTTTTCCATTGTTGTCCTTATCTTTTTTTATACTTTTGTGTAGCGAAATACGCTTCTAATTTTCCTTCAATTAATGATTATAGTAAATAAGTGTTCGATATGTTTCCACTATTCAGTTTTTACTTAATTGTTCAGATCTAACAACAAATAGCCTGCGCAACAAAATGCAAGCTATTTACAAACCGCGAAGGCCCGCTTTTTACACATCAATAAATTCGAGTTATTGTCTGTTATACTTCGATTTCCCAATTTGGGTCGATTACAGTCTATTATATTTATTGTTCACTATTTAAACACAATTGATTACGGTTCTAAGATGTACAAACCGCGTTATCTTCACTTATTACGTCACTTTTATTATTTTAATACGGAAGGTAATTTTCTACTTCTTGCCTATCAACGCTAATTAATTCTTATTTGTAATTTTAACACTTTATATGGCAGCGTGACTATACAATGTCGCTTATACTGCGAATTCTGATCGCTTATTTTTTATGCGACCCTTTATGTTCGCTTACTTATCGCGACTGTTTGTGATCGCTCACTATACGCGGCTGACTTAAAAACTGCACATTATGGTTATGACAGAGTCTCATTCTCCTTTCAACACATTAATGCACTTGCAAATGCCTCGTATTTCAATATTTTCAAATTGAATATATAGATAACTTATTAAAATAAACTCAAGCTTTTCGTCTTAATATTAATTACATACAAATACAAATAAACAATAACCATTTCTTTATTCAGAAGAATAATATATAAATATCTAATCTCGTATAATTTAACAGCATACAAACCACCAAATAAACGGATTCCTAATGAAGAAATTGTCGAACTTTTCAATAGTAATCAACTCACACTAGTTTTGGGAGACGCAAAAAACACCATATGGGGATGCAGAGCCGGTAATCCTGACGGAATCAGGTTATATAGAATTATGACCGACCACAGCCCCTGATGATTTGACTTACTATCCGTACCGAATAGGTCACCAACCTGATATCTTAGATGTCGTATTGTGTAAAAACGTTACTAACCTAATGTACCAAACAGTAACACCTGAACTAGACTTGCATTATCTTCCTGTCATCAGTTTTCACAACAATACCTCCAATACCTATAATAGCTTATGGTAAGACTGATTGGGACACTTTCCCAGCAACTTTAAACCAAAAACTAAGACAGATTAAGCTCGGATATAGACGATGCAGTTTTACAGTACACATCCGCAATACAGGAAAGCGTACAGGAATCAACCACGCCATGGAAACACAGGAAATTTTCTAACCGTATTGGAACACCAAACTATATATTCGACCTAATCAAACACAGAAATAGTTATGGAAGAGAGTGGCAGAGACCTCCGTTACCATAACTGAACACACTGTATAATCAGTTATGTCATTTAGTGAAGCGAGAACATGATCGGCTAAGAATCCAAAAACAACTATTACCTTGAAGATATACAACCCCGTGATCCACTTATGTGATTGGCCTCCAAAACGTGTCCTACACCAGTCGAACGTAATCCATCCGATGGTAGCAAATAACACCACATATTCGTCGGAAATGATAAAGCATACCTATTAGCATCATATCTCGAACAGGTATTTATACCAAACATTGGAGAATATGATGAACACCTTGAAATGCAGATAACAAACAATTATCAATTTCCAATTACAAGATAGCACAGCAATTTCTTCTGTAACTACCCAAGAAATTAAATCTTACATAGTAATATTACCTAAACATAAAACTCCCGGACCAAGAACGTGGTAGCTTACTTAGCCACAATATATAATGCCTTCCTCAGACTGGGACATTTCCCGACTCTCTGGAGAGCTGCAAGCGTACTCCCCATCTATAAAGGTGGAAAACCTAAGGATTAACCAGATAGTTACTGACCTATTAGTCTTTTGTCAACCTTAGCCAAACTCTTAGAAAAAGTAATAAAAGTAATACTAGGTTGCAAGAATACCTACACCAAACGACATAATCTGCTCCTGACCAATTCGGCTTCAGAACGTCGCATTCAACTTCTCACTGTTTAGATTAAGTGAGACACTTCAAAGGGCGTTTGAAGAAAAAAGAATATACGGCAGTTGTATTCATGGACTTGGAACATCTGTTTGACAAGGTCTGGCATGAATAGCTCCTATATAAAGTGATACTTCTAGTTATTCTAAATTACTTAATTAAGATCATCCTCTTTTCTGACCAAAGAACATTTAGAGTAAGTATTAACTCAACTCTCTCCTGTACCAAACTCATAAAGGCAGGAGTACCTCATGGTAACATTTTAGGACCAACTTTATATAATCTGTATGTACACGATATTCCTTCAGTCATTAACTCAATACTAGACATATATGCCGACGACACGGTAATATTGACACAGAGCTCCAGTGTAGAAACGGCAATCGAACTTCCAAAACTCTATAAATATAACATATGAATGGCTCCAGAAATGGAAAACCAACATACATCCTGACAAATGCCAAACGAAGATGTTTACTCTCAAACGATATGCACGAATCACAATAATAAAAATTAATAATAACGGAATAGGCTGGTACCCTAAAGACGCAGCAGTAAAATATTTATGCGTATATCTGGATACTAAGCTAAACTAGGGGTACCGTATCAATAAAAAACCGAATGAATGCTACAACAGGTTGGGAGTATTATATCCACCTATAAACCGCAGATCTAATCTTAGGTCTGAATGCATTGTACTTATTTACCAAGGAATTGTGGTGCCAATCGCATCAAAAGTGCTCCGAATTGCAATTAAGTGCCCGTGGTGTGCCCGTAATACTCAAGTTCACTATGAACTAAGTGTTGGACTGAGTTTATCAAGAAAACTACAGTGAAGTTTTTCCAAAACCTAGTTCTTTGCTCAAGTGCTGCTACATTAAATCTCGGACAAAAGGACAATCACAAGCGCTTTAAACGCAAATTTCCACAAGATTTAATTTAAGAATTGTAGATATACTTAATATTTAATGCCGAAACTGAACGATAGAGGTGTGCCTCGATACTTAATTTCACCTGTTTAAGCGTTAAGTAATAGTAATAGGTAATAGTTAGTTGTTTTGTATCATATAACAACAAAGCCGTGTATTGCATATTATATTGTGGACACAGCTATAATAAATAGAAAAAAATACGCAAAATTTCGATTATGCGTAATATATACAGGGTGCCCCATTGGGAAATCCGCATACCTCAGGGGTAAATAGGCTCCCCAAGTGGTTATAAATAACCTATATGTAACGGGTTTCGGATAGTTTAAGATAAACCGTAAATTACTAATTTGGTTAGGTCTGGACTATAAAAAAAATTAACAAGTGCGCTTTGCTTCAAAACTATACCCTAGATATCAGTTTTTTAAATTTCTTTGCATACTTGAAGAGAGCAGAAGAAATTAAGTTAGTCTAATGTCTTCGTTGTTTCCACATACAATTTTATTGCTTGTTAATTTGAATCAAATCTAAATATTTAGAAAATAGAAGGTATAAGATTTAAACAGGCATTTTTTGTAATAAAAAAAGATTAACCGTTTTATTATCCTCTTAGTTACTGGGCTACAAGCAAAATGCATTTGGAAGGAAATGGCAAGAAATAGTCCATCTGCGACCAGAAGATCAATTCAAAATTTTACCGAAAGGGTATAGAGATGTATTAGTTAAAATGGTTGCCACTTTGAGCAATTGTTATAAATAGTTAAAAATTATTATTAATTTTATTAAATACATCAATAAAAAGTTTACCACGAGTAGGATTTGAACCTACGACCTGTACTTTGCTAGAGTACCGCGCTAACCAACTGCGCCATCAAGGTTCAAGCCCCAATCGAAGAAGAATTAACAAAATTGTATGCGGAAATACGGAAGACATTTGTGGTAACTTTATTTTTTTGCTGTTTTCAGATATGGAAACAAATTTTCAAAATTCTGAAATTTGTTAATTTTTTTCAAGTCCGGATGTGAAATCCAATTTTTATTTATACACCATTCTGCATTATATAGGACGAAAAATAAATGAAACAAATATGAAAAAAAGGTACAGTGTGGTTCGTAAGTTACAAAGAAAAAAAAACCACCAAATGAATAGATCGCCCTGTATCCGGTTACAAAGGATCTGAAATCCATAAATATAGGTTATTTAGATCCACCCGGGTGTCCCCCGCTTACCCATGAAAGTATGCGTATTTCCCAATTAAACACCGTGTATATTAAAAGTTGAACAGGTTAGTAGTACATTTGCTGAAAGCAGCAGAATATTTATTACAATCGGTTCGTCGTTTTCACTTATAAAATACTGTAAGTGAAACAATGGTATTTACTTAAATTTAAAAACAGACTTTCGCTTAAAGACAAAAATGTTCGAAACAAATACAACAAATAAATAAAAAAAAATGTTCGTTGCAACACTGCAATAGAAAATAGTATATTAGATAACAAAGGATTGAAGTGACTCATTTAATCCCGCGAATAGAGTTTGTTGGTCGAGGGCTTTAGCCCGAGACTAACAACTATTCAAGGGATTAAGGAACTTCAATCCCGTGGTATCTACACTATTTTTTGCACTTCGTGGAGTAATAATAGAAATAATTATATTATTTTTTGAAAACTAAAATATTACATCTATGATAAATATAACTCATTAGAAAAGTCACTTTGACAAAGAAGCTACACTATTCAAGGCTAACGAAATTTATGAATTATTTTTAAAATCCCAGATGTTTCAATGCCATAACAAGATTAAATTATTTTAATCCCTAGATATTAAAAGTAACACTTCAGTCCCCGAAATGGGGAACCAAATAGTACTTTTAATCCACGAAGTGCAAAAAATACTTTTAGCTACAACTGTTAGCTTTGCGCTTTATGCATTTTATTGCAAACGCAAAATCTGCACGAAATAAACTGTTTTCACTTCCGAGGCTAAAATAGATACTTTAGTCTCCGTCTACAGGGACTAAAGTACCCACATTTATTCCCTAGGGATTAAATATGGACTGAACCCCCTATAGAGTTCACTGACAGATGTCAAACTTTAAATATTTTTTATTAATTTCTTTACAAAACATTAACATTAATATTATTACAATTAATAAATATCGGACGATTGATTTCCGAAACGATACTACTGGATGTAAGGTTGAACGCATTTCCAAATAAATCAGTGCTTGTGGGCCGTTCAGATTGGCACGACGGTCCTGGGAGTGAGGTAGCTGGTGTTTTTTGACCACCTCCACCTCCAAAAATTTTTTCGGCGATAAGGTTCCCCCATGTCTTTTTAAAACGTCAATAGTCGCACCTGAATCAGCTAGTAGAGATGCAGAGGTTCGCCGCCAACAGTGTCCTGTATATGTCAACGCATCTGACAGGTTTAAGAATGTTGCAACTTTCTGGGGCAATTTTCCAAATATATTCTTTCCTACAGGTTGCACTATACACTGCTTGTTAACGTAACGAACAAAAAATCTTGAATGGGGAGTTTCGGCTTTTCTCAATGACACATATTTCTTGCAGATTTTTGTATAACTAATGATAGTTTTATCTGAATCTTTTACAACGAAGTTCCTCTCTGTTCCATTTTTGGTAGCTCTAATGTTAACAAGAAGTCTGTTGCCCAAATCAGTCACATCATTAATTGACAATTCGATTAATTCAAGTCCTCCACAAGCCCCTGCCACACCAAATATGAGTGCTACCTACAAAAAAATCATTTTTAAAAGTAGGTACAATGATTTTGGACATACTCACTTTGTCATTAAAATGTGTCATCTGAAGCTTCCTTTAGAAACGTATCAATCTGTTCTATAGTTAGTACCTTTGACTTCTTCGCTTTGTAACCAAAATTTCTCCTTTTCAGAAGCGTCGTCAATTTGTGGAATTTACTTGTATCAACATTATGTTTAACGTTAAGCATAGTTTTTAACATTGAATACTGGTCCCATAATGTAGAAGCAGCAAATTTGTTGACCTTTTCATTAAAAAATACCAGCAAAGCATGTTCGTTAAAATTTGCAATTTTCTTTTCACAGCACCACTTTAAAAATATATCACACTCTTTATCGTAAATTTTACGAGATTTGGAAGGCAGTAAGTCTTCTAAAGCCTCTTCAGCGGCTTTTGTAGATCAAATTCGTCGTACATATTTATTACCCTTTTGTAAAAAAATTTTCAAATATGGCTACCGCTGTTTACTAATTCCCATGCTAACCGACTGTTTTTTTTTCAAATAGCAAGACTTCTAGATAATTTTATACAAATTTGTCACATTGACACGAACAATTTTAGAATTATTGTACATAAAACATAAATACTTTGGAAGTGCAAAAAATAGCGTATATACTTCGGGACCCAAGTGCCTAAATCCCTTGAGTGGTTGTTGCCCTAGGGCTTCGCCCTCGAGACAACAAACCCCACTCGCGGGATTAAATGCTGCACTTTGGTCCCTCTATATATAATATACTATTCTAAACGGAATGTAATATTTTCTCTATCTACATTAGTTTCCAAGTTTATCGATTTCACTCACTCAGTTTATAACATTAAACGTTATATTAATTAGTTATACAGCACTTTTCTATTAGTTGTGGCTATTGTACTAGATAAAGGTTTAATGAGACAATAGCTCTATTGAAAAATTCTTCAACCACAATGTTATTAGAACTATATTTATTCCTTGTTTCTTTACTTTGTAGCACTCGGTAATTTATAACTCAAAAACGCAGGATTAATACGAGACCCTAACACACTATACCAAAGTATCAACCAGACTACAAATGTAACACGTATTAAAATAATTTCCATTAAACATTTTACCCATCCCTGATAGTACCCGTCTTTATTACACAGTTGTTTTTAATGTGTAACTATATTTTTAATACTCCTAACAAATCACTATGTATAATACATGAACCAAATCACTTTAAACCTCGATAAAAAGTTTATTATCTAGTGATAAGTTGTAATTAACTGTACCTGATGTTAGAAATATTTTAACAATAGCATACATTATAAATGATTATATCGGGAATTACATAAATTGGTTATAATATATGCCAGTCCAACAAATTTTAAAAACATTAAAACTTTGTTTTGGTTACCTAATATCCATTAAAATTGTTTTTTCAAGCAACGATTCTTCAATGATTACTATAAAGCTCCAATTGTCTAATGAAATGCAAAGAGCTTGCAAATTACGTCTACACCCTTTAGCGAAAACAATGCGTAACGTCTGGATTTGATGGGACATTGATTACTGAAGCTTTTGATACCAGATTTGCGTATGTAAACTGTAGAGTTTCATTACAATAAAAGTTTCTGCTTAATTTAACAAAATTTGGAATGCATTGTAATGAAATTATTTTATCGAACGTGTTATGTAAGCCCCTAATTTAACAGATCTAATAATGTATTTGGTGAAACCATTATAGATGTAAATGCAATAATTACTAATTGTTTTGGTAAATAGGGGTAAACCGATTAAGAGGATTTACGTTTATTATATTGCTGTTTTCCAATTTAATGCTAACATTTTGTTTGTATCCATTTCTTTTAATGTGTTATCTTTATGTCGTGTACTTTATATGATGAAACTTTTTTAATGCCGAACAAAGCGTTTCGAAAATCAATATACTCAACATATAGTCTTTGTGTTCCAGGGTGTATTTTATCAAAATTGAAATTACATCCTGTTCCAAAGTGTAATCAACTCAGAAACGGTTTTGAAATTAATCATTTGAGGATTCTATAAAAGACGAGTGAATTACAATTTATAAGGATGCTACAGAGAAAATAAATGATTTCTTTAATCATGTATTGACATAATTCATTTTGATAATACTGTGGAAAATTTATTTATAGCTGTATTCTCTTATCTTGAGATATTTTATTTTAGACACTCTTGTTTGGTTTTTTTTGGGCACGTTGACATTGTAGTACACATTCTTTAGTATTAACAACCATCCATTGTATTATAGCTTTTATCTACAACCATTCTAAAATGTGTTGTACAAACTCATTATACGGTGTGTAACGAAATAGTGGACTGGGCTATGTGCAACTGGCGACTAGAATTACATAATCAACTGCCATCAATGACACTTCATAATTATTGGAAAACCCTAAGTGCGTGTAATCAATGAATTAGTATCTTACGTTGTTGGTTTGGCTAAAGAGGATTTTACTGGCGATAGGAGAAGTAGTCTGTAATCCCTAGAGCCAGTACAAACCTTTACCTTGCACTTCCTCTGCTTTTTATGCTGTACAAAAAAATATTTCTATTGAGAAATTACGGAATTAAGCATTGTGTCGTGAGTAATACAGGTTTTTCAATGCTGCTAGTATGTATGTTAACTAATGCTAGAAGTAGGGATGCGCTCGAAATGACCGATCTCAATTTTAATTCGCTTCAAACTTTTTTTCTATCATTCCAATTTTAACAAAATTTTATTACTTTTCCTAAAAGTGACTAATGATATAATTTCTTAGGAATTTTTGTTTGCATTGCGCATATAATTGGTTTGCTTATAATAATTACCTTTAAGTACGGTTGCGGTCATTATGACGGCACAATTATTTCCTAATTCGCATGCCTTAGACAAAGGAACGCGCTCCAAAGTAATGGAAAATGGCGACTGGTAAAATTTTCTGAAGCCTTGGTATGTTGGTGTACTCAATTTAGTAACCAAAAGTGTCAGTGGGCCCAACTTAATCCTATGATTAGTTTTCGAGATACAGGGCGTTAAAGTTAAAAAATGCTCAGTTTTTCGGAATTTGTATTTTCAAACTTAAGAGCGCGATTACATTTCTGTTGCATAAATACATTTACTGCATATTTATGTATTACATTAGTAAATACATACAATTCAAAATATTTATAACTACAGGGTGATTCACAAATATATGAAGGTAGTTTTCTGCAGAAACTCACTATTTTCATAATAAAATACTTATCTTTTTTGGGATTTTTTAATGGTGTACTTTAAATTATACAATCTAAACGTTTCGATAACACTTACAGTTATCTTCGTCAGTAGTAATGTTTGTTAAAAATTGTTAAAGATGTAGTAAACAATTTTGTCAAATTTGAAAAATTAAAACATAAACATAAGCCTGCTATTAGTATAACAGTTTGGGAAACATAAAGCCAACTATAAAATTTTTAGTAAAGAATAACTAGGTCATAAAATTAAATATTATTAAACTGCCTCAAAGATGACAAACCAGAACACTCTCTACGACGAAAGCTAACAATGAAATTTGCCAGCCAAAAAACACATTTAACAAAATTTAATCGAGTTATGATGTAAGTGTAAAGTTGTGAAAAACTTTAATTTTAAAATGATAGAAGCATTCACAAATCCAAACATTACATCAAATAAAATAACCCAGTTAAATCTAACAAAGAGATATCTTTATCAATAATTGGAAGTGTTATTAACAATGAAAAACACAATGCAGAACGTTCTTTGTAATTTTTAATTTCAATTTAATCTCAACTACGTATGTTAAATTATAAATGGTATACATCCTAGTATTCAGTTTACCATGGAAAAAGAAACTAATGGAAGTTTACCATTTCTTGACATATTAATATCTAAAAATAATAATTCACTATCTTTTAAGGTTTACAGAAAGCCGACACATACTGATAGATACCTTCATAAATTATCCAACCACCATCCACGTCAAAAAATTAGTGTAATTAAATCTTTAGTAGACCGAGCAAAACGAATTTGTGACCCTGAATTTTTGAATGATGAATATAAATACTTAAGAAAATCCTTACAAGATAATGGATATTCACTTACAGATATTAATAATGTTATTACACCTTCTAGGCGGAACCTTAAAGAAAAACTAATTCTTAATGTTGGTACCGCTTTTCTTCCTTTTATAGCTAATGTTACAAATAGAATTGAAAAAATCCTAATCAAATATGGCATTAGGACTATTTTTAAACCTACAAGAAAAATTAAAGAACATTTAAGATCACCTAAAGATATGTCAAACCCTTTATCATCTTCCGGAGTGTATAAGTTATCTTGTTCATGTGGAAAAGAATACATCGGGACCACAAAACGTAGCTTTGATACAAGACGCAAAGAACATATGAGATTTTGTAGATTGGGTCAACCAGAGAGGTCTGCTGTGGCTGACCATGCCCTGAATAATCTAAATCATGACATTAAATTTGACAATATGGAAATATTGTCAAGACAAACCCATTATTATGTTCGTTTGCAACGTGAAGCTATTGAAATATGTAAACACCCGAATAATTTTAATAGACAAGAAGAAAATCTCCGTTTAAATAGGTTTTGGCATCTTATAATTAAAAAGGAGCATAATGATACGCCTTGATTTTATTTTGTTTTCAACTTTTGGTATGTCTAGGTTTTTTGCTGTGTTTTTCCTAGACCTTGAAGCAAATGCTTTACCAATTATATGTTAAATTACCACAGCACTATAATTTAACATAAGTAGTTGAGATTAAATTGAAATTAAAAATTACAAAGAACGTTCTGCATTGTGCTTTTCATTGTTAATAACACTTCCAATTATTGATAAAGATATCTCTTTGTTAAATTTGACTGGGTTATTTTATTTGATGTAATGTTTGGATTTGTGAATGCTTCTATCATTTTAAAATTGAAGTTTTTCACAACTTTACACTTACACCATAACTCGATTAAATTTTGTTAAATGTGTTTTTTGGCTGGCAAATTTCATTGTTAGCTTTCGTCGTAGAGAGTGTTCTGGTTTGACATCTTTGAGGCAGTTTAATAATATTTAATTTTATGACCTAGTTATTCTTTACTAAAAAAAATTTTATAGTTGGCTTTATGTTTCCTAAACTGTTATACTAATAGCAGGCTTATGTTTATGTTTTAATTTTTCAAATTTGACAAAATTGTTTACTACATCTTTAACAATCTTTAACAAACATTACTACTGACGAAGATAACTGTAAGTGTTATCGAAACGTTTAGATTGTATAATTTAAAGTACACCATTAAAAAATCCCAAAAAAGATAAGTATTTTATTGTGAGTGTTAATGGTGAAAGTTTACATTTTCATATCACTATTTCCAGTATAACTTCAGGGAAACATTTTTTCAAAAGGTACTATCAAATATGGTATTTTGACGATAAAATGTTGTACAAAAAATATTTATTATGCAGGGTGTTTTACAGAATGAGCCACAATATACAAATACAAATTTCTTCTGATTTAACAATAAAACAGATGCATTCCAATAATTATACCACTCTTGCAATACCTAAATGTTAATATTAAAGAAGAATTAATCAGTAAAAATAAATGACATATTACTATAAATTCTTACCAAGTTTTTCATTATTTTATGCTGTTTAACTCTATATGTGGTTGTGTTGTGTTTTTAAGCTTTTATTTATGTTATTAATTATCATTTTCAACTTTGAGTGTGTATATTTTCATTGAAAATGGCTTTCGCAAACCGGTTAACCTGCTATGCATGTGATAGACATTTTAACGGGAAGAAAATATTGATTTTCTACAAATTGCATCTCTTAGAAGACAAATTGCACGACATCCTCCAGTTGACATAGACATTATCTATATTGCCTAGTGTATAAAAACTTGTCACGTATATCGGAACAAGGTGTGATACATTTTGTGGGGAATTATAAAACAACTAAATCACCCTGTATATATTATGTTCATGCGTACTTAATGTAATATGAAATTAACATAAAAGTCACTCACGAAATACAAGGTTGGAATAATTTCAAAGCCTATTTATTTTTGGTAGCCCTGTATGGACAGTATAGGTTGCGAAATCGTGAGTGGGTAGATATAAACTTTAAGAAATAAAATATATAAGGCATGATTATAGAGATATTAGTGTGCAATAATCTTTTGTAAATAATTCGTGAATCACCCTATAACAGTAAATATTTCGTGCGGAACTTTTAATGTATAGTGTGTCCCATTTTCGATGATAGTTCGGGGTATCTCACGTACGAGTAATGATAGAGATTGCGGTTTTCACAATACCGTGCTACTTTTTGTGAGAAGAACGCTGGTATAAACAAAACTTTTATAGCGCGTTACATTTCTGAGATACAGGACGAAATTGAAAATATTGCATTTGGGACCACCCTTGTATCTCCGTTATCCTTTAATGTATGGCAAAGGTAAAAATTGGTTCTTATACAGTTTTTTATAGAATTACATGCAACAATAAGAATTATGTTATAAATATAATTCATTGGAGTAATACAGCTTACTTCATTAAAATCATGCACTAATTTATTTTATTAACTAATTTTATTTCATTATAGTAATTCGTGCATAACAGTACAAAAAGAACTATTATGGTATTTTTGCTATATAGTTTTTGTTTCACATTAATTAATTGAACGAGGTTTTTTAACAAAGAGTATTTCCGGTTGTTTATGTTAGCATTGTTGAAAATGGGTTTTCAATTTCAAACAATGCAATTTAATAATCGAATAAACTGCATTTTGTACATTTCAATTAAATTTTAAACTGCTTTCAATGTTATTAACGATTTATTGTAAATAAATGTTTAATATCATTGTTTTTCTTTGTTCATGGAATATCCTCTCGAAGAACAAAATAACTGCCGTATAAATACTATTTGTTTATTGTTTTATAATTTAACATGTTTGTCAATTACTATGTGAACACCATTTCTGCATAATACTCAATGTTGGAGATGTGATTTGATAATTGAATTCATTATTCAAAATATCTGCAGTAATTGAGATCAAATAACTTTGATCTTATTATTACATAATTTACATGAGCATTAAAATACTTTTATTTTATTTTGCCACCATAATGTTCTTTATACGCCCCCAAATGCGGGCGTAATGTGGTCTTTATAGCACGGAAATGTCATTGTTGCTAAGCAGCATGATTGACAGCAAACACATGCCATGATATGTCACGTAAGTTGAAAGGATTATTGAAACAAGAACCTTACTATACAACCTTACTATACACCTTTATTAATAAAAATAATAGTAATGAAACTTATTCTTTACAAAAATTGAAAATACAGTTGGATGGATTTACTTGGAATTATTTTTGCCTGGGCGGCCTCAAATTCATCTAAAATTTCTTGTGAATAAGTTTTTGCGTTTTCACCTTCCATTTTAGAATACAAATTATTTACAAACAAACAGTACCTTAGCAACAATTTAGCAATATCACAGTATCTTAGTAACAACAAATTAGCCTACTGTCGACTTTATTTCACTGCATTTGCATTTAAAAACTTGCCGAAAATACTGAATCTTTTTAAAATTTTGTTCCAATTTCATGGTGCAAAATAAAATAAAATATTGTATGTACCACGGACATAATTATAGATTATGGCTCTCAGGAATATAAAAGCCCTCCGCTTCGCGTCGGGGCTTTTAACATTCCCTCGAGCCATAATCTTCTGGTTATGCCCTTAATACATAAATATCTATTATTAAACTATATAGCTCTCAAATGCGGGCGTAATGTAGTCTTTATAGCACGGAAATGTCATTGTTGCTAAGCAGCATGATTGGCAGCAAACAGACGACATGGTATGGTTTTCACCTTCCATTTTAGAATGCAAATTATTTACAAACAAACAGTACCTTAGCAACAATTTAGCAATATCACAGTATCTTAGTAACAACAAATTAGCCTACTGTCGATTTTATTTCACTGCATTTGCATTTAAAAACTTGCCGAAAATAATGAATATTTTTAAAATTTTGTTCCAGTTTCATGGTGCAAAATAAAATAAAACATTGTATATACCACGGGCATAATTGTAGATTATGGCTCTCAGGAATATAAAAGCCCTCCGCTTCGCGTCGGGCTTTTAACATTCCCTCGAGCCATAATCTTCTGATTATGCCCTTAATACATAAATATCTATTATGTCACGTGCGATCATATGTAACATGTGCATTAAAATCATTGAAAATTGTACTCGGTAATCAACAGGTTATTAAAATAGAAACATTTAATGCATTCCCTGATGACATTCTGGGTATGCGTTAGTACACAATGTGAAAAAATTTGAATATGGACAACATGCCAACCTTTAATATGTTTCTATAAATCTTTCACCTATTTCATATCATCAGAAATGGAAAAGTTATTCTCGTAAATTAAAATATACGACAATGTTGTCTAAAATTAAACAGATGTTGTTACTTACCTTGTAGTTTATAAAGTACTTACTATACTAATACCAAAATACCTTTTTAACGCCAAGCTAGCGCTTAAGGTGGGTACTGCTTTTCTTCCATTCATAGCTGTTGTTTTACTCGTTACTCGGAAATAATATATAGAGAGTTACAATATATATATATATATATATATATATATATATATATATATATATATATATATATATTGAGATGTTTAGATAGGAGTAAGACAAGGATCGGACAGTCTAATTAGTAATTTCTTTAAAAAAAGGGGCGATTTCAAGCATGATACATGTGCGAGACATTTATTTGATATAATTTGGTTCACGATGGGTTGAAAGTGGATTTATTTTGGGTAAAACAATCTGAATAACATTCATACAATTTGATTTAATCATAAAAAGCATTGTGCTACCAACAAAAATGTCAGGAATGTTAAATAAACTTATTTCCGTAAATTCAATTTAGTATTTTAGTTTGTTTCAATAAATTTCAATTTTTCGAAAATATTTTGGCATGTGAATATTTTACACGAGTTTTACACAAGGTGTAAAGATAGATTTATATTAGGGATATTGTATAAGTAGTGTAGAACGCAGGAAATTTGGTAAAATTTAGGAAAGGGTTATAATATGGACTTAATATGATCATTTCTCACATATTTTTGGAAGCGATTGTGTGACAAACTTAGTCATACAATTTAAATATTAAGAACAGTGCATAGAACATATTCACACAAAGACATTTACATGTAGATACATGTTTATAGTGAAATTTCAAGAAAGTGTGTTAAACGATATGACTTCTTAATGTAACATTAAATTATACAATGCAAGTGAAATGAACATTAAATAAAATAAAGACAGTTATTACAAGTCATTAGGATAACATTTTGAGTTACATAAACGTTTTTAAAAGTAAGTTATTTGTAATTTTAGAATTAAGTTTGGTTATGTTTTAAATTTTATGTTTTTTCACAAATTTATAGTTTTTTTGATAATATTAGGCTTAAATTATATTATTAAAGTGATTAATAGGAGGTCTTCCTCAATATTGCATAGCAATATAAAGTGTACAAAGCATTTCAGCGCAAAATTTTATGAAATGGGGGTAGAATTTATAATTTTTCTAGATAAACATAAAATTCCTTTAAATTTACGATTTTGGACTTTAAATGTGTGTTTTCCTATGCAAAATTTTATCAGGATTACATATATGTAATTAAATTAAGTGTAGTTTGTAAGATTAGGTAGATATAAGCAAATTTAAATTAGATTAGGTCATTTCGCATAATATTTAAAGGAACCATATCTTGTGGGATATCTATTTATGCGAAATTTTACACAGATTTCATTTCTGTCATTAGAATTTGAATCCGTAATTGTATAAGAAAGATATTGCTAAATTTCTATTTTAGTTAAATTTGTAAATTTTTTCAACCAATCAGAAACATGGTTACATATTTAGATTTGCTAAAAAAAAAGATTTAGTAACAACCAAAAGGGTATAAAAGGAATTTCCCTGGAAGTGGACTTCTCTCTATAATTTGTCAGTTTTTTTTTGAAAAGGTTAAAATAGTGTTGTGTTTTTGTGTTACAAGTAAGTTTTTCTCACCTAAATAATCATCGGGAAAAAGTTAATAAAAAACGGAGAGACGAGTATTCAGGCGCAATTGTTTTTATACCGACAATAATTTAAATATTTAAGTTCGGTTACCGATACCTGTGCGTTTTCGTAAAATTCATTACGAATTAATAATTTTTGTGACGATTTATGTTGAACGTTTAAATTTTTCGTTTTGTTGAATTTGAATTTGGTTACGTTTTACCAAAATAAAATCGTAATCATTTTTTGTCATTTGTGTTTTATTTGTTGCTGCAATTTTCTTTTAATAATTTACATTTGAGCCGGAACCTAAAATAAAGTGACATTAATTTAAACCTTGGACAACCAGTAAATATTATATAAACGACACAATCAGAAAGCGTTAATATTTAAATAAAATATTATCGAATTAAAATTTGTGGTTGGAGTGAAGCCGTATTGAAGAAATTTTACCAGTTACTGAAGCGAACGTGATCAACAACCCGAGCGCCAGTTAGCAGCTTGTGGGTAAATGGTAGCAGTAAGAATTCATATATAAAGATCTTCGAAAATATTGGAAAGTGCCTACATCTAATTGGAACAACCTGTATGAAGACATCAGTTTGAATTTGGAACATTTATATGTGAGTTACTTTTGAGTATAACCCTATCTATTGTGTTCATTGTTGTGTTGATTTCCTGCAATTATTATTGGTTATATGTATAGGTGTATATTTTTAAATAATACTTGTGTAAACACCTGCAAAAGAAACAAAATTTTAAATTATTTCCAACTTTTAAATTCAATTAAAAGCGTAAACATAAAATCAACAAGTCATTGTTTGACAGTCTTGACATTTGATAATTTTATTCAGTAACGTTACAACGCATGCGTTAAAAGTATAAATTGTGTTCAGATATATTTTTTTTACATATATGATATTTTTCATAAAGGGCAATTCACATAATTATATTCAAATCAAATATAATTTCCATTGAGATTAGAGCTAGTCCGGTGCACATAAATTATAATTATAAAATATCATTATATTAATATTTACAATATAAATCCTGAATCCTATCCCCATATTGAAATTATTTATTTATAATAATTTTATTCATTTTTCCCCATCTCATTTATCCCAATATATATATATATATATATACAGGGTGGTCACTTTTACAATGCACACCATTGGAATCTCGGAAACCGTAAGATACAGGGTTGGCTACATAGGGAAATTTTGGCCTCTTTAAAGAAATGAAGAGCAATCGGAGATAGCTGTCGTAGTTTATGTATTATCCTGAAAATCCAGAAAAGTTGCGTTTCTTATTTCTTTAATAACTTTTTTGTTATTAAGACGAGTAAAATGAAATTTTGTATGTTTACACAATTGAGCAAGGGCTATCCATTGCATTCCTTAAAAATTTTCTAGACAGGTTAGATTGTTGGATTTTCATGGGCAACTTTTGATTTTCTTATGGCCGCCATATTAGATTTTTATACCAAAAGTTGTAGAAAAAAATTAGAAATTCATCCATGCATAACACATGGTCAAAAAAATTCGATTCCCCCTCTATATTCGATACAGAGCGCTATTCTTCTGTTCATGTTTAACACTGCTTCACCAATGGTTTCCCCGCTGATAGATTGGAACAGGCTTATTATTATTGCCTGTAAGTGTTCCTCATTTTGAATAGGTGTGTCGAACACCTTACCTTTCACAGCACCCCATCAAAAAAGTCTAAAGAGTTTAACTAAGTGGATCTTGCTGGCCAACTATCAGGACCATGAGTTCCAATCCAAGACTCTGGTAACCACTCATTCAAATATTGCCTATCAATTTGAGCATTGTGTGGATCTGTTCCATCCTGTTGAAGCCACTTTAAATTTCTTAAGGTCGCTAAAGCTACATTTTCCAGAATTTCTTCAATTTCATTTTGAAGAAAATGTAAATACGATTGCCCATTCAATCGTTCCGGTAAAATATAGGGTCCCAAAAAAGTGTTGTTTATTAGGCCGCACTAGACATTAACAGAACCGAATTTGCAGCCTTACTTCCTGCACCAAATCTGGATTTGCAACCGCATAAGAATGTTTGTAAAATCTTCTGCTAAGCATTCCACTGTTTGTAAATAATGTTTCGTCGGTCTATAGGATTTTAGTCGAGAATTCAGCCAGTTGATTGGGAAACCACTGGCAAAATTCAAGCCTTCTTTGGTAGTTTCTAATACTTTCTAAGATTCCAAAAAAACCTTGGAAAATGTTTCTGTACGGTTGCAGTCTTTCGGGATGGAGTTCTTCGTAATTTCGAGCTGCCGCCACGGAATTGCGGTTATTGCGTATATACATATCGAACCTTTCACGAACAGAAAATCAAGGAATTGGTGCTAAGAAAATTTAAAACTTCTATTTAATTATTGCAGCATACAAGAAAACGGTCACAAGTTAGTAGTTACTGACAAACGTCAAGATTTTAAGTTTGTTCTTTCATGGCAACTTGATGAAATATAATTTTCTTAGTAGGTACTCAAACCCTCTCCTGAACGACCTTTGACCGCTGCAAACAGTTTGTTTTCTCAAAACTGAGTAGCATTATTAGAAATTAGAGATATTTGAAAAAAGTTGTTTGTTAATTTCTTATAGTAATTTTTCTGAAAAATGGCAATTTTTTGGGGGAATCGAATTGTTAAACATGGACAGAATAACAGAACTCTGTATCGAACATAGCGGGGGTCATTTTGAGTAGTTTTTATACTGTGCATTAATCTAGTTTGTTGTTTATTTATTAACTTAATTTATATAGTTATGTTTCCATAATTGAGCTAGAGCTTTCCATTGTACTCCTTCAAAATTTTCTAGGCAGTCTAGATAGTTGGGTTTTCATGGGTAACTTTTGATTTTCTTATGGCCGCCATATTTTTTCATTTTTATACCAAAAGGTGCAGAAAAAAATAATGACTTTATTTTTTAGAATTTTTTCTTGTGGCAATCGAATTTTTTTGACCATGCATGAATTTTTAATTTTTTGCTGCACCTTTTAGTATAAAATAAAAAAATATCGCGGCCATAAGAAAATCAAAACTTACCCATGAAAACCCAACTGTCTAGTCTACCTAGAAAATTTTGAAGGAGTATAATGGATAGCTCTTGCTCAATTATGTAAATATGTAAGGTTTCATTTCACTAGTCTTAATATCAAAAAAGTTATTAAAGAAGTAAAAAATGCGACTTTTCAGTTTTTTCAGGATAATTCTAAAATTACAAAAACTATCTGAGATTGCTTTTTAACTGTTTAAAAAACCTAAATTGGCGCATCTTTTTCCTTATTTAACTGACCGTGTATTTCTTACCGTTTCCGAGATTTCACCGGTGCACATTGTAACAGTGACCACCCTATATATATATATATATATATATATATATATATATATATATATATATATATATATATATATATATATATATATATATATATATATATATATATATATTATAAACACTTTTGTTAATAAAGAAAAATGTTCATTCTGATTTATTTTATTTTCATTTTTCAAAAACCTCGACTGATTTCCATAGAAACACCGTGGCCCCACCTTGCATACAGGGTGGATATTGTAACATGGTTTTAGATATTACATGCTTACTACGTTATATACTTATATAAACTCGGTCTAGGACAATTTGGCGCAACCAGTTCGACGCGTCCGCCTTGGCGCCGGATCAGTTTGGCGCAGAGACAGTTGGGCGCCTTGACACTTTGGTGCCGAGACAGTTTAGCGCAGGGACCGTTCGGCACCGGAAATTTAATACGTATTTAATACTTAAACAGAGATAAGGTGGAAAAATTTCCCGAGTCAATGACTTCGATTTTGTTGGAGAAAATATCAAATGTATTATCTCAATAGATAAGTACCTAAACTTTATGGCTTGTGTTTATCACTGTTTATTTTTAATATAATTTTGTAGAAGAAAAACTAAAATTGGTAAATCTATTTGAAAGAACTAAATTTTATTGTTTTAATGCATTAGACACTAATTATGTACCAGTTTCATTGAAAGAAACTCCAAACTTATTTTTACGTCGTAGAAAGCGTGTTACGAGAAATTGCGCAGAAAAGTTTGGTGCGCAACATTTGCTTGTTTTAATATAAATTTATCCTGTTATTATTTTTTAAATTAACTTCTTAATTCGTTGTACATAATAATTCATTCCATTTAATTACCTGACGATGATCTGTCGATCAAGTAACAAATTGTATGTCATATTTACAGCAAAGTTATTAGTATTTTTTATTTAATGCTAGTAGAAGGAACCCACTTGAGGCTAAATCCTCCCATAAGTTCAGTAAGTGGGAGTGAAATGGACAATGGCTGGGACTGTGATGAGTGGGAGTGAGATGGAATTTAGTCGGATAACGACATAATTAAAAGGCCACGCCTACATCTATCTGATTGATAGTGCGCACGCATACTGTCACATACCTCGCGTTCCGATTGGAGGCCCAAGGACGGACCAAGCCCCTGGTTTATTATTTGGTGGCCGGCATCTTGTCGGCCATTTTGTGGGCGTGGCTGGTCGACCATTTCTGTTTTATGGCCATTTTTATAATCTTTATGGCAGAAAATTTGAAACAGCCAGATAAAAACCATTATCTTTCAACATGATACAAGGCGATTAAAAAACGTCAATTTTTTCAATAAAAATGATACGTTAGTTTATTTTTTCAGCAACACTAAAAAGAAATTTGACATTTTTCTTTTTCTTGCCATAAGTCTTAAAATACATGGAAATTTGGAAATTGGAGAGTGTCCTAAAATTTCACTAATCCTTAGGAGTAATTCATCTAATTTAACCAAATCTGTATCTTTTATAATAAGCGAGATCCCCATGCTGGAAATGTTATCTGGGACACGTTGTATATATATATATATATATATATATATATATATATATATATATATATATATATATATATATATATATAGAGCCAAAAGTACCGCATAAATTCAATTAAAGGTTAGGTGTTTATTTTTTGGAAAAACGCTCGGACACGTCGATTTTAATTTTTTGCAGCGATTTTTTTGATCCTAAATTCATGTATACAGGGTGGCCCTAAAAAATTTATGACTACCAACTTCATTTTTTCAAATGGAAACACCTATTTTTTATTTCATTTTTGGATTCTGCTTTAAATTTTAAGCAAGTGTTATGTACCATTTTTATCCATTTTTGACGTAACACACATGTATACAGTGTTACCCATGTAGAAGATACTATAATACTTATTCGACATGGGTATATTACATAAAATATGTTTCTACATTAATAGTTCTATCGTTATTTCTATTTTACGTTAAGTTTTCGAACACTGTTGAATTTAGATATGAGTATGTTACATGAAATATGTTCAGAGTTTCTCAGAGAACTCAAAAACGTCATAATATACTTGGGGTTCCATAAAAAAATGAAAAAGTAAATTTATCTTCTACATGGGTCACCCTGTATACATGTGTGTTACGTCAAAAAATGGATAACTAAAAACAATATTTGCCGTGTTCCAGCATTTTCATGACAAATATTTCCTTCAGTTTTTAACAAATTTATTCGGGACTTTTGACCCTCTCTTATGTGTATTTCTCGATAACTGTTAAGTTTAGGTATAGGAGATGGTACATAAAACTTACATAAAATTTAAAGCAGAATCCAAAAATGAAATAAAAAATAGGTGTTTCCGTTTGAAAAAATGAAGTTGGTAGTCATAAATTGTTTTTGGTACATGAACTTAGCATCAAAAAAATCTCTACAAAAAATTTAAATCGACGTGTCCGAGAGTTTCTCCAAAAAACAAACACCTAATTTTTAATTGAATTTATGCGGTACTTTTGGCCCTCTCTGTATATATACAGGGACCGCCATGAGGTTGGAGACATATGGTAAAAATTTTTATTATTGAAATTTCTGAAAAACTCTAATGGCGGTTCGTTTCTGCATGTCAGACAACAAAGAATCCATTGTGACATTTGTTACGTGATTTGTCGGGAATTTTGAAAAATGTTGACTGTGATGCCGATAAATGGGTCAAGTTGACAAGATATCGAAAAATTAAGAAAATCTATTTAGTATGCAACAAAGACCCCATATACTAATTTTTTGTCAAATCAGAAAAAAAAATAGAAAATACCGTTTATTTCCCTCTGCTTTTATTACGAAACATTATAAAATCTTGTTCTACCTGGAAATAGCTTTAATAACACAAATTACATAATTTTAGGTACCTTACTATGAGGTGCACTTTAAAGAGTAATAATTTTCACCCTTATAAGCCGAAATATTTGATTTTTCAAAGCCAACTTACTGAATTAAAAAAAATCGCTAATTTCAAATGTACTAACCAATATTAAATTTAATAAGGATAAATGATGTGTTGTTAAGTTTTAATTACAAATATTGGTTCGTTTACATTTTATTTACCGGTTAAAAATATTAGATTAGCTCATGCGCTTCAATATACAGGGATTAACACAACCATCGACGAGGCTAAATCGTATTTTTTAAATGTTCCTCTCACAAATTGTTTATTTTACAAATATTTGATTAATTTTGTCCTAAAATTATGTAATTTATATTACTAAAACTATTTCCAGGTAAAACAAGATGTTATGATGTTTCGTAATAAAAGAAGAGGGGAATAAATGGTATTTTTTATTTTTTTTTCTGATTTGGTCGAAAATTGGTATATGGGGTCCTTGTTGTATTCTAAATACATTTTCTCAATACAATCTTTCGATATCTTCTCAATTTGACCCATTTTTCTGCATCACAGTTAACATTTATCAAAATTCCCGCCAAATCTATGGTCACGTGACAAATGTCACAATGGATTTTTTGGTTGTCTGGCATGCAGAAGCGAACTACCAACATAGTTTTTCCGAAATTTCAATAATAAACATTTTTCCTACATATATATATATATATATATATATATATATATATATAACGTGTCCAAGATAAGGAGCGCCACTATGGGGATTTCGTGAATTCTAAGAGCTACCAAGTAGGTTAAATGGAGAAGGAGGTGGGCAATAAAATACCGTTTAGCAATTCAAAATATTTCTATAGGGTGAAAATAGCGATTTTTTTTCTGGGTTTAATTGAAGAGATAGAGTGAAACGGAAAACAGTTTTGCATTGCCACTTTTAACGACGTTTCGCCTTTTTGAAACCATCATTAACGTTGTTTTTCAAATACGTTGAATTTGTGAATTACAACTTCAACGATGTAAAACACATGATAGCTGATCTACGTTTCACACCCTATTTTGACCATCTTTAATTTTTTCCCATTTTCTGCTTTATTCTCAATGCTAGAATAAAAACAGTAACCGTTTTATGGCAGTACGTTTTATAAACTTTTAAATAATGGAATAGATTTCTTTATTTGGTGGTTCAAATTGTTGTAAACATCATCCACTTACTTATTTGATATATGGCCCTGATAAATAAATGCTTATTCGGAAAAAAAATTTATTCCATGTTCCTGATATAAAACATAAAGTTACAATACATTGTAGACCTACTAAAAAACATAACTAACTAACTAAGAAGAAATATACAAAATTCTAAATTTAAGTTTCACAAAAGGTGTTCGAATAAGTTACCTGCCATCTCTAATCATAAATAACATCTTTTTACTGTCGATTCTAAAACGTTTCTAAGCATCGGGGGTAATTGTTTCAAATGCTTCGAGAACTAGCCTTTGAAGATTATCTTCATTTTCAGTATTGTTAGCGTACACAAAATTTTTTACGTAGCCCATCGGTGTAATGTCTGGGGAACGTGTTGGCCAGGATACCTTTGAATATGTACCAATCCATCTACCAGGGAACCGATCTTACAAATATTCTTGCACAGCTCTAGAATTATGTGCCTGCGCTCCATCTTACATAAATCAGCAATTGTTGATTTATGCAGGAAAAGTCCTAATATTTTGGTACCAAAAATTCCAGTCCATACATTAAAACTAAAACAATTTTGGTGTCTGGCCATTCTCGTTACACGGGGATTCCTTTTTGACCAATAATGAACATTTCTTAGATTGAAAATACCCTTATTAGTTACCATACTTTCATCAGTCCTTATGACTTTATAGGCAACTTTAGAATTTTCTTGGCATTTCCTGGTATTTAATTCACTGAAGGATCTACGTCTTGCGTCATCTTATTGTTTAAGTCCTTGGCAAATACGAAACTGATATGGACGTATTTTTTGTTTCTTTAAAATAAAATGTGCTGTAGGTTTCGGTGTACCAATCAGCTAGTTAGACATTATTAACTTTTTCTTCATTAGGCAGTTTCTTTCGAACTTTTGGAAATTATATATTCTTTCAGATTCGCCACTAGTTTACTATATGTTCGCCCTTTGGGCTGTATTCTGTCAGGATATTTATTTAAATACATTTGTTCAGCTTCAAAACAATTTCGTTGACATAACACATAACACGTTAACATATCAAACTTCGTTTCATTTGAAAATCGTGTCAAATTACCACTAGCAAAAATGACAAATACAATAATGCAGTAATGTCATGGCGTATACATTTTCTTAAAGCCACCTATTTTCTAGTAGTTTGAGAAGTACCTACTAGATAATAGCCTTATACCGAAATATGATAATATGTAATTTAAAAAGCTTTCTGTAGTGAACACATTAGAATTAGATTTTTAATAGTTCGTTAGTATTGCATCTTTGTTATATGTATTTCTGAAATTGGAATAAAAATTGTTTTCAGAATAAGCATTTAAGTAGGTACTATTTCAGTGTCGCTTTTGAAAAAATGGATAAGGTTGCAACAGTATGAAACACCAACTAAAAAAATTTATTCTAGCAATGAGAAAAACGCAGAAAAAATTGAAGATGGTCAAAAAAGGGTCTGAAATGTATTTTACATCGTTGAATTTGTAATTCACAAATCTTTCAAACACATATTTAACTTAGTAGGACCGTATTTGAAAAAACAAAGTTAATGATCGTTTCAAAAAGGCGAAATGTCGTACCGTAAATTACTTATTTCCATGAGGTGTAAAATTGAAAGTGGCAATGCAAAACTGTTTTCCGTTTCATTCTATCTCTTCAATTAAACCCAGAAAAAAATAAAATGTAACATCGCGTACATACAGTAAAACATTAACTCTTGTTGGACTTGAACCTACGACCCCTGCTTTGCTAGAGTAGGGCGCTTACAGCTGAGCTATCGAGAAAGCAAGTCACACTCGATTCCAACTTAAAGTGTATATACTTCACTAGTTACGATGTATTATAATTTTTATACACAGTGAAGAATCACTTTAGAAGCTAATTTTAATAAATACAGTGAATGATTATTATATTGAACTCCGTCCATTAAAAACGATTTACTATAGTAATCTATTAGTGTCAGTCACGTGTTGCCATGTACAAAACCTTAGCGAATTGCGCACTCACATGACTTACACAAGAGTCGACTGTGATGCTTCACTGTGTTTAAAAATTATAATCTACCGTAGCTGGGGAAGTACATATAGTTTCAGTTTGAACCGAGTGTGAAATGCTTCCTCGATAGCTCAGTTGGAAGAGCCCTACTCTATCAAAGTAGAGGGCGTGGGTTCAAGTCCTATCCTAGTTGATCTCTTACTGTATGTACTTTAAAAGCTAATTTTAATAAATGCAGTTAATGGTTATTATATATATATATATATATATATATATATATATATATATATATATATATATATATATATATATATATATATATATATATATATATATATATATATATATATATATACATACATATACATATATTGATTACTAAAATTAAAATCCAAAACATCTAAAAAATAGAATTCCAAATTCCCTGTAGCTCTAGGGGCAAGGTTAACATAGAAACATCTATGCATTTAAAAGGCATTTTAATACTATATGTATTATATATGAAGATATCGCTGAAAATGTTCTTGTATTTACACCTGCGTATCATTTCAGATAAGCCAGAAAATACAAGAACATTTTCAGCGATACCTTTAAATATAATACATAAAGTATTAAAATCCCTGGAATTCTATTTTTTAGATGTTTTGAATTTTAATTTTAGTAATCAATATATATATATATATATATATATATATATATATATATATATATATATATATATATATATATCCACATCATGCAATCATCATTGCGTCCGTACGTAATTCCTTAATTTGGCGTCACCTAGAACAAGACATATTCTCTGATATTTTATTGAAGTATATAGGTCAGCATTTTTTTCTAAGTTCTATGGTCTATTCCATATGTTTCTAGCTTTTTTTTTACTATATACATAATTTTTGTACATTTGACAATCATTCTGGAACCCGTACATTAAAGTACTGCACTAAAAATCATTACGGCGTCTTGCTGCGTTGCATGCCCTCTTAATGTAACAAAGCAATCATTTTGGCATCTCGGATTAGAATATACATAATGTTGTTGTTGCAAACATTTAGGCGTCAATATATTTTATATTAATAGTTTGTGAGCAACCAGTTTGACGTCTGCTTTCATATTATCCAAAAATTTTATGAATGTTTCATTTTGGCGTCTTAGTTTAAAATATACACAATGTTCTTGTTGCAAACATATTGGCGTCTACATATTGCAATTAATAGTTTATGTGCAATCAGTTTTAGGTCTGCTTTCATCTAATTCGAAAAATATATGTTCTATCACCAAAGAATTTTGACGTCTTAGTTAAAGATATATATATTGCTATTATTACAGCATATGAGCGTCAAGGTCTATTCATATATGTTTAAATAAAATCAATACAATACTTATGTTATTTAAATAGCTCCCAATGTAGAAGAGATACGTTTATCAAGTAAGGGTAAAGAACAGGAAAGCAGTGAATAATGGGTGCGTACTAGAATTTTGAGTTTGATACAATCAGCCTATTTCAACCACTTTAATTATCAGACAAAAAATTTGATGAATTTATTTTCTCCACTTTTTTAGTTATTTAAAAATTATAATATCTTTATCACCATTCAATCCAAAGAAAGTCCCTGGTTCGAACCTATTTTAGGCGTGGATGTTTGTTAAGGTGTCGTTAAAAAAGATCGCCGACAATTGGTCACGCGAAAAATTGTCGCGCACATTTGAGCGCGCCTCAAAATATCGCCAGCGAAAAAAGGGCGCCGACGAAAAAAGATCGCGGACAAATGGTGGCACTAAAAAATTTAAATTTTTGTTAACAATTATCTAAATACCAGACTGGAACACTGCGACGCGGCGTTGATTTCACTCAGTACACTCTAAATTTGAAGGTGAGTGTATAGATCGTTTGGATCGACGACACCAGAGACGACAACCGCAGTTTTCAAGAAATCTGTGGAATTGTTTTGAATTCATAGAGGAAGTCATACCATATACAAATTATTCTGCAGAAGGATGGCACAATAGTTTCTCCTCTATATTAAATGCAGCACATCTAAATTTGTAGAAATTTATCAATTCGTTAAAGAAAGAGGAAAGTTTACATTGTTTGAAAATTGAACACTACATAGCTGGAAAAGAACAGCCACTCAAAAAAAATTTGTAAAGATACGGCGCAGCGACAGAAAACTATTTGTCAAAATATGCCAATCATCCACATTAGGAGTATTTAGGGGCGGTTGCTCATAACTTCGAGTTACAAATATAAAAAGCAGAAAAGCAAGAACCAACAAAAAATAAAAAATCATAAAATATAAAACATAAAAAACTTTTAAACATGGCAGTTATTAACTGCCAGTCCTAAGCCTGGATAAAATGTGGAGGAATGTTTAATAGTTATATTTTTCTTTTTTTTTTATGATTGTGGACCTGAACAGGCTAAATATGGCCTATCGTGCTAAAGCACTCAGGAACACTTAGGAGGATGGATAGAGGGATAATGAATTGCCAATAGATGCCTATGAACAGCTACCTTAAATTTTCTCGTATCATAAGTGAGAGGAAAACAGGAACTAGGGAGATTGTTCCAGAGTTTAGAAGCCGTGTAGCAAAATGTGGATTGCACCCGTTTGGTACGACAAGTGGAGATTTGTACTGCATACTGATGATGTGAATGAGCGAACCGAGTGTTTCTCGCAAAGATAGCCGGAGATGGTATCAAAGAATGTAATTCACCAGCACAATAGCCGTTGTAATAACGATAATACAAAGAAAGAACTGAAACCATCCTTCCATGCTCAAGGGACTGTATGTGAGAAGTTAAGGACGGGTCATTTATAAGCCTAATCGCTCTCTTTTGAATACGATCAACGATATCGAGAGCGTCTTGGGGAGCACTAACCCAAAGGTGAGAATTATATTCCAGATGAGGCCGAATTTGGGCCTTATACAGCAGAAGGAGTTGTCGAGAGGTAAAGTACTGCTTAGATCTGTACAAAAAGCCTATTTTACGAGCAGCTGTTTTGGTAGCTGACAGAAGATGGTCAACCCATAAGAGATTTGAAGATACAGTCATACCCAACAGAGTAATAGAGTCTGAAAACTTAAGAACTGAGCCATTCATACTTAAAACAGGAAATGATCGATCTTTTTTGGCGGACATAAGGCTACACTGAGTTTTGTTAGCATTAAATTTAACTAGATTATTGCTTCCCCATTCGAGAATACGTTGAATGTCTTTGTTGATTGAATTTGCCATTTCAGCTTTAATTTCTTGATTTGACATAGAAGGTGGATTATCACTATGAGTAGACTGAGATGAACTACAGTGAAGAGTGCTATCGTCAGCAAAGCAATGGATGGGGTTAGTTGTTGAAGAAATAAGGTCGTTTATGTACAGCAGAAAAAGTGTAGGCGCTATAACGGATCCCTGTGGAACGCCCGCGTTAATGCTAACTTCTTTTGAAAAAAAGCCATCAACTACGACACGTATTCGTCTTTTATCAAGGAAAATAGAAACCCAGTTGATGAGCGTATCATTTAACCCAAACGAGGTGAGTTTGGCAAGTAAACACGTATGCCAAACTTGGTCAAATGCCTTTGAGATATATAAAGCGACTACAACTGTTTCACCGGACTGCTCTACTGTATTGTTCCAAACTTGGGTCACATATGAAAGAAGATCGCCTGTTGAACGCCTTTGCCTAAACCCATATTGGTGGTCACTGAGGAGTTTGTTAGTTTCAAGGAACGTGAGCAGTTGCTGATTGATGGCTTTTTCCATGATTTTAGACAAAATGGAAGTGATGGCAATTGGTCTGTAATTTGAGGGATCGGTCTTATCACCTTTTTGGGAATAGGTTGAACATTTGCTAACTTCCATGATGAAGGAATTCCCAGAAGATATAGAGATCGTATAGAGCTTAGATAGGACTGGTACTAGTTCGGGGAACATTTCTTTAAGACAATAGCTGGGATACCGTCTGGGCCAGTCGCCTTATTGAGATCAAGCCTACTGATGATCGATTCCAAGAGCTTGTACCGAAAATTAATTGGTTTCATAACGTATGAAGAAGAGTTGACTATGGGCACATCTTTTCCAGAATCATTGAGACACAAGTTTGATGCAAACAAATCCACAAAAACGTTGGCTTTGTCTACAGAATCAGCAACTACCGATCCGTCAATAGATGTCAGGGGGGGAAATGAAGATGTTCGAAAGTTTTTACTAAAGGCTTTTGCTAAAGACCAAAATTTACGACTGCCTAAAGGAGATGTAGCCAGTTCATTACATTTTCGTTGTTCGAACAACTTTTTAGTTTTAGTGATGACACTTTTGCAGATATTTCTAGCACCAACGTATTCTACGTGACTGCCAACCGATTTATTAGATTTCCATTTAATGTAACATTTATTTTTTAAAGATATTGCATCAGAACAAGCCTTATTGAACCATGGTTGGGAACGTGAATGACCTACACGGTACTGTTTTTTCGGAATGTATAACTCCATTCCCATGAGGATGACTTCAGATACTGAAAGAGCGATGTCCGAAGAAGAGGACGACTTAAAGCAATATTCACGCCATGGAAAGGTTGCAAAGAAATCCCGTAAATCACTCCATCGAGCTGACTTAAAACACCACAAGGTTCTATCGTTTTTGCGAACAACAGTGGAAAGTAGAAATGATTTTTATTAGACAATGGTCGGAAAGACCTAAAGGCGAAAGAACGGAAGTTTTATAAACAAGGGGGTTTGATGTAAGAAAGAGATCTAAAAGATGTGGAGTATGGTTAGGGTTATCAGGGATTCTTGTGGGTTCAGAAATTATTTGTGTGAGATCACATGAAATAGCAAATGTTTCTGCATTATGGCCAGCGGGATTTGTAGTAGATGAAAATTGAAGCCAATTAGAGTTATGAACATTGAAATCGCCTACAAATGAGATATCGCAAGATGGAAACTGAGACAGGAGATAGTCAACTTTCATACTAAGGTAATCGAAGAAGTCTTGAAAGTTGCTGTCATTGGGAGACCTATAAATGCAACAGTAGAATTTCACAAAATTAGGACCAGAATGTTTAAACCAAATCACGTCAAAATATTTATTTTCTAATGAAGAAACCCTCTTGCAAACAATTCTGTCCTTGATGTACGCTCATACGCCTCCTTTATATCGAAAGTTAGAATGAAGATGGTATTGAGGAAATTGCAAGTCGGGTGACTCGGAGCTTTCAGAGGAGACTTGTGTTTCAGATAGAAACAATATATCAGGTTGTAATTGTTCAAGATGTTGGTGAATAGCATTAAGATTAGACCTGATACCGCGGATGTTGCAGTAGTGAATCAGAAAGTTGATACTTTCGATGACCGAGGTCGCTTGGGCTCTGCCCTCCCGGACATCCGAGTGGGGCAGGATTTTACGTCCAGAATTTATAACCCTAGAAACCACAGCCATCTTATTTTTTAATTTGGGACTTTTAATCCGATAGGAAGACAGTGAGGGCGAGAAGGAAGAATAAGGATGAGAATAGATTAAGGATGATGGAAAAGGTAATCGGCAGCCCTTACCGAGCTCAGAAAATCGGAGACCCAATATTAAGGAGCCCATGGTAAGGGTGGTGGTACCTCCCCGGCTGGCATGGAGTATACATGCCTACGCGACATTTTCTCACGCGATCATTTGTCCGCGACCTTTTTTCGCTGGCGACCTTTTGATGTACGTTCAAATGTGCGCGACATTTTTTCGCGCGCCCAATTGTCCGCGACCTTTTTTCGTACATTCGTTTTTTAAGTATAGTGAATTAGATGTAGAGCAGCCTTGCATAAAACCCCGCCTTTTGAAAGTCAATAAAAATTTTCAACAGGGAAAAGAATGATACAGGTTCAGTGGAAGCATTGTGTGTCGCCCTATTATTAGAAACTAGTAGTGCTGTTTATGGACATGGATGGGTGTCGTACTCATTATACCTCTCTGAGTATAACACAAAGTACTTAACTTTAGTTCTAAAAGTACAAATACGCCAGCGACATGGACGTCCTGATAAACGATAAACACACATGTACTGACGCACAAGCACAGATGCGCACATGCGCAGACACGAGGTTAATTATAGAACTGGTTTCTAAACGCCCTAAACGGTACTAATTTAACTTGGTCGCACTAAAAAAAATAATTTTGATAAATAAACGGTCTCATCGTAACAAGTTACTACGTAATTCAAAATTAAGACACTTGTTTCTTAATCTACATTCTGCAGTTCGTTAGAGGTTTACTAAGCAAAATCCAAGGATGAATATACTTCGCGGTAAAACTTTCGGTTAAACTATCTACCTCTAAGAATTGAAACAAATACTAATTCAAAATTAAATCTATGAAGTGTCGATTAAAACTATGAATTTGGTGTACAAAGTTATTTAATTAATTTTAAACGGATTTTTTATATTTGTACACACACAAATATAGAAGCGAATCCGAAATGCGATTTAAAAAGTCTCCCTTTGAAAATAAGGGTAATAATGTCATCTCAACTGTTAATAATAAGTAAATTTTGCATTGGATTATATCATCTGGTAACGTTTGAATCAACTGGGTGTCCCAAGCAAAATTACTAATACAAACAACCGTCGTAGTTATCTACCTATGACAAAACTGTAAAACATATTAACCAATTTGCATTTTTAATTTTTTACATTTATCGATAAATTTTATTATTTCCTGGGTATGTACATAGAATGGTGTTTTTGAGGTGCATGAGGGAGCTAATCTTGCTTAGAATAAACAGTATGTATATATGTTAATATATGACTTCAGAATGATTTACAAAATAATGCATGTGTGAGTTCATAATGATGTTAAGTAACATCAATTGTATATCTAGGTAGAATGACGCCAGAAGGCTGTAGACCGTAAATATGAAATTACTTCAAATTAAATAAGAAAGAATATTAGAAATTGGTTTTACAGTGTTGCCATTTAAAGACGTCTGAAAGATTGTAAATGTACAGAATAAATACAATAAAAGTATATTTAGAAATAGCGTCGTGACGGCAAAGTGCTGAACTAAGTTTGTATACAATTTTACGAATTACACGATTTTGGCGTCGACAAGTTTTTAAAAAATCTCAACGTAGGAGTATGGAATGGGCCCCATACTCAGAATGAGTATTATAGGATCCTATCAGAATTGTCTTTTGTCAACGGTGCTTCTCTAACATTCATACCAAGAAAATTATTAAGGATTGTAATCTGGCGTCCATATACAGACGCCACTTTACAAAGTGTAGCCAGATTGATGGTAAATGCCAAATAGATGGACGCAAAAATGATAGAATGATGTATATATATATATATATATATATATATATATATATATATATATATTGAGATGATTAGATAAGATTAAGACAGGGATTGGAGAGTTTAAACTGGTAATTTCTTTAGAACAATTTGAGATCAAGTATGATACGTTTACGATGCATTTGATTGATGTAATTTGGTATACGATTGCAAGAAAGTGGATTTGTTTTGGTTAAAACAGGCTTAATAAAATTTGTACAATTTGGTTCAATCATAAAAAGCATTGTGCTACATAAAAACATGTCAGGAAGGTTAAATAAAGTTATTTCTGTAAGTACGATTAAGTACTTAGTTTTGTTTCATTAAATTACAGTTCATTAAAAGTATTTTGGCATTTGGATGTTTTACAGGTATTTAACACATAGTGTAGAGTGATGTTTATATTAGGGACATATTATAAGTAAGATAAAATGCAGGAAAAATGTTAAAATTCAAGAAAGGGTTACAATACGAACATAATTTAATCATTACTCACAATATAAATGGAAGCGGATGTGCGATAAACAAAGTGGTGCATAATAAACATTAAGAACATTGTACAGAACAATTTTACATAAAGAAATTTACATGAAAATACATTTTTATGTTAGATATTTGAAGAAATGTGTTAGACGATATGGTTTATTAAAGTGACTTAAATTTAGACAATACAAGCAAGGTGAACATTGAATATGATAAAGACAGATTTTATAAGTTATATGGATAACATTTTGGTTAATTTGAACGTTTTAAATGCAAATTATTTGTATATTTAAATTAAGTTAGGTTAAGTTTTAAATTTAAGGTTTTTTACAAATTTATAGTTTTTTTAGATTAATATGAGCTTAAAATGATTAGCTAATGTGATTAATAGGAGGTTTTCCTTATTTCGATACAGTAATTTAACTTATACAAGTCATTTGAACATAAATTTTGTGAAATGGGGTTGACTATACAAATTTCCTATGTTAAACAGAATTTTCCTCTAAATTTAAGATTTTGGACATATAATAAATGTTTTCTAATACAAATTTTCACCCAGATCACAAATATGTAGTTAATTTAAGTGCAGCTAGTAAGATTTTTTAGATATAAGCAATTTCAGTTTAGAATAAGTCAATTCGTAGAATATTTAAGAGAGTTATACCAAGTTTGGTATCAAATTGTGCAGAATTTAGCACAGATTTCATTTCTATTTTTAAAATTTAAATCAATAGCTTTATACAAAAGTTATAGCATAATTTATAATTTAGTTAAGTTTTCGAATTTATTCTGACCAATCATAGACTTGGTTACATTATTTGGATTTCTAAAAAAAAAATGAAAATGTGGTAACTAACAGAAGAGTATATAAAGAATTGCTCCTGAGCAGACTCTCTCTCTCTATATTTTTCTATTTCATCCAGTTGTTTTGCGAAGTTTAAAAAAGGGTAGTATTTGTGTTTAACAAGTAAGTTATTTAACCACAATTATTATCGGGAGATTTTAATACAAGTCTAACGGAGAGACGAGAAGTTCAGAAACAATTGTTTTTAACCTACATTTGTTAAAATAAAGTTAGGTTACCGATATTTGTCCATGTTCGTAAAGCTTATTACGAATTAAATTTCACAGTTGTTACGATTAAGGTTTGACGATTTTAAAAAAGTTCGTTTGTTTAATTTAATTTGTGGTTACGTTTTCCAAAATAAAATTGTAATCATTTTTTCTTCCAACTGGTATTTTATTCCTGCTGCGACATTTTAATAATTAATATTCCATTCGGATGCTAAAAAGAAAGTGATAATAATTTAAAATTTCTACAATCTTAAAACATTACATAAACCGATAAGTTTGAAACATTTTAAAACAATTAAATAAATATTATTAACAATAAATTTGGTGGTTGAGTGATACTCTTAAGCATATAATAAGTACGTTTACCACAACAAAGCAATCATCAATCCGAGGGCCAGTGTGAAATTATTGGACGTATTGCAGCAGCGAACTTGGTGGATCAATAATTTCGATCATCAATTGGAAAGAGCTTACCTGAATAATTGGAGCCAGCTGTATGAAAACATCCGTTTGCAGATAGGACAATGCACATGTGAGTCAATTTTTAATCTTAACCCTGCTAGTTGTATCTTTATTTGTGTGATTTCCTGCACTTATTATTTTTATGTATAGGTGTAAATGTTTATGCAATAGTTGTATAAACACCTGCAAAACAAGTAGAAATTTAGTTTTATTTCCAAATTTTAATTTCAATTATGGAGTTAAAATCACAATTTTAAGAAGTCATGATTTAGTAAATCTGACAGTTTGGTACTTGAGTTCATTGAATTCGCAACGCATGCGTTATGGTACAAATTTTAATAAGGTACATTTAACATATAGGATCTTTGATATAACGTGGAATCCACATAATATTGAACCAGTTAATAATTCCCTTCAAATCAGAACTCTATCCCCAAAAGAGATTCGAGCCAGTACAGTGCACAACTAAAATAATATATTTTTATTTCCCCAAATTAGAACTCTATCCCTAACAGAAATTTTTAATAATTTTCCCCATTTTGATATTTGAGATATTAAGGACATTTCAATATATATATATATATATATATATATATATATATATATACATATACTCTTTGGACTGATTGGATAATAAGGCGACCTGGAATATGGACTGTGTAGGATTCGTCATCATTTCTGCTACAGTTTTAATTGTCTTACTCTCTGGAAGTGAAGGAAAAGGCCACGTATTTCATTCCCGGGCTGTCCGAGCTTTCCGAGCTCCTTCATCCACAACCATGGACTCCCATACATACATACATTACGTATATATGCATGGTGGGATTAAGGATGGGTGTGGTCAGGAAAGGATCGGAAGGAACGGAGTTAGGGTTCTGAGGGGGAAAATACTGCCCCAGCATTCGCCTAAGCAGCCGCACATGGTATGCATATACGCAGTGACCATGCCGCTACATGTGTATGAGGAAAACCCCCTGAAAAAACCTCATACAAGGTAGACGGCAACGGGAATCGAACCCATTACCTCCCGAGTGCTAAGCAGGTCGTGTCACCACTACACTACCAGCTTGGTCTCTGGAAGTGATCGTTTACCCGTTTATATTTCATTATAAGGAGAACCAGTTCCTAAGAGTTTCGACTCCAACCCTCCCAAATATTTCCTGCATACATTACGCCTGGTGATAAGATTGTCATTTCATGAATTTTACCTTTAAAAATGCGAATAATTTTGCATAAAGCGTAAGCGAGGAGCTAATAACAACAAGAACAGCAAATTAAATCAGTAACAGTGAAAATCTGACAACAAACTACTCTGGACTATCAACTGTTAAAAGTGCTTGACATTGAGAGAAATTTCATATAATTTGTTTTTTTTAAACGGTGACAAACCGAGACAGGAATATCATTCTATGATCTGATCCATTAAAAAAGCAAAGGATAGTTGGATGTTCAAATTTTTATGAGGAATGTTTAGAGTATTAACCCAGATATGCCTAAAAAGTTTTGGTGCGATTTTTTACTACAATTTCGGTAACCATCTGTTTTCCGTGAGATTAAGAAACAAGAAATTTAAGTTGCAAAATTTTTATTTGTCCCTAAGTACAAAATTTTTGGTGTCCTATATATAGTACATTAGGCATATATGCTACTATCAATGACAATTTATTTTAGTGTGTGGTATTCAACGAAACATTTAGTATGTAGTCCTACATTACACTTGGAGCATCGTGTTGTTGCCTTGTCATGGCAATTTCCGCATCTTGTTTGTTTTTTTGAGTAACCACCAGATGATCCAGTCTGTCATAACGTAGGCCTATGTCCAAGTAATCTGTTGATTGGTGACCTTTTTGATATACATTCTTTCTTTTGTTTTGTACTAGAAGTGATACAGCAATTCTTCGTCTGAACGAAAGCTGATCAAAATTTCCACCATTTTTCCGATGTAACTGCCAAGCATTTTGGACAGCCATATCGATACAGTGTGCAATAAGAGGAAAATACTATTTTTTCCTCTTATTGATACACGGTACAGGCTAATATTTTGGTCTGATCTATCTACTCCTCCCATGTTTACATTGTATAAATTTACAACACGAGGCTGTGGAATCTGAAAATTCAAGTTTGTTAGAAATAATATCTAAATGATAATTTTATTTGAAAATACCTGAATATTTTTGTGCTCTTTTCTTGAATACCTCTTTACAAAGCGAATAGATTTTATTCCAACAGCATTAGAACAAAGACACACAACCTTATTATCGTGCCACTTTACAGCGATGATATCTTTCTCCTGAAGTTTTTATAATCGTATGATCCTCGGTTCTGTTTTTTATTATTTTGAATCGATCAGTGAACTTCCGAATAATCGATTTTCTATTACAGTACCTGTACCATAAAGTTTCTTGTCAGTTAGCTTTTCGATCAGTGGTAACGATGTAAAAAAATTGTCGAAGACGAGGTGAAACCTTTTGTTTGGCCATTTCTTCTGCAGTGCATCGGCATAATTCAAAATTACTCCTGCACCGACCCCCAAATCAGAATATGTTCCGTTTGTTGTGGTAGATGCACCTTGGTAAGGTTCAAACCAATTGATATATCCTAAAGGAGTAGTGCCGACCCAAAATTTGTAACCAAACCTGATTGGTTTGTTATGAATGAACTGTTTGCACCCATGGCGCCCATAATAGGGTACCATAGCTTCATCTATGGAATGCATTTCATTCAGTGGAGCGTATTCCATCATCTTTTTTGCCAAATGGTTAAACAGCGGTCTTACTTTGGAAAATTTGTCGTTTGCATCCAAATTTGTATTATCTGCTAGGTGAAGATTGGCAAGTATATATTCAAATCTATCTCTGCTAATGGATTCAGCAACCTTCTTGTTATGAGAATCTTGTTCTCGCTCCCAAAACATTCTTCTTCTTGGAACTTGGATATATCCGCTAAGAAGTAACTCCAATAAAACATTTTACTTCAAAATTTTGGATGTTATGTGTGTGGTTCCTTTGTTGAGCATATTTGTTACTTTCAGAAACAATGAAATCAATCAATTCCTCGTCAAAGAATTTAGAAAATATTTCAAGTGGACTTTCGCCAATTGGGAACACATCAGTTCCGTTATCAAAATTTTCTGTTGTAGATGGTAAATCCTCCCTAACCCAATGATAAACCTTTCTTTTCTTAGTCCTGTTTACAATTTCTTTCGGCTTGTTCATCAGTAGGATGTTGTGTAATAGTTCTGATAATGGCAAATCATATTCAGAAGTAAAATCGTCTTCATCATCCTCGTCTTCCGCAAAAATACTTCTGTTCGAGCATTTAGCTGTGATCCAGGTAAATTGTTTATGGTCACAAACTCCTCATCGCCAGAGTACTCATCTGTTAAATCGGCAGTTGCATTAACAGGAGGAAATATTGTAATATTTTCAACTTTTTCAGCTACTGTAGCATCGTCTTCCAACATGGAAAGTGCATCTTCAAGAGTAAACCCCCTGAAATATCAATGACATTCATAGATACATATTTGCCTAATGTCCTATATGTAGTACACCTAAATATAATCCAAAAAATAATAACATAAACAATAAAATTGTTGAATTTTGTTTACAGTTAATAAATTTTGCATCTTTTTAGATAATTATTCTAATGGTACCATTTTCTTGAAACGTTTTACAAAATATCCGTGAACTTACCTTTCAAAGCTAATGTTGCATTCAGACATTTTCAATAATTTCACTTTTTTAAAATTTAAACGTAAACTTGTATAACACTTTAGCGCACTAGCTTCTCTCACACTAATTGACAGATATGTACTGCACAAATTATATTGCATTTTGCGGCGATATGCTGTAAGCCCTTTGCAAGCCGAGACATGTTTGTTCTGTACTACATATAGGACACTAGGCATATCTGGGTTAAAATACCTCTTAAATGAAGTACCAGATGGTGTACCTGCGCACTATTTCAGATAAGTTAGGACATACAAGAGAACATGTTTAGCAGTATTTTCATAAACATTTCTTGCAAGTTGTTTATTTTTTGTTTCATTAAAGTGGTAATTGTATTTTCAAATTTTTAAGAGGAATATATAAACTATCTTTAAAAAATAGTTCATGTGGCAATATTTGACCTCGGTTTTGTTCAAATTCTTTAACTCAATTTCTTTTTTTTTTACTTGTAATGATGTCTCTATTTTAATTTTAATTATATATATATATATATATATATATATATATATATATATATATATATATATATACACACACAGGGTGTTACTTAAGTGTATGTACTTATTTTAAGGGGTGATTCCTGAGGCGATTTCGAGCCGGAAAGTTCATATGAATGTATGTCTTCAGAAGCTTCGTTATCGATCTACAGGCTGTTGAAGTTGTTGTGTTTTTTCGGTTTTTTCCAAATTTTTCGAAAACCCTTTATATATTATATTACATTGAAATTTTACATATTGTATAGGGGCATGAAGGCCCTTATTTCAACTGAAAAGTTCATTTTTAATTTAACCAGTGGCGTAGATACAGCTAGGTCATGACAAATTCCACAAAAAAAATGTGTTACGCCACTGTTTTATATGACGCGTTTACACGATATTCATCAGAAATCAATTCCGAACAAAAAAGGTCTCCATACATTTTCACGTAAAACTCACCGTTTAGGAAAAAATAATTAAAAAGTGTCGTGTCGTTATAACGTGCATTTATTCCTAACATAGAAACTATTTACAGAAACTGAACAATAAAGGGAAATACTTTTGTGCAGTCATTCATAAAAAATGCTGAAAATGTCCACCATCCGCTTCTATACAGGCTTCTCCTCTTCTTCTCATTGAACGACGCACTTTTTCAAAAATTCCCGGTGTGTTCTGTATGGTTGCACAGCCCTCAATTATTCTATTGCGTAAGTCTTCCAATGTCTGAACTGGTGTATTATAAACTAGAGTTTTAAGATGCCCCCAGAAATAAAAGTCTAAGCTGTTCAGATCAGGCAATCTCGGTGGCCAGAACTGAGGCCCCTCACGACCTATCCATCGATTTGGGTAAACTGAATTCAAATATTCACCCACCAAAATGCTGAGGTGGGCCGGGGCACCGTCGTGCATGAACCACATGTGCTGACGTACTAGAAGAGGGACATTTTCTAGTAATTCAGGCTAATTATTGTGAAGAAACGCACGATAGGTATTGCCGTCGAGACGCCTTGGAAGAAACAATGGTCCAACTAAAAAATCTCCAATAATACCAACCCACACGTTGACTGAAAATTGCTGCTGAAATTTTGTTTCTACTATAGCATGAGGGTTCTCTTCGCTCCATAAATGAGCATTACGAAAATTTCTGATTGCTTCTCTGGAGAAATTTGCTTCATCCATGAAGATAACTTGCCTGTCGAAATGAGGATTTTCTGCAACCTTCTGGAGAAACCACATGGAGAAATTCCTGCGTGCTGGAAAATCTCGTGGAATGAGAGCTTGCAATCTTTGCAGATGATACGGATACAGCAAATATTCTCTCAAAATTTCCCATACAGTTTTGTGGCAAATATTCAACGCACTCCCAATTTTGCGTACTAGATCCTGGATTCTGTTCAATTTCATTGAGAACAGCCTCCTCTACTTCCGCCATCCTCACTGTACGAGGTCGTTCCTCTCGGTTTCCATTTTGTAAACTGCCATATTGAGACAGTCGCAGATGGATGTTTGTGAATGTTCTACTATCGGGAACAGCACGGTTGGGAAATCTTTCTTGGTAAAGACGCCTGGCTTATTTAGCATTGCCGTCAGCCAGACCATAGACGAAATGCATGTCGGTCATCTCCGAAATAGCATAATTGACCATTTCTCTTATTTTTATGAAGACAAAACACTTGGAAAACAACAAAAAGAACAAATTTTTAAACTAGTTATTGCCTGTCAAGAATAAGACTGACATGACAGGATTATTAACGAAATACATAGCGATGTTTCCTTATCAACGGACAGAGCTCACTTGTTTTTTTGTGAAATATCTTTATCTTGTAAATAAACAGCACGTTATAACGACACGACATTTTTTAATTATTTTCTCCTAAACCGTGAGTTTTACGTGAAAATGTATGGAGACCTTTTTTGTTCGGAATTGATTTCTGATAAATATCGTGTAAACGCTTCATATAAAACAGTGGCTTAACACATTTTTTTTGTGGAATTTATGTCATGACCTAGCTGTATCTACGCCACTGGTTAAATAAAAAATGAACTTTTCAGTTGAAATAAGGGCCTTCATGCCCTTATACAATATTTAAAATTTCCATGTAATATCTAGAAGGGTTTTCGAAAAATTTGGAAAAAACCGAAAAAACACAACAACTTCAACAGCCTGTAGATCGATAGCGAAGCTTCTGAGGACATGCATTAATATGAACTTTCCGGCTCGAAATCGCCTCAGGAATCACCCCTTAAAATAAGTACATACACTTAAGTAACACCCTGTATATATATATATATATATATATATATATATATATATATATATATAATTAAAATTAAAATAGAGACATCATTACAAGCAAAAAAAAGAAATTGAGTTAAAGAATTTGAACAAAACCGAGGTCAAATATTACCACATGAACTATTTTTTAAAGATAGTTTATATATTCCTTTTAAAAATTTGAAAATACAATTACCACTTTAATGAAACAAAAAATAAACAACTTGCAAGAAATGTTTATGAAAATACTGCTAAACATGTTCTCTTGTATGTCCTAACTTATCTGAAATAGTGCGCAGGTAGACCATCTGGTACTTCATTTAAGAGGTATTTTAATACTCTAAAAACACAACAACTTCAACAGCCTGTAGATCGATAGCGAAGCTTCTGAGGACATGCATTAATATGAACTTTCCGGCTCGAAATCGCCTCTTAAAATAAGTACATACACTTAAGTAACACCCTGTATATATATATATATATATATATATATACACACAAAATTTTCTGTTAACTAAACTAGAAGTATTTAAAATCAAGAATAGATTTTCTTATTAGTTCATTGTTGATGCTTCTCTCGCTGTATGTTAATAAGTTTCAAGTCACTAGCTCATAAAAATACATAAAAAAACATCTCCAAAGTATTGTCTTTTAAAACTAAAAAAAATGTAATATTTTCTTTGCAATTAAAGTTTAACTCGATTTACTTTGAAGCACTCATATATTGTATATTACAAAAAAAACAACCATTTATGATAATTACGATATTTCCAATATTTAAGATAAATTAATTGATAATATGATTATTTGATATTATAATTACAGAAATGTCTTCCTGCTTCTAGAATACATAGCCCACTTCGTCAAGAAACTGCCTTTACAGAACGCGAAATCTCTAGCGCCTTTTATTAACCACAAAATACTATGCAAAAAGAAACTTTTTTAAAAAGCACGCTTTTATTTACGCGTAGAAAGTGCACTAAAAAGGAGAAAATAATATTTTTCTTTGCAACAAAATAACACTAAAGATATTTACGACTAAAAATGAAAGCGTGGGTCGTTCATATTATAAACATGTGACGGAGAGAAATGAATTATGATGAACGCCTCACGTATTTATTTTAGTCGTAAAGATTTTTGACCACATATTGTTGCAAAGATAAAAATTATTTTCTCCTTTTTAGTGCACTTTCTACGCGTCAATAACAGCGTGCTTTTTAAAAAAAGTTTCTTTTTTCATAATATTATTTTCTACCTTTTAGTTCAAATATTTAAGTCGATTTATCAACTATTCTACACCTCTTTTTTTCCAAGATCTCTGATTTAATTTATTCATAGTTTGTTTAAAATAATTAGTTATGTTTAATTTATAAAGTGATGATAGTTAAAAAAGTTGCATAGGCCGGGAATCGAACCCCCACCGACCGCGTGGCAGGCGATCATTTAACCTTTACATCAAAAGTGTTCTCCCTGTTTGACATTGAAACTACTATTTAAAACATTAACAATTGAAATTTATGTTAATTATAGTTTAAATAAGCATTTTTATGAACAGTAATTGCAAAAAAATGTATTTTCATAGGGGATACATAATTTTAGAGAGTTACAAGTCGACAGGACTTGTAGAAGTGGTCGAAAAGTCGATTACAGATCTTGCCGTACACAACATATAAACACTGTAAGTTAAATAAAAGCATCTAAAGTGTCCCAAAAAATACAAGTCTAGTTGGCATGTTGCATATTTAGCTTGGTGCTACGGAATAATTAGACTTCAATAGTTTTTTAATGGTGGCTATGTCATTTGTCATTGGCATTCTTTGAGAAAAGTATTTAACAATGTTCACCAATGAAGAGTATGCTGGTATAGTTTTTATTTATGGTTTTGCTAACGGTAATGCGTTTGAAGCTGTTAGAGAATATGAACGGCGTTTCCCAGAACGACAAATTCCCAATAACAGAACATTTGTCAGAGTTTACCGCACGTTAAGGGATACTGGCCACTTTCGTAGTCAACCGACTGGTGTTCGAGAAATGAATGAAAATGAAAATCTTGCGGAAAATATTCTCAGAATTTTCGATGAAGATCCTACTACTAGCACACGTAGAGTAGCTAGGAGGCTTAACACTACTCATAGTTTGATACATAGAACACTTTGTTCAGATAGCCAACACCCTTTCTATGAACATAAAGTTTAAGATTTATTAAAGGGCGACAAGGAAATCCGCGTCAATTTCTGCCATTGGTACTTATGTATGTGCGTCGAAGATAGGCAATTTGAACAACAAATAATATTGACGGATGAGGCAACACTTAAGCGTGCAGGAATGTTCAATTCACGTAACTCGTATCACTGGAATCACGAAAATCCATTTGTAACTCACCGTGTACATCACCAATATCAATTTTTATTTAATGTTTGGTTAGGACTAATAGGAAACTGCTTAATTGAGCCTAACATAATACCAAAATACATTAAGAGCGGATAGTTTTCTAAGTTTCTTAGGAAGTGAGCTTAACTCTCGCCTGGACAATGTCCAATTATTAGCACGACAGCGAGCTTGGTTTCAATTGGACGGATATCCAGATCATAGTGGTAGACAAGTGACTATGTCGCTGAATGAAAATTATCCGTGAAGATGGATAGTACGTTACGGCCCTACTAAATGGCCACCGCGCAGCCCAGACTTAACATCTCTCGATTTTTACGTTTGGGGTTACTTAAAAACCAAGGTTTATTTGCAGCCTATCAACTCCAGGGAGGTATTGATATTGAAATTTCGAGAAGCTTGTCAATCCTTGCAAGAAAATCCTCAAAAGGATTGTAAGGATTTACCAATTGTAAATTGCGCCATAAGACGAAAGCATTATATATTTATATATCTAAAATGTTGTAAAATAAGATTATGGGCCATTGATTTGTTTTTCGTTTGCATGTGTATGCACCGATTAGCTGATCTAATGTATCAACTGCTCCCTTTGTAGAATTATAATCAAGTATAATTTGTGGCTTTTTGTCTTGTCTGTCGCTTATTTGTTTCTGGTTAGGAAACGTACTCATTAGAATGACCTTGTATTTCTTTGGAATATAAGACACAACTGCGGTATCTTTAGTAAAATAAAATTTGGAACTATGCACAACGTTATTTACTTCCATGATAGGTAGCTCAGGCTTGCTTTTCCTGACAGTCCCTAACATAGTAAGACTTCTTCTTCTTTTGAGAAGCATTTGACCCAATTTATACGATGTAAAGAAATTGTCACAAGTTACATTTTGACCTCTTAGTCCATAAGTAAGGTCTAAAACTACTCTCCTTCCTGATCCTTCTCAGGTTTTCCCCCAGGTGGTTTTCCCGTATGTGCTTGAACTTCTAAAGCATAAGAACTTGCACTATCACAAAGCGTCCATATTTTGATGCCATATTTTGCTGGCTTGCTTGGTATATACTGCTTGAATGGACAACGATCTCTAAATGCAACCAACTGCTCGTTCACAGTTACGTTTTGCCCAGGATTGTACAATTTTGGTAGTATTTCAGCCCATTTGTCCCAAAGTTCTCTAATAGGAGCCAACTTATCCCGTAGCCTTCTTTCTTGACGATCTTCTTTATTATCAAACCGTAACACGCGTGATATATAATAATATCGTTTCAACGACATTGTTGCGCGAAAAAGAGGTCTGCCTGTTTCTGCATTCCACAAACATCTGGTAGATTCATCATGCGATCTGTAAACTCCTCTTAACAGTAACAAACCTATGTACGCCTGCAGCGTGATGTAATCTAATTCTTACCACCTGTCACCGTACACTCTAAGACCTTCGATGTTAGTCATTTTCAAAATTATATTTTCCAGAGAACTATTGAAAAATAGCTGAAATATAGATTTTACATCCTGGACTAGTGCATTGCTGTATCTAGTTAGACCTGGAGCGACTTTTATGATATTTGCACTACCTGCACGCCCTCATTGAGGAAATGGATCTAACATCCAAGTTATGGCATTATCTTTAGATTGAACCGATTGAGCAGGTGGCATCAATTGCGTAGGGTTTGTCCGTCCAGCATCGTCGAAGAAATCATCGTCTGACTGTTCATAATCACTATCTTCACTGATATGATCTTCCTCTTCAGAAGCTTCATCGTCACTACCGTCACTCAAATTATCAACAAGTTTTTCTAAGTCTTCACCACTAAGATAATTTTTTGCCTTTATTGTTATTTCAGCACTTTAGAAGAACTAGTAGTACGTACAACAAACCGCACTTTACTCTGCAACGTAACAAACAAAACTGTGGGTTGCATACTGCGATATGATATTAATACCTGTTGCAAGTTGCAAGTCTGTTCCTGTTTCGACTTGCACACGCGGCTACAGACCTGCCGAAAATGCTGTAGTAACTCGCATAGGTAGCTACATTTGAACAAGCATGTGATGATATGCATATTATCTATCCTCAAATTTCAATATAAAATAATTGGAAATACAAATTTATACGTCCTACTAATGTATTACAGCCTCGGGTCATAATGACCCGAGGAAAGTAAATGTAACAATCATGTTTAAAAAAATAATGAAAAAAAATTTATAAAACAAACAAGCCACCTCATTCTTCAATGGATTAGAAACAAGTCATTAACTACGAAGTTTAGATATTAATAAACAAAAAAGTTATCTAAACAACAATTTGATTTCGGATCACATAGACCCTAAGGAATCGTCAAATCTGGTGAGTGAGCAGGCCACTCAATTGGTTCGGCTCTGTCAATTCATCTATATCTAAATGTTAACGAATTTCTAGCCACAAGTGAATAATGTGGCGACGCACCATCCTGTTGAAAATAAGATGAGTATGACCCCATCTTGTTACAGTTGTGGGTATAAGTAATTTTGTATTCCTCAATAAGTTACCCTTGGATTTTCAGATCCCCATATGAAGCAATTATTTTTATTACATCGACCGTTTGTGTAAAACGCAGCCTCATCGGACATTATAAGAATAACAGTGGGATCCTCTCTTTGGTGTACCTGAATTATATGAAGAGTTAGCTTCAAGTATTCAAATCAGAAATAACTACTTTGACAGTTCGTTGTTGTTGTTCACTGATATAAAAATTCTACAGCATACTTGTGACATTAACACCTGTAAATACCTTTGCCTACATAAAAGCATATCATGAAAAACCAAATAACTCACTTAGTTTGTTAATGAAATTGCAACAAGTAATACATTTTCGGAAAGGGGAAAAGTTAAGCTTTCACATATAATCAATATATAGACGAAGTTCCGTTAAAAACATCAACAATAGTTGCATTTAAAAGAGACCATTTTTTTAAAACACCCTATATAATGTTTTACTCAATACAGATTGACACTGAAAGAACTATATGTAAAAATAAAATGGTCCAAGAACCACACCTCCTTATCGCTTCTGAGTTTGGAAAATTTGCAAAATATTACATAGATTTTTTTTTAGCTTTAAAAGACAATACTTTGGAGATGTTTTTTATGTATTTGACAATTTTAGAGTATTGTATAAGGGATGTCTGATAGGAAATTTTACGGCCTTTCACGTGGTGTATCTGTTTCTTTGCTATGTGGAAAGGGAAAGTCAGAATTTTAGTAAATATTTAATAATATTGTTAAAAATCACGAAAACCATACAAACGCAATATCTCTGAAACAGTTAAAGATTGGATCCTTGTTTATATTATATAATCGACTTACTGAAGCTTTTAAGCAACACATGAAAGGAAAAGGAATAGTTGTTCAATATATGATTAAATATTAACAAATATTTTAAACATTTCTCAGCGTTACATTTTGTAATTACACATAGCTCTCGTTATTTAATTTAGTTTCAACATGCTTTCACGGTAATCATATTCAGTTGTATTGACATTTCATTGATGTACTTAAATGGTGAAAGAAAAATGGGTTTATTTAGAAGTAGTTGTTTTAGTTGTCTGGACATACAAGTCAATTATTTCAATTAAGAATGTAATGTTAATTTCTAACTGTCACTGTAACATACCGAAATAAAAACATTCTACCGTGAACCATTTGACGTAAGATATATAGTATATATATATATATATATATATATATATATATATATATATATATATATATATATATATATATATATATATATATACAAAAGTCTAGGGATATATTTTTTAAATATATTTCAATGAATTTTGTTAACAAATACCTATGTCATTGATCAAGTATGTTAGTGCTAGTCTTTCGATTAGCGATAGCAATTGTTTAAAACAAACAAACAAATGCAAATGCTTTATTGTTAATTCAACTGAAAGTGAAGCAATTCCAGTGTTGTTAGGAATCGTTTAATTATTATTTGCAGTTAATTTAAGTTTATTTTGGGGTGATTTAAGTTTTATTGGCGCTGTTATTATGGAAGATAGTCAACAACGACGACATTTAAATTTAGCTGAAATGAACAGAGCTGTAGGTATGCTCGAAGCTGGTCGAAGGCAAGTGGATGTTGCAGCAACTTTAAACACCTCTCAAAGTGTTATTAGCAGATTATGGCGTAGATATAGGACATCCGCAGATCCCAGTAAACAACATCCAGGTCGTGGACGCGTTACTACCGCAGTTCAAGATCACTACTTAACATTGGAAGCTAGACGACGTCCAACAACTACGGCTAAATAATTGACTTCACTGCTTCGGACCACTCATAATGTAACTGTATGTTCTCAAACAATCAGAAATCGATTGCATGAAGCTGATCTCCATGCCCGACGTCCAATAAGAGCTCCACCAATTCGGCACGGTAATCGAGCACGCAGAGTAGAATGGGCTGCAGAGCATATTCTGTGGACATAGGACCAGTGGTCTAGAGTTTTGTTCACAGATGAATCTCGGTTTGAATACACCCTGACAGTCGAAGACTTAGAGTGTGGAGACGACCTGGTAACTTAGAAAGGCTCAGATGTGTTCAGGAGGTCCATTCTTACAAAGGAGGTACCGTAATGATGTGGTGGTATCTGCATTGGCGGAAAAACAGATCTCGTTTTTCTAGAAAGATTTTAAATGCCGATGGGTATTTGAATACGGTACTGCGGCCTATAGTGCTTCCATTCGCAGGTGCTGTTGGACCTGGGTTCATGCTGATGCATGATAATTCCACTCCACACGTTGCAGGTGCTGTTACCGGGTGGCTGGTAAACGAAAACATTTCTGTTTTACCATGGCCTGCCCAGTCACCAGACTTAAACGTTATTGAACACGTGTGGGACATGTTGGGAAGAAGCATTGAAAGTGAATTGGACGAAATTCATACTCAGATCCAGCTTCGTGATGCCCTTGTAAGACACTGGCAACAGTTACCACAAGATGCAATAGATAATTTAATTTTATCAATGCCTAGAAGATGCAGAGCCGTTTTAAATCAAAGAGGAGGCAATACTCTTTATTAAATTTAATTAATGTATATTATAAGTGATGACACTTCAATTTCTTGTGATTACATAAAATCAACTTTTGCTAATAAACTTCATTAAAGTTTTTGAGACTGTTTTCTTTTGTTTTTAACAATTTTAATTTAGAATATTTTAAAAGCATTGTGCTAATTTACTATATGCAAACCACTTAAAAAACCAAAATACTTGATAGTTTTTTATTAAAAAAATATCCCTAGACTTTTTGATGTGTAGTATATATATATATATATATATATATATATATATATATATATATATATATATATATATATATATATATATATATATATATTGTTTCTATTTAGATTTCCACAAGTATTAATGTTTAAATGAGACATTTTTTCTTTAAAACTTGTGCAAATAAACGTACAATTAGTTCAACGTTTCGGAACGTCCTTTGTTCCTTTGTCAAGAATTTATTTGACAATTACAGAAATTGAAATAAGGTAACTTTTTTAACAAGTACAGAATATGAAACAAGGTAACTAATTTAAATTTAATCTGGACGAGTGTGTTTGACTTCGGGTAGTTGGTCGAGTACATGATGTAGAAGGTGCAGAAGTGGGGACGCCAGGAATAGTTGCAGCGTAAGTGTTTGAAATTTCTGGAAGATTTGGAGTTGGTTGAAATGTAGAATCAACTTGTTTAATGACATTCTTCCAAATTTGTGGCATTCTAGAAGTGTCATCTCGTTTATTGAGGGCGTTTGGTCTTCTTTCAATTTCAACTGCTTCTCTAATAATTCTTTCTTGTAAGGTATATAGAGGTGCAATTAAACGGATATTGTTGGTATTAATTTGGTGTCCTGTATCTAAATGATGTGCAGCTAAAGACGATGAAGGATTGTGCTGCTTAATTGCTAGTTGGTGTTCATCGGCTCTCGCATATAATATTCTGTTAGTTTGTCCTATATAAGTTCTTCGACAGTTGTTGCACGGTATCTCATACACTCCTTGGCTTTCATTAGGAATTTTGTCTTTGGGGTTTCTTAAAAGTTGGGACAAAGTTGAATGTGGTTTGAATACCGGTCTGAAGTCGTTTTGGGAAATTTCTTTGCTATTCTGTCTGTAATTACCTTTATATAAGGTAGAATAACAGGAATCTTTCGTTCATTGTTTGGCAAGTTATTATTTCTTGGTCTTTTTATTTGGTTGGTAATTTTTAATATTTCTTGATCTTTGTATCCATTTTGAATTAGTATTTTATTAATAGTCTTCATATCTTCCGTTTTAGAATTTTGGTCAGATAAGTGGTAAGAGCGGTATATCAAGAATTTCATAACGCTACGTAATTGACCAGGATGGTGATGTGAGAGAGAGTTCAAGTATCTATTCGTATGTGTTGGTTTTCGATAAACTTTGTGTGTAAATTTACCATTAGGAAGTCTTGTTATTAGGGTGTCCAAAAAAGGGAGTGAATTATTTTCTTCAACTTCCATAGTAAATTTGATGTTGTCGTGAATGTTGTTAATATGGTCTAGAAAATGGTTCAAGTTTCCTTTTCCATGGGGCCAAACTACAAATGTGTCGTCAACATAACGAAACCAACATTTAGGTTTTAAATCTTCCTTGAATTTGGTTGTAGAATTGTCCTTTGTATGTAAAATAGGTTGAGTACATGCAGTGGTTTATCAATTTGAGTATGTCTTGGTTTATTGAGTGTTTTTCTTCTAGAATTTTCATCGTGTCTTCAATAGGTATTTTAGTGAAAAGTGACGTTATGTCGAAGCTAACTAAAATGTCATTTGGAGCCAAGGGTACAATTTTGAGTTTGTGTAGAAAATTATAAGAGTTTTTGATGTAGGATACAGCATTTTCACAAATCGGTTGAATAACTTTGGCTAGATAACGAGCAAGGTCATGAGTCGGAGAATTGAATGCACTGACGATAGGGCGTAATGGCCAGTTTTCCTTATGTATTTTTGGGAGTCCGTATATTTTGGGGATTCTTGAACTCTTCTCTCTTGAAATTAGTTTCTGTTTTGTTTCTTTGTCTAATTTTGTAGAATTAATGATAGATTTTGTTGTTTTTCTATGTAAGTGGTAGGATTGCACTGATTTTTCTTATATTCTGAAGAAGTTAGCAGTTCAGACATCTTGTGGTGATAGTCTTGAGAGTTGACAATGACAGTAGCGTTTCCTTTGTCAGCAGGTAGTATTAATATTTGGTCGTCATTTTGATTTGGTTTAACATTTGGAGGTCTTGTTTGGTGATATTTTGTTTGGGAAGTTTGCAGTTCTGAAGAATGTGTGCTACGTTGAGTCTAATTTCGTCAGCGACCGTAGATTCTGTATCTTTAAGGCGTATTCTACGTTGGTGATGATGTTTTCTACGGAATCCGTTTAGGAGTGATGGCAAAATTAAACCCTTTACCTAAAACATTTAGAATATTATTATTAATTCTTGTCACTGAAATTGTGTACTGTCCTTAACGGTTCTACATTATTTGACCTGCGATGTATGAGACAGACGTTCAAATTTTTGTTTCTGTCGGTTAGTTTTTATCATCAAGGACGATTCTACAGTAATTTTCAATGAGACGATCCACCGTATCGAATATGAAGGGATGAATTTTGATGGCATGTATAGTTTGGAAGGTGTCATAAAGGGTACGGTTGAGATAGTCAAGTTTACTACTTTTATTGGCAATCGCTTTTCTTAAAAGGGCAAGGTTTTTTTTGAATAAAATCTTATAAGAACCATTAATGTCTGGTCTTGGTTTCAATTTAAATCCCTTGGGTATTATTTTATTGTCACGACAACGCTTTAAAAAAGTTAAATTAGTAAGTGTTTCACATTTTTTGATACGTAGCTTTCTGTAAATCTGGATGGTATTCAAAGTTTCTTCTCCGTATAGGAATATTATGTTTCTATTTAGATTTCCACAAGTATTAATGTTTAAATAAGACATTTTTTTTCTTTAAAACTTGTGTAAAACGTACAATTAATTCAACGTTTCGGGAACGTCCTTTTAACAGAATATTATATGCGAGAGCCGATGAACACCAACTAGCAATTAAGCAGCACAATCCTTCATCGTCTTTAGCTGCACATCATTTAGATACAGGACACCAAATTAATACCAACAATATCCGTTTAATTGCACCTCTATATACCTTACAAGAAAGAATTATTAGAGAAGCAGTTGAAACTGAAAGAAGACCAAACGCCCTCAATAAACGAGATGATACTTCTAGAATGCCACAAATTTGGAAGAATGTCATTAAACAAGTTGATTCTACATTTCAACCAACTCCAAATCTTCCAGAAATTTCAAACACTTGTGCTGCAACTATTCCTGGCGTCCCCACTTCTGCACCTTCTACATCATGTACTCGACCAACTACCCGAAGTCAAACACACTCGTCCAGATTAAATTTAAATTAGTTACCTTGTTTCGTATTCTGTACTTGTTAAAAAAAGTTACCTTATTTCAATTTCTGTAATTGTCAAATAAATTCTTGACAAAGGGAACAAAGGACGTTCCCGAAACGTTGAATTAATTGTACGTTTATTTGCACAAGTTTTAAAGAAAAAAAAATGTCTTATTTAAACATTAATACTTGTGGAAATCTAAATAGAAATATATATATATATATATATATATATATATATATATATATATATATATATATATATATATATATATATATATATATATATATATATATATATATATATAATATATCTTACGTCAAATGGTTCAAAGTAGAATGTTTTTATTTCGGTATGTTACAGTGACAGTTAGAAATTAACATTACATTTCTTAATTGAAATAATTGACTTGTATGTCCAGACAACTAAAACAACTACTTCTAAATAAACCCATTTTTCCTTCACCATTTAAGTACATCAATGAAATGTCAATACCACTGAATATGATTACCGTGAAAGCATGTTGAAACTAAATTAAATAACGAGAGCTATGGGTAATTACAAAATGTAACGCTGAGAAATGTTTAAAATATTTGTTAATATTTAATCATATATTGAACAACTATTCCTTTTCCTTTCATGTGTTGCTTAAAAGCTTCAGTAAGTCGATTATATAAAAACAGGATCGTATTCTGAAATGCGGGTACAATATATCCCTTTCTAAATAGGTCAAATCCAGTTAAAAATTGTTTACTCTAGTTAGATCTGTTTACACATTACCTTACTTTAACACAAACGTAAGTAATATGTTTATCACGGTGAACTTGTTTGTGATGTATAATTTTATGGTGAGATTTAGTACACATGACGCTTCTAATTGTCAAGACCGTAGATTAAAAAGAAAAAAAATTGTATGTACTTAAGATAATTTCTTGAACACATACTGTTAACCTTAGGATTACAGTACGTGAGTGCGCATTAATTACGTACCAATTACGATTAAAATGTTTAATCTTGTTAGATTGTAGAACATCATTAAATTACAGGATTTATCTACAACAAGTTTTTAATCACGGTTAAATTTCATTATGTAATTTCATTTTCTCTAAACTCCAAATTGTTCACAATAATATAATAATAATTATTATAATCCCTTTGTGTTATTCAATACACCTAATTAGTTTTATGAGCTATTGTTAAATAAGGGCAGAGATAGTATATTCCCTAAGGAAGTGGATGATTTATAGGAAGCTTCTATAGAGAATTGAGTTTAAATGGCGTTATTATGTGGCTGAAACTTTGATTTAGTAAATTTGTCACATCAGTGTTGTATTATGTTTCATATCCATATTAAGACATATATTTCTGAAATATTGCTATTAATAAATACAAAACAAGGCCAAATAAGTGTAAATGTTTAGAAATAGGGTTATTATAGTCTCCCTAATTAATTACGCCATAGTTAGCAGAAGATCTTAGTTCGTTGTATTAAGAGATAATATATCACACTGAAGTAAACATATATACGTTTACACTTTAAATCAACAAATCTACTTTCCACCAAATACATGTGCAATGTCTACACACATTATAAACAAATTTCTCTCTAAATTTGATTTCACAAAAATCGATGTATTTTTATATTAGCTTAACAAAAGGTTTTCTGTTTTTGCAAGCGAAAAGTTTTTGAGTGAAAGCGTTTTGTATTCGGAAAGTTCTGTAAACTTTAACATGGGCTAGGATATAAAGTTATAAAATCATTATTTTTTATTCAGAATTTTTTGTTAAAGTTTATGTGACGACATAATAGGTATATCAAGAAATTTACTGAAAGTTAGATTACTAAATATTCAAAAAAGTTCTTATAAGTTGTAAGTTTAACTAGTTTTGTTTCCACATTTTGCGTTATGCGTGACACTCACATGACACACTGAGAATTTTACTCAATTTTCAAATAAATATTATCTTTAACACATAAATACACAACTAACTTTTGTTTTGTGCAATAGATTCACGGTTGCTTTAAGGCGTCTAATTGTAAATAAAGTAACAGCGTTAATCAATGGTAAAAGCTAATGTAATACACACCTTTATCTATGTGTAACGTCCTGATATTTGTAATAGGTTACTTGGGGGAAAACTGTAGAAAACACGTGAAATATTGATCTCGAGACACAGTCGTCTAATAAATTATATTTGTTGAATCTATAAAAATAAAATTACAACTGAGAATAAAATTATTTGTTAAAATTAAAATTAATAATGCAGTTTTTAAAATCTGTAGCACTAATGATTGCTTGGTTTGCATCGTTACGAGCGCTTAAAGACACTGAGGAAAACACCGTTTGGCGTAATTTTTCCATTGACTCTTGGTCTATTAAAGTTGATGGTGGCACTTTAAACGGAGTGGCGTTTATGGATGTTTCTGAATTGCTAACTGATTGGTAAATGCAATTTTCAATGTAGCTCTCGACAGCTGTGTTACTCCTCCATGAACCATGCCTTTTCCGATATCACTCCTATGCCCCAGCACCACTGATTTTACAAAAATTTTTGATCTTAATGACACGCACTTTAGTATTGCTTATATCCAGGATTATTCAGTGATGCACGGCGTTTTTGGCATTTTATGTTGCCTCATCCAATGCAACATTTTCCTGATTTGTAAACAAAAATAACTGTACCTATATCATAAAAATTATTAGGCTTAATCGTATTTATTGCATTTGTATTTGTGATTTATGTCCATGAGAGGAATATTCACAAGCTAAATTTACAACCATCTTGAAATTATTGATGTCACCGTTGTGAATTCTTCAGCCTATTGTATCGCTTAGAGAGCGATAAGATAGAACTAACAAATATGAATATATAAACAGAACTCAAATAGTATACAGTGGGAGTAGAAATTCAATTATAAATTGTGGGTAGCACCAAATATTGCCGGTCTGGCCGATCCAAATGTCGCAGCGGGAGAAAAATTGGTAATTTACTAGTTCACGTCGGAAACAAATAAAATAGATTTTACTTTAATGAATTATATTGCGGCTTACATTAAGAATGGAGTGTACAGAAAATATTCAATGTTTTATTTACTGGCAAAAAATTGAGTTAAATGGTTTTAAATGGGACAAGGAACGTGATGCCAGAACAGAACGGACGGTGTAAACGGGAAGGAACAATACTGTCCTTGTCAGGAATTCGTATTAGACAATAATCGTTTAAAGCTGAAAAAATAGTACATAAGTCGAGAATTTTATATGCAATCGTTCGCTGAGTAGTTCACTATCATTTAAGCATGAAGTTAGTACATGGTGGGTCTGAAACACATTTTAACCGATTATGGTGTACTTCATGTTAATTGGGGCTGTAGAAAAAAACCTACGGATGTACTGAAGATCTTTAGGAATTGTGACACCTGTATTATTACTTTAAGGAACGCAACAGTACAGTCAACAGCGTATCACTATTACAAAAATGTTCGGCAGAAAAGACGTAGGAAACTGACTTCAAGCACCTAGTTTACTGAATGACAATGCAGGCAAATAGCATATCGTATCTGCACCTTAGAATAAAACGATGATGTTCAATATAGTTAAATTTCTTTATTACAGAGTCATTTCAGTGAGGACGAAGGGTTTAAGCTTGCAGTTTGGACGCATTTTGAAGGCAATTGATACCAAGACGAAGTAATAAGTGCAATGATGATATATAACTGTATCTTTTTTCATAGTCAGGACAGAAATAATTGGCACTACTCCGATACGCTTTGGTCGGGTTCGGTCTATTGCACTCAACTAGTGTCATTACAGAACTACGTGATGGTTTGTAACGTGCCAATTCTTGTCTGTCGTTACCTTCATTTAAATTTCGAAATTTGCATTATTATTGATAAGTACATTTACATTACATTAGTATTTTTAAGCATTCCTTTTTTCGTTCAATGATTAAATTTTTTATATCTCGGTATTTTCTCTTCATTCTACATAATTACGAACGTCACTGTGTATATTTTAGATATCCAATTTTAGTTCTATGCGCATCGTGAATTGAACAGGCTTATACATTCCCGTTTATTATGCCGTGCATTTAAGACGTTATCTTTTTTAAGTTTTGCTTCCCTTTCATAAGGGAATAAGAATAAGGAATAAGAACATGGAACAAAGGTAGGAACAAGGAAACCTCTTATCTTAAGAAAAAGCTTTTACTTTGGTAAATTTACGTATCATTGAGTAGTGTGGGTATGACGTCATGAACTGTACTTTGTTAAAATGGCGGGATAATGCAATGTCATCTTTATGAACATAAATGGAGATACCTTTGTTTTGCATAAATCACTGATGCTGTTATACATATTCTGCGTTCGTCGTTATATCAACAGCTTTCGTCGTTCTAATCTGCGTTCGTCGTTAAATCTTTCAATTATTGCAGGGTCAACATTTTGTGCCAATTATCGAATGTGACCTTATGCTACCGTTCATCTAATTTTTATGTTGAAGACAGATGAAAATTATAGTGCTTACCTATACGTCTCTGTTTCCTTTATTTGTATGTTAATTACAAATGGAAATTACCTTTATATTATCGTATATTTGTCTTGGAATTGGAAATGAAAGTTCTCAAGCTACAGTTGGTTTAAGACGAGATTAAAATATTTGTTTTGTATAAGTAAGTACGTATCCTTTTAGTGCAGTTTAACTAAATAACAAATCAGTTTGTGTTATTTTGATACGGTTAAAAAAGGAACAGTTGAGTCCTGCTCCTGAAATAAAAACATTTGAGTTCATAACCTATCACAACTGTAATTTGTTGACATAGGTCAGTACACGATTCATTATTGAATACATGTTGAATAGATTGCATTTTGAATTCTAAGTAAACATAGATTGTAAGCCTATCTATAGTGTTTAATTTAGTAATTTTAAGATTGTAAGGCCGTACAAGAAGTATCGTTTTAGTTATTTTATTCTGATATCAATCAGACATTTTGCTTTATTAAATATACATATGTTTAGTGCTTATTCAGGTTACCTATTATGTTTTGAGATACAACCTTTCTCAATTTTTGTTGTATTTTAATTATTAAACCTAGAAATTTAGTGGTGCCCCATAAAACGAATGCTAATACTGATTATATCTATGAAAAATATCTCTGCTTTCCTCACACCTAATGAACGAGTTCTCAATTTCAGTAAGTTTTATAACTTTGTACCTCACTGAGCTAGACCGTGGTGCGATTTACCTTTGCAATATAACCACTTATTTTTTTTATTTTTTTATTTGTTATAGGTTTGGATACCTAGGTAGCTTCTTCTACATCATTTTAAATCCGTAATTTATTTTAACGTTTCGTACCCTATACTTTACTTAAAATAAAAAATAGTTATAGCTAATCTATAGACCGTGTGTTTCAATTCAAAATCACTCCAGCAGAAACCACTGGCCGATTGTCTAAAGTTATTAGTTGTCAATTATAAAATTAGTTGACAACGTTTAATATTTTAATAAAACAAATTATTTGGAACTAAAGCTATCAACATGGAACATCCATCATAATTATTTGGTTAAAAAAAACCAAACAAGAAACGGCTTACTTAATAGTATATTACATAACGAGCTACGAACGTGGTAGATATCACACAAGCGGGAATTTTCACGCGAGTGCAGGATAGACACTTTCGTGCGAGCTTAATGTACACTACTTTCCTGCGACCATGAAAAAAGGCAGTCTTCCTAATGTTTTATTGACCACAAATTAAAGAATTACAAAATATACTTAATCTAATATTTCAAGTTTTTTATTCAGAAATTATAATCATCCCTAACAAATAGTAACAAATAGTGTAGTAGTTCGTAATTATTATGAATTTAAAGACAATTGCCTGAATATTTAAACTTGTCAAATCATAAAAGTCACATAATTTTAAATCACTATGGTACTGCCATCAGGTTGCTCATATTATTTATGTGAATAGCAGTAAGCCACGCTTATTGCTTTGATCACGACCGAACTCCCGGTCAGGCCAATGAGAACCGGTAGTTGCTACGGTAACTTGTAGATAAGCAATGCGAAAGTATAAGGCACACGTGTTTTTTATTTTCTAGGAAAAATTACATTATCGTTAGTCTGTGTAAATACAATACAATACATAGTCTGTGTAAATACAATTAAATATCAAAAACACTAAAAACTCAAAGGAACATAACATGAAAACAATATTTACTAAACAAGCAGTAACATACACACACACACACACACACACACACAACACGCACAAACATGCGCGCGCGAACACCTTAAAATCACATCCTGTACTTGGAACTCCCGACGGTGCGTTTGAATCGTTCTACAGCGAAAATGGTATGTAAGGTTTTCTCACGCACCCTGGACGCAAATCCATAAAATTTATTGCTCTTCTATCGAGGTAATTCGTTTGGTGCTCTCACCAACGAAATTGACGTATGAATAAATTTTTTGCCATCTTAGACCCAAAATCATGACTAACGCCCTATAGTCATGTCTTTACCCATCAAAACAATACGTTTGTTAGTTTTTCCAACGAATAAGTAGTTCTTGGTCATCCTTGGTTCTAAATGATTACCACGTAACATTTCGTTCTTACCCATCGAGACCATGCGTTTGTAGTATCCCTCAACGAAATTGGCATATATCTAAATTTTGTAGCATCTGCGGCCCAAACAATGGCTAACGTCATAAAATAAAAAATTGTTCTTTCCCACCAAGACTGGGTTTGTAGTATTTCCAACTAAATAGATAAATAAATAGTATTCGGATATCTTTGGTCCCGAACGATAAGAAACTCCCTACAACAGTGGAATTTCGTTTTTACCCAACGAAACAATTTGTTCCTTCGTTTCCTTAAAGAAATTGGCGTATAACTAATGTTTTTTTAATATCTTTGGCCCAAAACTATAACTGACGCCTTAAAATTATTAAATGTTGTTCTTGCCCATCAAGACAATGCGTTTGCTATAGTTCTTCCTACGAAATAAGCGGATAAATAGTTTTTGGGCATCTTTGGCAAAAAATGATTGGTAACGCCCTAAAACCGCAAACTGTCGTTCTTATTCAAAGAAGCGATATTTCTTCGTTTCCTCATCGAGATTGTTGTAAAACTAAAACTATAAAAGTTTGTTCTTGCCCATCAAGGTTGAATATATAGATTTTGCGCATTTGTGCTTTCAAATGACTACCGACGTCCTTAAACTGTAAATTTTTGTTCTTACCCATCAAGACAATGTGTTTGTTCGTTTCTTCAGTGAAAAAGGTTTTTGAGCATATTTGGCCCAAAGCAATGACCAACAACCTAAAATCATCAAATTTTGTTCTTTCCCATCCAAACAATGCGTTTTATAGTTTTATCAACGATATTGAGGAAATTTTTTGTACATGTTTGGTTTCACATGTATATCAGAGCCCTGAAACCCAAAAGTTTTTTCTTGTCCATCGAGACAATGTGTTGATGTTTCCAACAAACTGGAAAATAATTTTTGGAATTTTTTCCAAGATCGACCCAACAACCTAAAATCGACAAATTTTGTCTATCCACACGAAAAACAATGACGATTTTTCAGATCTTTAGACACAGGACAAAGACAGATACAGACACAGACCAAAACACAAGTTTTCTGCCACAGACACATGCGTATAGTTCACACACAGACACGAAAACATTTTTGACATTTTTCAAGACACAGACACAACACTAAATCTGACGACAATGTACGCACAGTATCACAGAACGAACAACACATGACATTTCAGATCACTAGACACACAGACACGACGACAGTGACACAGACACAGACACAGACGACAGACGACAGACACAGACACAGACAGCAGACACAGACACAGACGACAGACACAGACACAGACACAGACACAGACACAGACACAGACACAGACAGCAGACACAGACAAGACCAGACACAGACGCAGACACAGACACAGACACAGACCAGACGCAGACACAGCAGACGCAGACGCAGACACAGACACAGACAGCCAGACACAGACACAGACACAGACACAGAACGACAGACGCAGACCAGACAGACGACAGACGCAGACACAGACACAGACACAGACGCAGACAGCAGACACAGACACAGACAGACACAGACACAGACAGCAGACCAGACCAGACACAGACACAGACACAGACGACAGACACAGACACAGACACAGACGCAGACCAGACACAGACACAGACGACAGACACAGACACAGACGACAGACCAGACACAGACACAGACACAGACACAGACACAGACGACAGACACAGACAGACGACAGACACAGACACGACACAGACGACACAGACGACAGACACAGACACAGACACAGACACAGACACAGACACAGACACAGACACAGACACAGACACAGACACAGACACAGACACAGACACAGACACATACACAGACGCAGACAGACACAAACACAGACAGACACAGACGTAGACACAGACATACGCACACATGCGTGCATGCACACACAAATGCTATAACGTTGCTACATTGAAAACTCGTCATAGAACAATACTTATACTTTGGTCGAATTTGTAGATCACTGTAACAAAATCAATTTTGAAGTCATATAAAGGTTTATAGTATTTATTTCAAAAGCGGGTCTAACCATTGTGATTGAGGTGTATGCGTGATTATAATAATACGCCTTCTATAATCTGCTAGTTTGGGTTAGGTTAAATTTTGTATGTAATGGAAAAACAGATGCGATAATTTTCATTGCGGGTTCCATAGTAGCACCCCTTATATCACTTCATAAGCGATATAATTAAAGCAAATCATTTAAGGGTAGTTCTCTATTGTACCGGTATTAAAGGTTTATTAGGCTTTGTACTTTTTATAAATAACGATATACGGAATTGTTTTGGAAGCGCTGTTTGCGGTTTCGCCCTCTACTCATATTTATAGTAACTATGTACGGCAACGTACAAAATTGATGTGTGCTGTTCGATTGGCGGCAATAGTATACGCTGGATAATTCAAACAAGGTTCGTCACTATACTATTGTTAGTACAATACAGGCTAAATTACAGCTCTCATTACAGCATGGTAACGTGTAAATACAATGGTCTGACGTCATACCCGTTTTGAAATGCTGTAATAATAGTCGACAATATAAAATATTAATTACAAGTGTACTGTAATAGTGTGCAAAATAAGTTAAATTAGTTTGACGAGGGAGAGAAGTCAATATCAAATTACCACGTTACAAATAGGTTTAGAAATAAGTCCACTGTTAATTTTATGAATAATGATGCACTATCAGGTTTAAATTATGAATTATTTTTTGTATACCTCGACGACATTATTGGTTTGCGAAATACTTAATGAACCTTTATGAAAATTGTTCTTAAAGTTATACATTTACCTACAGCTGTTACGAAATTTTTCTGAAATAGCAAACCCCTTTGTATAAATCATCAACCTTAGAACTTGAGAACTTTTGATTAGAAAGTAAGTTCATTATGAAACCTGATACAAGTTCACATGAAATAGATGCAACTGTATGTAATGCAAATCATAAAGCAATACACTCTAGTCATGCATGGAATAAAGCGTAAACGCAATTATGGAATTATTGAGATAAAGCTTTTGACCATTGTGTGGTAAACCTACGTTAGGCCATATTTATATGATAAATAATGTGACAGTTATACAAATCATATGTCGTTAATGTATTAGTTTGCATGACGAGATCATTTCTAATTACTAACGAAAATTGTATTAATTTTTAACAAAAACGATGTTGCAGTAAATTATATAAAGGGTAAGGATTACTAGTCACGAATTAAGTTAGACCTTAAAGATTTAAAATTCTATACATCTTTAACAACTTGAAATAAAATTTAAAAAATTGTAAAATTTACAATCGAAAGTAAGCCTTACTAAAGTTACAAATATTCAACCGCATAGTGTAGGAATATTAAAGTAATCCAGCAATTCGATAGAACTAAGAGCCATTAATACGAATATTCTGAAATTTTGTAACACCAATAATTTAAATAAGGCTAATTTGTTTACGAGGTACTCTCGTACTAATATTACAATTGATATTTAAATACTTTAAATAAGAGTTGCACCAAACCAAATTCTCCCCATTGTAAAATTATTAAAAGATGGTGGATTTCGGCATATATCGGAAATGCACACCTACTTCGGTATTATAAATATAACACCGTATACACGTAAGATGATGCAAAAAATTTTATATTAAAATTTAATTGTAAGTAAATAAGAAAACTAGGTTAGGTAAAATATGAAATTGTGCGACTAATAGTTATACTTCTTACCTTTTGGCATTATAAATCCTATATTTGGAGGACAATATTTTTTACGTTTTGATAACAATTACAATTATTGTCGTCAGTGGGCAGATTTCAAAGCTAATTCAAGTGTGAAATATGAAAACTCAATCAATAAACCTGTATAGGAATGATGTGAACGTATCAAAAGCCTACTATTGAATATTATTTTATTCGTAGTAGTGCTAAATAGTTACATCTTTAATACATTAAATATTATTTAAACAGCTTTGAAAATGACATTCCAGAACACCCCTAAAGGACTAAGACTACAAATGAAAAATGTCACAATCAAAAAACGAATTAAACAAAATTAAATTACATTATAATATCCGTGCAAAACTGTGAAAAACCTTATTGTAAAAGTGGTTAAATCATCGATAATTAAAAGCTTTATAACCAATCAAAAATCTCGTCAAATCATAACAAATCTAGTAAAGAATGCATAATCTTCCATTACTACTTCAAGTCTGTAATTGCTACAATACATTGAAGACATTAGTCTAATTTTAACTTTAACTGTTGATGTTAACTTATTGCAATGTTGCAATGACTAACCATATTTAATTGGCAAAGCATTCACTTTTCGTTGTAGAAAAAACAGAAAAACATCCAGAGGTACAAAAAGTTAAAATTAAGTCATATAATTCTGCCTTTTTTAAACTACGTGATACCAAAGCCTTTTTAATCGGAATGAATAAGTAATAGTTAGTTGTACAACTAGAGAAGAAAGTGAGGTTTTTCAACTCAAGTTCAAACACTCTACGCTACAATCGCGTGCCAATTGCACGAGAGTTGAAAAACACTACTTTTTAAAATTATTTTTGTGTGCACATGGTGCTCCACAAATACGTGTCAAAAAATTTCGAAATTTTTTTAAACTGAACACCCTGTATATTTTTCATTTTTAGAAACTGTCTTTTGTAAGCTTTACAACGATGCCACGTTTTTAGTAATCGGATGCAGCGTTGCCAAGTTATTCACGTTTTAGTAAAATTTACGGGAAAATCATATTGGTAAAAAAATATCTGTGTTTGTTTTTATAATCGACAAAAATTACCAGTCTAGTAGACAAAATGTTAACTAAAACCTTTATAAGTATTAAGTTTATAAAGAAAATGCAGGGTGTCCAGAACAAGTCATCCAAATGCATCATTTTCAAACAGCTAAAACTTAATTTTTTCAAATAGAACACCCTGTATATAAATACATGATATGAAAGATTATTTAATAAGCTTTCTAATGATATTATAATTGTGGTAACTGGTATTACTTATTAATAGGTAAAAACCTAAAAATACAAAATATTTCGATAGTCATGCGTAATAATGAATAAATATGTAAGTACCTACATTTAGTATGTAATAAACATAAAACCAAAATAAACAAATTAATTGATCTTGAAAAAATAATTATTTCAATAAATGTTCGAAATGTCTCCCATTTTGTTCGATGCATTTTAGTGCCCGATTCCTTATCGAATCCCTAACTGGTACCAGCATATTTGGTGAAATTGAGTTACGTGCTTCTCTTATTCTCACTTTCATATCTTCTTTAGTAGTCGCTGGTTAGTTGTACACTTTGCTTTTAACATATCCCCACAGAAAAAAATCACAGGAAGTTAGGTCCGGTGATCTGGCAGGCCAATGTACCGGTCCTCCTCTACCTATCCATCTATGTTGGAACTGTTCGCTCAACCACTGACAAACAGGTAACACATAATGCACTGAAGTACTATCGTGTTGGTGCCACACATTATTTAAAACATGAAGTGGTACATTTTGTAACAATTGCCTTAAATCATTTTGAAGAAAATCTAGAAACACAGCAATATCCTGCTAAAAAAGTACATGTACATTAGGGTAGCGGGTAGATAATTCTTCACAATCCCAGTGAAGGATAGACCTACTTCAGGGAAGCGACCCTGCCCACGCGAGCCTTGATTTTATCCCACCTCCTATAAACAGGGAGAAAATCATGTCCCAAAACCTTCTTTCCCATCATACCTTGACACATTGTCCTACCTACATCCTATCCATTACTTGCCAACCCGTCTGGCCAGCGTGGCAAGTCCGGCCAAAAACCCCCAAAATGAGAATGAAATGAGATCGAATTATGAAAACTTACTACCCCAGGCGAGTAGAGGAAACAACTCGGAATCTCGCATTGAAAATTCAGTCAGCCCCACGGATTCTGGGGGGGGGGGGCACAAATCCGATCAAGAAAGCCAATCAGCAACATACACACCAGAAACATAGAAAACCTAGAAAATCCAAGACAAGAGAATGGTACATACCGACGTTCAACATAAGAACAATGTTCACAGAAGATAAATTGGTAGCACTAGAAGAAGAATTAAATAAAATAAAATGGACAGCAATAGGTCTATCAAAAACACGGAGGCCAGGAGAAGAGTGTAAGATACTGAAAAGTGGACACATGCTATTCTACAAAGGAAAACAAGAACTAAAAGAAGGAGGTGTGGGAATACTCATCAATAAGAAACTAGCCCAGAACATAACACAATTCAAAGCTATATCGGACAGAGTAATCTTAGTGGACATAAAAATCAACAAAAAGACTACATGTAAACTAATACAAATATACGCGCCAACATCAGAACACGAACAGTTATATGAAGAAATAAACAAAGCAATGAAAAGTAACAAAACAAGGTACGTCATACTAATGGGCGACTTCAATGCCAAGATAGGCAGAAAAGCGACAGATACGGGTGAAGAAATGGAGGTTTGACCTTATGGGACAGGAACAAGAAATCAAAGAGGAACCCAGCTAATAAACTTTGCAAAAGAAAACAACTTATACATAATGAACTCCTTCTTTAAAAAGCCCGAAAGTAGAAGATGGATGTGGCGTAGTCCAAACGGATCGACCAAAAATGAGATTGACTACATAATAAGCAATGACAAAAACATAATAAAAGACACTACTGTACTAAATGCAATAAGTGTGGGAAGTGACCATAGAATGCTACGAGCAAAGGTGATCATAAATGTAGGGAAAGAGAGAAGACAGATGGTACATAATAAAAAAGTGCAAATAGACTATGAACAACTTAAAATGAAAACAACATAGTACCAAAAAATCATATCAGAAAATGAAATTTCGCAGATACAACAAAAAGAAATAAATACTCTGAATACTATAATAACTCAGTGCTTATTAAATGCATCCAAGAAAATTGCAACTATGGGTAAAGATAAAAAAGAGAAATTAAGCAGAGACACTCTAAACTTAATAGAAAGAAGACGACGATTGCAAGGTGATCGAATAAATAACAAAATAGAAATAGTAGAATTAAATAAAACAATGAAAAGAAAAATAAGAGCTGATTTAAGGGAATACAAGAATTTAAAAATAAGAGAGACATTGGAAGAAGGAAAGAGCCTAAAAGATATCTTGCGGAAAATGAAAGAGGGAACATACCAAATAGTAAAATTGACAGATGACGAAGATAAAGAAATAACCCAAACATTAGAAATAGAAAAAACGATAGAAAAATATTACCAATCGCTACATGAAACAAAAACACAACCGCCAATAGGAAAAACAGAAGACCAAAGACCTACAGTAATAAATGTAGGATCGGAAGAAATTCCAGTAACAGATCACGAAATAGAACATGCTATCAAAAACATGCCCAATAAAAAGCTCCAGGCGAAGACAATGTAATAGTGGAAATGATAAGATATGGTGGAAAACTTATAATAAAGCAATTAAGAATTCTTTACAACAAATGCCTGATCGAATGTAAAGTTCCAGACGACTGGTTAAATGTCTTTTGTAAACTTTACAACGATCCACGTTTTTGCAGCGTTGCCAAGTTATTCACGATTTAGTAAAATTTACGGGAAAATAATATTGGTAAAAAGAATATCTGTGTTTTGTTTTATAATCGACAAAATTACCAGTCTAGTAGACAAAATGTTAACTAAAACTTTTATAAGTATTAAGTTTATAAAAAATATGCAGTGTCCAGAACAGATCATCCAAATGAGTCATTTTCAAGTAGCTAAAACTTAATTTTTTCAAATAGAACACCCTGTATATAAATACATGATATGAAAGATTATTTAATAAGCTTTCTAATGATATTATAATCGTGGTAACTGGTGTTACTTATTAATAGATAAAACCTAAAAATAAAAATATTTCGATAGTCATGCCTAATAATGAATAAATATGTAAGTACCTACATTTAATATTTAATAAACATAAAACCAAAATAAACAAATTAATAATTATTTCAATAAATGTTCGACATGTCTCCCAATTTGTTCGACGCATTTTAGTGCCCGATTCCTTATCGAATCCCTAACTTGTGCCAGCATATTTGGTGAAATGGAGTTAAATGCTTCTCTGATTCTCACTTTCATATCTTCTTTAGTAGTCGCTGGTTAGTTGTACACTTTGCTTTTAACATATCCCCACGGAAAAATCACAGGAAGTTAGGTCCGGTGATCTGGCAGCCAATGTACCGGTCCTCCTCTACCTATCCATAATAGGTGGTAGGTACCTATCCATAATAGGTGGTAGGCATGTATACTCCATGCCAGCCGGGAGGTACCACCACCCTTACCATGGGCTCCTTAATATTGGGTCTCCGATTTTCTGAGCTCGGTAAGGGTGCCGGTTACCTTTTCCATCATCCTTAATCTATTCTCATCCTTATTCTTCCTTCTCGCCCTCACTGTCTTCCTATCGGATTAAAAGTCCCAAATTAAAAAATAAGATGGCTGTGGTTTCTAGGGTTATAAATTCCGGACGTAAAATCCTGCCCCACTCGGATGTCCGGGAGGGCAGGGCCCAAGCGACCTCGGTCATCGAAAGTATCAACTTTCTGATTCACTACTGCAACATCCGCGGTATCAGGTCTAATCTTAATGCTATTCACCAACATCTTGAACAATTACAACCTGATATATTGTTTCTATCTGAAACACAAGTCTCCTCTGAAAGCTCCGAGTCACCGACTTGCAATTTCCTCAATACCATCTTCACTCTAACTTTCGATATAAAGGAGGCGTATGTGCGTACATCAAGGACAGAATTGCTTGCAAGAGGGTTTCTTCCTTAGAAAATAAAAATTTTGACGTGATTTGGTTTAAACATTCTGGTCCTAATTTTGTGAAATTCTACTGTTGCATTTATAGGTCTCCTAATGACAGCAACTTTCAAGACTTCTTCGATTACCTTAGTATGAAAGTTGACTATCTCCTGTCTCAGTTTCCATCTTGCGATATCTCATTTGTAGGCGATTTCAATGTTCATAACTCTAATTGGCTTCAATTTTCATCTACTACAAATCCCTTGGTCATAGTGCAGAAACATTTGCTATTTCATGTGATCTCACACAAATGATTTCTGAACCCACAAGAATCCTGATAACCCTAACCATACTCCACATCTTCTAGATCTCTTTCTTACATCAAACCCTCTTGTTTATAAAACTTCCGTTCTTTCGCCTTTAGGTCTTTCCGACCATTGTCTAATAAAAATCATTTCTACTGTACCTAATTCCACTGTTGTTCGCAAAACCGATAGAACCTTGTGGTGTTTTAAGTCAGCTCGATGGAGTGATTTACGGGATTTCTTTGCAACCTTTCCATGGCGTGAATATTGTTTTAAGTCGTCCTCTTCTTCGGACATCGCTCTTTCAGTATCTGAAGTCATCCTCATGGGAATGGAGTTATACATTCCGAAAAAACAGTACCGTGTAGGTCATTCACGTTCACAACCCTGGTTCAATAAGGCTTGGTCTGATGCAATATCTTTAAAAATAAATGTTACATTAAATGGAAATCTAATAAATCGGTTGACAGTCATGTAGAATACGTTGGTGCTAGAAATATCTGCAAAGGTGTCATCACTAAAACTAAAAAGTTGTTCGAACAACGAAAATGCAATGAACTAGCTACATCTCCTTTAGGCAGTCGTAAATTTCGGTCTTTAGCAAAAGCCATTAGTAAAAACTTTGGAACATCTTCATTTCCCCCCCCCCCCCCCACCTCCGACATCTATTGACGGATCGGTAGTTGCTGATTCTGTAGACAAAGCCAACGTTTTTGTGGATTTGTTTGCATCAAACTCGTGTCTCAATGATTCTGGAAAAGATGTGCCCCTAGTCAACTCTTCTTCATACGTTATGAAACCAATTCATTTTCGGTACAAGCTCTTGGAATCGATCATCAGTAGGCTTGATCTCAATAAGGCGACTGGCCCAGACGGTATCCCAGCTATTGTCTTAAAGAAATGTTCCCCCGAACTAGTACCAGTCCTATCTAAGCTCTATACGATCTCTATATCTTCTGGGGAATTCCCTTCATCATGGAAGTTAGCAAATGTTCAACCTATTCCCAAAAAAGGTGATAAGACCGATCCCTCAAATTACAGACCAATTGCCATCACTTCCATTTTGTCTAAAATCATGGAAAAAGCCATCAATCAGCAACTGCTCACGTTCCTTGAAACTAACAAACTCCTTAGTGACCATCAATATGGGTTTAGGCAAAGTCGTTCAACAGGCGATCTTCTTTCATATGTGACCCAAGTTTGGAACAATACAGTAGAGCAGTCCGGTGAAACAGTTGTAGTCGCTTTAGATATCTCAAAGGCATTTGACCAAGTTTGGCATAAGTGTTTACTTGCCAAACTCACCTCGTTTGGGTTAAATGATACGCTCATCAACTGGGTTTCTAGTTTCCTTGAAAAAGACGAATACGTGTCGTAGTTGATGGCTTTTTTCAAAAGAAGTTAGCATTAACGCGGGCGTACCACAGGGATCCGTTATAGCGCCTACACTTTTCTGCTGTACATAAACGACCTTATTTCTTCAACAATTAACCCCATCCATTGCTTTGCTGCCATTTCAGTCTACTCATAGTGATAATCCACCTTCTATGTCAAATCAAGAAATTAAAGCTGAAATGGCAAATTCAATCAAGTATGAATGGCTCAGTTCTTAAGTTTTCAGACTCTATTACTCTGTTGGGTATGACTGTATCTTCAAATCTCTCATGGGTTGACCATCTTCTGTCAGCTACCAAAACAGCTGCTCGTAAAATAGGCTTTTGTACAGATCTAAGCAGTACTTTACCTCTCGACAACTCCTTTTTGCTGTATAAGGCCCAAATTCGGCCTCATCTGGAATATAATTCTCACCTTTGGGTTAGTGCTCCCCAATACGCTCTCGATATCGTTGATCGTATTCAAAGAGAGCGATTAGGCTTATAAATGACCCGTCCTTAACTTCTCACATACAGTCCCTTGAGCATAGAAGGATGGTTTCAGTTCTTTCTTTGTATTATCGTTATTACAACGGCTATTGTGCTGGTGAATTACATTCTTTGATACCATCTCCGGCTATCTTTGCGAGAAACACTCGGTTCGCTCATTCACATCATCAGTATGCAGTACAAATCTCCACTTGTCGTACCAAACGGGCGCAATCCACATTTTCTACACGGCTTCTAAACTCTGGAAATTATCTCCCTAGTTCCTGTTTTCCTCTCACTTATGATATGAGAAAATTTAAGGTAGCTGTTCATAGGCATCTATTGGCAATTCATTATCCCTCTATCCATCCTCCTAAGTGTTCCTGAGTGCTTTAGCACGATAGGCCTATTTAGCCTGTTCAGGTCCACAACCATAAAAAAACCTATCCATCTATGTTGGAACTGTTCGCTCAACCACTGACAAACAGGTAAATATAGATGAATGATGTTTTGTGCCAATATTTTATTTAAAACATGTAGTGGTACATTTTGTAAAATTGTCTTAAATAATTTTAAAAATAAAAACAGCAATATCCTGCTAATAAGTAGGGTCGTACAATTGTCGTTCCGACTTTCTTGACCAAATACTTTGTGATTATAAACAATTATATTTTCATCTCACAAAATGAATAACTTGGAAAGCTGCATCGGATGTCTAAAACGAGGTTTTTGTAAAGCTACAAATGACAGTATTAAATCATTATTTACAGGGTGATTCCGTTAAAATTCACATTCTTGCGTTGGAGGAGTCCCTGTTACGAAAAAAATTGAAAATTTAGGTCTCTTAATATCCGTTGTTCGAAATTTTATTTGACTAATTTCTGCGACCATATTTCGTTTTCTAAGCTGTTAAAAACGTAATTTCATGTCACGCAAGGCAACGCAGTTTCAATGACGTATTTTATAGCACCGCACGCAGCATGTCCGCCATTCATTACACACATGCCCAGTGGGATTCACTCCAGACATCGTTGACGACACTCTACTTGCGAAAACGTTTCTGACCATCATCCAAATGAACATTCAACACGACACGCGAACGCCGATTAAACTTCCGACAGGCCGAACGCCGACACGCCGACACGCCGACACGCCGACACGCCGACACGCCGACACGCAGATCACGCATGACACGCAGACACGCAGACACGCAGACACGCAGACACGCAGACACGCAGACCAACGCAGACACGCAGACCCGCAGACCCGCAGACCCGCAGACCCGCAGACACGCAGACATCTGCAGACACGCAGACACGCAGACACGCAGACACGCAGACACGCAGACATCGCAGACACGCAGACACGCAGGCACGCAGACACGCAGACACGCAGACACGCAGACACGCAGACACGCAGACACGCAGACACGCAGACACGCAGACACGCAGACACGCAGACACGCAGACACGCAGACACGCAGACACGCAGACACGCAGACACGCAGACGCGCAGACGCGCAGACGCGCAGACGCGCAGACGCGAAGACGCGCAGACGCGCAGACGTACAGACGCGCAGACGCGCAGACGCGCAGACGCACAGACGCGCAGATGCACAGACGCGCAGACGCGCAGACGCGCAGACGCACAGACGCACAGACGCACAGACGCACAGACACACAGACACACAGACACACAGACACAGACAGACAGACAGACAGACAGACAGACAGACAGACAGACAGACAGGCAGACAGACAGACAGACAGACAGACAGACAGAGATACAGACAGACAGACAGACAGACGGACGGACGGACGGACGGCGACGGACGGACGGGCGGACGGACGGACGGACGGACGGAACGGACGGTCGGCGACGGACGGACGACGGACGGACGGACGAGACAGACAGACAGACAGACAGACAGACAGACAGACAGCGGGCAGGCGGACAGGCGACAGGCGACAGGCGGACAGGCGGACAGGCGGACAGGCGGACAGGCGGACAGGCGGACAGACGGACATGCGAACAGGCGGACATGCGAACAGGCGGGCAGGCGGACAGGCGGACAGGCGGACAGGCGGAAGGTGGACAGGCGGACAGGCGGACAGGCGGACAGACAGACAGAGACAGACACACAGACACACAGCCACACAGACACACAGACACACAGACACACAGACACTAACCACACCACACACAACACACACACGACACCATCAGACACAGACACGCAGACACGCAGACACGCAGACACGCAGACACGCAGACACGCAGACACGCAGACACGCAGACACGCAGACACGCAGACACGCAGCCGCAGACACGCAGACACGAGCAAGACACGCAGACACGCAGACACGCAGACACGCAGACACGCAGACACGCAGACACGCAGACACGCAGACACGCAGACACGCAGACACGCAGACACGCAGACACGCAGACACGCAGACAGCAGAAAAACGCAGACACGCAGACACGAGACACGCAGACACGCAGACAACAGAACAAACACTACACACAGACACACAGGACACATATACAAACAGAGGACACGAACACAGCACACAGAACACAGACACACAGAACACACACAGACACAAAACAAGACACAACACACAGACACAAACACACACAGACTACCATCACAACATACAAACAGAACAATTTCACAGCACACAACAACAGACACAGACACACAGACACACAGAAACACAGACACAGACATACAGACACACAGGCACACAGACAACAGGCACACAGACCACAGACACAGACACACAGACACACAGGCACACAGACTAACAAACAGAACACAATTCACAAGACACTGTCAGACACACAGATCACATAACACACGACACAATACATTTCGACACACTAAACACAGACACATTACACTTTACAGCAGAAGCACAGACACACAGACACAGATCACAGAACACAGACACACGACACACAGCACACACAGAACACAGGGACACACAGAACACAGACACAGACACACAGACACACAGACACAGACACACAGACACAAGACACACAGTCACACAGACATCACAGACTAATCATAAACTACAAACTTAACAACAATAATTTTACAAATAACAATGACACAGATGATTTTACAGCACACAGATCAACACATAACACAGCACACTAGACAACAGACAGAAACAGACACAAACAATGACAAGACACACGCAAACGCATGACGAGGTACTAAACGCACGCACACGCGGATGCATACGCACGCACTGCACGTACGCACGAACAGTACGCACGCACGACGCACGCACTCAACGCACGCACGCACGCATCAACATATATATATATATATTATTATTAATATATATATATATATATATATATATATATATATGATATTGTGTGTCCCCGGATTGATTGGACGACTCTTGTAAAAGGCAAAACATGTTTCATTTGAATTTGAGCTTCTGGGTCCAGCCCTTCTTGGTTTGAACTAATTTGTGACAAATTTTAGTTTCATTACCAATTGATTTTCCGTAAATTTTACTAAAACGTGAATAACTTGGCAACGCTGCATCGGATGACTAAAAACGAGGTATCGTTGTAAAGCTTACAAAAGATAGTTTCTAAAAAGAGAATATACAGGGTGTTCCGTTAAAAATATCAAATTTTTGCCACGTATTTATGAGCACCCTGTACACACAAAATAATTTAAAAAGTAGCTCTCTTGTTTCGAATAACATACAGTTGAAATTTTTATAAATCCTATCGAGACCAGATAGGTGGGCGACTTTGTACCACACACACCACATTATATATATATATATATATATATATATATATATATATATATATATATATATATATATATATATATATATATATATATATATACATATATATGTGTCCCCGGATTGATTGGACGACTCTTGTAAAAGGCAAAACATGTTTCATTTGGAATTTGAGCTTCTGGGTCCAAGCCCTTCTTGGTTTGAATCTAATTTGTGACAGAATTTTAGTTTCGAATAACCACGTGTGCTTTCGAAGATTGGAACGGAATTATTTTTCACACAAGCAAAAATCCTTTTCTGTAAGATATACGACAAAATATTACTAAAAAAAGATGTCCAGAATGAAAAATTACATACGTATTAGGTCTCTAGGTCCACTTTGATTTTTATATTTTTTTTAATTTGTAAAAAATACGCCAAATTTTTATTAACAAAAGTTATTTTGCATTAAAAGTGTCAATTTTGACAGTAACCAGATTACCTTGAAATTTTCGGTTTTTAAACATATATGTCAATAAAATAGTGTAAAATGTCAAATAACTACTTTAATAATAAATAGTGTTAAAACAAACTGAATAGTACCACTTGTGTCCCTTTTACTGTTATTTTATTCTTTAATAGTAAAAATTGTTGTCAGCAGAATAATAAATTTATTTAATTCAGTGTTACGGTATTGGTGACAGATGGATTTCTTCTGTAATTAACATTTTTAATGAAAAATATCCTGATGCAATAGTACAAAAATCATATGCGAGCTGGATAATAAAAAAGTTTTTGCAAACTGGAAGTGCAAATAATTTAAAAAAACGAAAGAACGCTCTAGATGAAAATGATGCAGCAACATTGATAGCATTAAATTCGGTAGAAAACTATCCAAAAATGTCATTGAGAAAACGAAATGACGATTTAGGTATAAGCATAGCACATTTGCAAATAATTTATAAAAGCTATAACATACATCCATTTAAAGCACAATTTCTTCATACGCTAGAAGATGGTGATGAAGGTAAAAGACTAGATCTTTGCTTGTATTTGGGAGAAGAAATCTTAAACAACCGACATTTTCATGAACAGATAATATTTTCGGACGAATCTACTTTCACAACAAATGGTGTCCATTCGTCTCAGAATTGTAGATTTTGGAGCGAGGAAAATCCACGATACCAAATTAACTCTAGAAGGCAATACTTTAAAAAAATAAATGTATGGTGTGCAGTTTCGTTTAGACTAGGTCCTATTGGGCCATTATTTATTGAATGAAACCTTAATCAGAATACGTACATGATGATTCTTGAAAAGTTTTTTGATGAACTTCTCTTACAAATGCGCCAGACCAGTTATTTTCAGCATGACGTCTGCCCTGCCCATTCTACTCGTCTTATTTCCTGCTGGTTAAATGAACAGTTTGGCAAAAGATGGATTGGGAGAAACAGTAGGAGGCTTTTGTGGCCTCCAAGGTCACCTGATCTTACTATTATGGATTTTTGTGTGTGTGGGGCAGATTAAAACGATTAGTTTACGCTGAAATAATTCCAAATGATGAAGGGTTAAACTATAGGATTCAAAACGCTACCGCAACAATTACTTTGGAACAGATACAAAATCCTTATAAAGAATTTAGATTACGTATTTAACATTGTGCAAACTTAGGAGGTGGTTTAATTGAATAAACTAAGTGTCATAACTCACCGTGGATAGGTAATTTTGTTTAATTGCTTGGTTACAATAAAAAATTATTTTCTGCAGGGGTCTGTTTCATGGGATCTACCATGAGAAATGTTGTATATTAACATATTTTCAATCAAATCAAATTTCAAATAACAAAAAAAATCTAGCAAAAATCAAAGTTGGCCTAAAGACTTGAAATTTTGCATACATATGTAATTTTTCACTCTAAACAACTTTTTTAGTAACATTTTGTCGTATTTGTTACAGAAAACGACTTTGGCTAGTGTAAAAAATCATTTTTTTCAATATTTTCAAGGTATACGTGATTTTTCGAAACTAAAATTCTGTAACCAATTAGTTGCGAACCAAGCAGGGCTGGACCCCAGAAGGTCAAATTTTCAATCAAACATTTTTTGCCTTTTATAAGAGTCGTGCAATCAATCCGGGGATACACTATATATATATATATATATATATATATATATATATATATATATATATATATAACCCTATTTTATAATGCCAAATATGTACATTTATACTACCCTAATTACAATAACAAAACAAAACTATATAGGGATCTGAACTTAAATATAGTAAATTCCGTTTACTTTAAACAAAGAAAGGAAATTAATAAATTTAAGGAACTCGTCCTGGTACGACGACTCGAGGCGATTCTCGTCTGATGACGGTCACTCCCACTGCTTCCTTACGGTCGCTGCGAAAGTAAGGTTAATGGCACAGTGATAATAAGGAATTTAAGTTACGATATAATTAACTCAACAGACATGAATAAAGAAAGTTAGGAAATACTTTGATTACGTCCCTGTCTAATAGAACACACAAGTATACTTTTATTTACAGATAATGTCGGTGAGATATAGTAAGTGAAATCATTGTTACCTGTACTATCTAGATTAGAAAGAAGATCCATATTTTAAAACTTTAATAACCACTTGCCTTTCTTGAGTTTAAATCTAAACTATTTAATACAATTTTAACGCGATATTCTACGTAATCCATCTGACGGTATTTATTTAACTAATAGGAGCGGTTTTAATTAGTGTTTTAAAACTAATTAAGCAAAATGAGAATGTGTGCTAAATAGCTTTTCGTAACTAGGTTAAATTATAATGAGTGGAGTTTGGTACTCTTCCTGGCAGGTGTAGTCCGTAAACTAAATTGGTGGTGGTGGTAAATATTGCATCTCAGTACGGTTAAACCTTCAGGAACGATTCCGTTACTAGAATGTTTATATTTTGTTCACCGGCGGGCAAGTTCGACTAAACGTTTTACGTAGTATGACATTCAAAAATGTTGAATGCGGGAATAATTCTGAAATCTGAGTTAATCGCGATGTGCGATCAGGACAGATTCAGAAATCTGAAGAGTAGTAGATTTTTAGAAACGAGAAATTACGTGAAGTGAGAGAAAATGTAATACTCATTTTGTTTACGTAATTACTATACGGACGGATCTTTTATATCAAAAGTAATTATCAGATTTTGATCTGGTTTATCGCTTTCATTTCGGTGATACCCTGCACTTTAGTAAGTGACCATGGCGGACTGTGGGTGTTAATTTGTGTGTAATTGCGTAGCTAGATCGATACTGTGGGTCCGGTAGAATTCAGGCAGGTGGCCTTTCTGTCCGACTGTGTAAGTGCGAAACGATACCTGGAATTGAACTCGCGCCATTACGTTCTCTACAAGTGTTTGTTCAGGTGTTGTAAATAAACACTTACATGCACCTTGTGGCGGTTTTATGGAAATCTGCGGAATGCAGAGACAGCTTCTGGTAGTGGCGTTAGTTTAGAGATTGATGGTCTCGTAAGTAGTGGGACTGGAAGGAACTTAATATTTTTGAAACGACGTCAGAGCGAATAAAAATTATTTGAAATTAATTAATTAATTAATTAATTAGCTAATTAAAAGGATAATTAATTAACAGTTTGATGGTTTTTCAGTATAAAAATGTTAGATTAATGTTTAGGAAGTAAAAATTAACTAAAAATAACGCATTTGTCACTTTTGTAGGTTAGATGTGTGGTGCACAGAATGGGAAATGGTAGGACCGTTGAAAAACGTATACGGGGCGGAATAAAGAAATTGATACGGGTATTTTCCAATTTAAAAATCATTATTAACGTGGCAACATTGTTTTTTACTTTTCGCACTAGATTACTAATTGTTTTTCTAAGGTAGTTTCAGAAAAAGAAATTTAGTGAATATGAAAAGAACAATGGTAAAAAATTTGTGAACCGTGTTATGAGAAGTGAATAATAGCAGAATTATGATAGTGAAGAACTTTAATAAGGGAGAATAGTAAGACAGGGAGAGAGAGAGAAAAAGATTAAATGTTTAATTTTTTCCCCTCGGATTGGAAGGTGCAATTTAAATAAATTGAGAGAATATACATCGCTCCCTAGTAAATATTCAAAATAATCATTTTTATCAGAGAAATGCCCGATGTTGTTCAGTAGTGAGTAGGTGTCGGTGTTACCTGGGTAAAATAGGCACAGTGTCTCATAACAGTATAAATAAGTAATAGCTAGGTAACTTGGTGTTTAATTAAAATCATACACTAACCCATAAGTAAAATGAGTGGAAGCAGCATACTAAACCCTAAGACACCACACAAGACAATTATTGATCTTATTGTCTCATTTTCTAGCATAGTTTAATTAATTTTGTTCAATATAAAAGTGCAAAGTACTCCATTATTTAAAAAAGTACAACTCTTATGTATTCTAATTAAACGGTTTTAATTACAGGTTCTCATTATTTTTTTCTCAAGGGACCATTAGCTTTGGTGAACTGTAAAGGAAAAAAATATTAAATGCATTTTCCAAACATTTACATATTAACAGAGTAATCTATAATAAATATAAATGTAGCTGCGTTAATTATCTTTCCTTTAAAAAATAGTTTTCTTTATTATTGCACTAATAGCTAACTATGTAGTGTGAAATGTATTTTTCTGAAGTGAAAGAAAATTAAATATAATAGAGCAAGTGATTTTTAACGTCAGAGAGTGTTAATACATCTATCTAAATTAATAATTATTGCTAAAACTCCTTACGTATTTAACATGCTGTCCAAATAACTCTCTAACAAATCCTGCTCGTATAATGCAATTCCGGTTTTACAAAGTTTGCTTTTTCTTTACCGAATACGTATATATTCCTACATTATTGTAAACTACAGAAGCAAATCTAATAAGAAAATGTTAGAATACGTGAACAGTATATCTTTTGTACATTTTATACATTTGTGACATTTTAAGTAACGAATAGCTCAAAGAATGTCACGCGCTTAATTTTCCAGACCGGATATTTTCTCTTACCCTGCAAAATTCAGTCGGAAAAATATATTTAACAGAGTACAATACGTGTTACCACTATGTACCTGCATACCTTCTTTTTATTGCGATATGAATGTGTTCCAATGAAAATTCGATGCGTCATACTCAGTCATTATAATTATAACATTACCTATTCTAGTAATACAGGTCTGTTTAAAGTCGACATAAAGCTGGTAACAAAATCACATTACTGACGCGACGTGAACAGTTGGTACAACAATTTGCTTTACCTACATTTCTACATTAGAGCAGTTTAGTGTGAAATTAATTAGACACTGAAATTGAAGATTACATTTTGGGTTCAAGTATCAATTATACATAGGGTGAACGCCAATGTAGGTTACACATATTTCAGATAATTACATACTACTCTAGTAATGGAATGAAAGAATAAATATATTATGGTTTATGAAATGGAATTTTTACGTACGTCATGTGATATAGCAAAGGGTAAACGTACTCCTACTAAACACATTATGTGGATATATCAACATTCATTAAAAAGCTAAGGGCGTGAGGGAAATGAATGCAGTGTAACGAGTATACAAAAAATTTACATAAAATCTAAACGTACACATTGTTTTAAGTATAGTTATCAATAACTAGCTTAAAATAAAATTTCTTTCAATGGTTCAACATGGTGTTTGTAGCTATTCCAAAACCTTTCTGAAATTTATTTTTTGTAGAGCGATATCATTTAAGGATTTACTTTCATCCTCCATTTGATATTTTTTAAGAAAACATTGAAAAATGGTAATCCTAATCAGTAAGTACATTATGTTAATCCCTCAAGTTCTCATAGAAAGTAGTGTTACTTTTACAAATTATTATTGTAATGCAAACGCGATGAGAATTTGTATTTGCACTCAAATTCGCACTGACACATAAACCATACTGTAAGAAATGATAAATTATTTTATGTAGATCTTTATACATGCATTTTATTTAGTAGTAACTTACATGAGTATTCGCATGCAGTTCAAACCCTCTTGAATATGAGAATATGAGAAAACATGCAACAAAAATTACAATTACTGTTCTGCATACTTACTTTATTCTATGATCCATTATTGATCTTTTTACATCGATTCTATTTGTGAATTAATTATGATAATAATAACTTCTTCAACAACTACATAGTAAATAAGTATGGGCTTCCCCTGAGACATAACTGCCGCTAAACAGTTTGGGTTCCAACGAATCGATATCAGGGTGTGATCTTTACGCCACCCCTTTCTATTCGTGTCATTCCGAACTGCATGCAAGACAGAGACCCCCCCACTTGCAGGACAGTTCGAAAGTATGGCGCAGTTGCCACAACTCATAATTAGGTGCTTTCGACATCAATGTGTAATCAAACGATATCCTGCTTGATATCAACTCTCATATACCAACACGATGAGCCTACCGCACTAACTAGTGCATACCCAAATGACGTCACATATTAACATGCATGTTTGCTACATGCGTTATCAAAATGCTAGCTAACTCATATCGACATTTAATATGTATTTAAATAGGTGTACTTCTCAAGACACTTCACATAACTGAATCTGCACCATTTTTATGTTTCTCACAATCTCCGCTCTTTCTTTCTCTTTACTTTAGACCGTCATAAATAACAAGAAACAGATAGTTAGGGGATTAAGTAGACTAAGAGACGTAGAATAATATGAACTGATTTATTGCCAACCACCTTACATTTAGTCTAGTAAGAACAAAAAAAAACTACAAAAATATATTTCGCGTTACATTCGACGAACCTCACCAAAGTTTCGTCCTTGCAACTCGACCTATTGATAGTCTTCACCGTCACTTGACTGATCATCTGAAGTCGGCCTATTGGTATCCATGGCTTCATACCATCCTCAGCAACGACATTCTCATACTTCTTTTTTGAGCTTCTGGTTGATGAAGGCATGTCCTTCACTTTGTACCGATCATTTGTTAAACTTTTGATATTATTATAGGGCCCGAATACTTTGTACTAAGTTTTCTGCTCAGCCCCTCTATGTTGGTTAAATGACAGCTTGTCTTATAGATATGGATTCAAATTTAGCAAATCCTCGCAGTTTAATAATTATTCGCTCTGGCCGCGGATTGCATTGTAAAGTCCGGGATTCCCCCCAAACTACAGGATATTGCATCATCACTAAATATCTTTCATTCGTTTAACAAAGCTACTTTTTCGTAATAATATACAATGTAAGGTTCACTGGACACTTTTACACGTCGCGTCGCACCATTTCCGTAATGCCGTCATGGAAATACCGCCTTAAAGGAAAAGATTTTTTTAGAATTTGCTTCCATTCTGTCGGTAAGCTTTGATACCACGTTTTAGCTAATCCGTCTAATTTGGGTATTGCGCTATAAACAACGGCTTCATGGTTCCAATGATACAGAGTCTTTAGTTCATCAATTCGTTGACGCCATTTTTCGACAGACCGACGGCTGTCTTCAGGGTTAAAGGTAGGTACAACGTTGTTTCTGAAATGTAACGTATTAGGCGTATGTTTTTGAGTACTAGTTTGTATCTCAGTTATGCGTACAATGTGTCTAACGATTTTGGTCAAATCAAAAATAGTAGTCGATGTCGACGCCGAGGAACATGGTGTACGGTGTACTAGTAGTTTCGCTGTTAGGTGTCGTCTCCTCCTCGTCGAATGATGAGGATATCAGAGATCGAATTCGTCTTCTTCTTATGACTGCTCGATTCGTCTTATCTGCGTTTACCTTTATTCTTTCTCCCTTTTTTTGTACACCTTCTTTATTACAGTACGTACAACTATTCACGAAATACTTCAATGACAAACTATAGTTACCGTCTGGAGAAATGATCACAAACACACTAATTAATAAACAGAAGTCAATCACATGCACCGGTCACAAATACACTTAAATAACAAAATCCACTTGTATGTCCACTAACGATAATTACCTATTCAATCGCGAATAAAAAAATATTACGCAAAACGGACGTAAAGTAGCAATATGCACGCGATCACGGTGTAATATCGTTCTAATTAGTGATTACATCACTTTAAATGCCGAAAAGAAACTGAAATGAAATTATGTTTTACAAGTTTAACGTAACCCTAAGCATTCTCCTTATTCTTGAGATTGCTTAAGAACACTTGAAGTAATAAATTGTTCCTTTATTTTATACAATCTCAAATTACAACGTCTGTCCCGAAAATTAAAAGAGTTATAGTCTTTTTACGTATGTTTTTTTTCCCTAAGCATTAACTCAATTTAAAGGCGATACGATATTGTCTTATACAAGAGACACAAACCAAAGACAGGCAGGCTTAACAAGGCTAAGAGTGGGGCGATATGAATTGTCCGCTAGCTCCTAGATCGTAGTCGGAGAGGGCGTGCGGTCCTTTTCGATAAGGAAAATTTTAGGATGATGTTAAAATCGGGGCGCCACTGACTCACTATTATACACACCCGCCCTTGAGCCCGCAAAGGCTGAAGGTCGAAGCTCGCGATCCCAATAGCCGTTCTTACCTGTCGTCAACCGTCAACTGATTGCACTCGTATTTGAATTTAAATACTTTAACAGATAATTAAACAAACATTTAACACCATTGAAACAATTAAATTTATTTATGAACGCAAACACCAAAATATTTTTTTTTACTTTGGGTTCGGAAAGGCCCTTATAACAATCTAACAATTCACGCTAAAATCCAATTACCATACAAAATTCTTTACAAATGTACACAAAGGTAAATTAGTTGTATATATATATATATATATATATATATATATATCTTATCAGCCGCCTTGTACGTACAACTCGACTTCTGTACCTAAAATGGATGCTGTCTGCAACTTCTCGCTTTATTTACTTTACTATAATCAATTCTGCAAAACCTTGCGAGATCTTTAATTAATAATGAAACTTTACAATCCGGCAACACTGCTTTTAAATCTTATATTGCAGGCAACATTGCTAACTTTTTTTTTGTTTTATACCACAATTATTATTATTGCTACAATAAAAACAATAAAACGGTGCTGGTTGATTGGGTTTTAACTGCTTTGTTTTGTTCATTAACTTGCATGAAATCTTAATTTAGCTAGGATGAATTTTAATTTTTTTTATTATGCATGCGTTTCTAACCTTACAAATTTTGCTTTATCACTGGGTTTTTTTTTTGTTTGCTTTAATAAAACTGAGTGAAATTTGAGTTGCTCAGCTTGATGTAGATATGACAGAAACAGTTTCAACACTTATAATTCTCGACGAAAGGATTCTAATTTTGTAAGTTCATAAATATTGAAACGGCCGCTAATAATTCTTGCATTGAATGAAAGCAGTACTCAGACGATAATGTAAGTATGAATCAACCATTCATCGGTAAACATTTATTCCTCATTGCAGCATGTACACGACAATAGACCATGCACACAATAAAGGCACTGATTGTACTTTCCTGATTACGGCACTAACCTGTACAGCTGTTGTGTCTGGTAACACTTCTACAGGGGCTTCCAAGTCTCGGAATGACCATCAATAACGAGTGCTCGTACAATTCTTGAACAACCAATTCGCACCAGGGGAATTGTGCAATGCGTGATCCTTATTCTTACATAAGATTCGTTCCCCGTTTGCGATTGCAATTTGCGATTAATAAAAACTCTATAAAGAAAAGAAACCCTTCTTCGAAGGGTTTCGGATATAGAAGCTGAGATAGGATATTGTTAACTTTTTTTTTATCCTCCTAAGGAGTGCACGAATTGAAATTTAATCAAACTATTGAACGGTAATCTTATATAAAAAAAAAGGTAACGATTAACTGGTTAATTGCCCAATACACCTTGTTGACAAAATTTTTCTCGAAAATCTCCAAGATGGCCGACGGAAAATAGATAAAGAAAAGGTCACCAAAGCTATTCAAAATTTCCATTATCAGTAGATAATGTTTAAATTTGTGAAGTGGTGGAAAGTATGTTAAAATAAGATGCAGATTCCTTTATTTAATTACAGAAACCTGTATAGTTCATTGAAATAAAATTCTGATTTTTCTTAATGATTTGTTTCCCCATAAGATGATGCTACTAACTATTTAAAATTATAATTTATATTTTCAATGTGTGTTTATGTGTGAATTTAAAACGTAACCGTCTGTTGAACACCAAACTCGGTATCTAACATCGAAGGTGCAGTTTTTAAAACATATGAGCAAACATTCAACAAAGTCATCATTACGCCATTTTTTCACCTATTGCTGTCATTCCTAACAGCGTGCAAAACACGAATAAGTTCAAAAGTAAATATGTAATTAACAATTATTATTAATTTTATTAAAATACATAAATAAAAAGTTTACGTGGAGTAGGATTTGAACCTACGACCTGTACTTTGCTACAGCGCCGCGATAACCAACTGCGCTATCGAGAGATACAAGCCCCAATCGATGTAAAATTTGTTTTTACGTATGTAGAACTGATGTACATTCTAAATATAATGAGACTACAGTCAAATTACTTATATTAATGAAATATGAGCCTGCAATATCGCAAGGATTCGCACATACCAAAGCAACTTGACTAATATTAAATTATTATTACATTATATTATAAGTATTGTTATGAACGTAAGTATACGAAAGTATATATGCAATGAAAAATTGATATTAATTTTATTACAATACATAAATACAAAGTTTACCTCGAGTAGGATCTGAACCTACGACCTGTACTTTGCTAGACTACCGTGCTATCGAGTTACAAACCCCAATCGCTGTAAATTTTGTCTTTATGTATATAGAGCTGTTATGTATTGTTATGTTCTGCATACATAAAGACAAAATTTGCATCGATTGGGGCTTGTATCTCGATAGCGCGTTGGTTAGCGCGGTACTATAGCAAAGTACGGGTCGTAGGTTCAAATCCTACTTGAGGTAAACTTTTTATTTATGTATTTTAATTATAATAATGGTGTATTTAATCTAGTAAGAAAAAAAAACTACAAAAATATTTGCCACGTTACAATTCCAACATTCACACTAGGACATACACCTACATCATTGTACAAAATTGCTAATCTAAAGAATGCCAATTTTGCAATATTTTTCAAACGCAAAAGAGCCATTACAATACATTTAATTTGAGATTAAGTAGTACCGCCAAATCATCGTAGAAGTTACCATAGAAAAACATTGAAATTTCGTAATATGAGTACATTAACAGTTACGACGAAAATAATTTGGTAACGTACACGTATAAGAATAAGGTCAACAATAAAAAAAAAATGGAGTTGGTGATTGCATTAATGTAACACCATATCACCTTTTAAATTAGAACTTCATTTTATTGCTATGCAGAACGGAAAGGTGGTTTTTGTAATAGCACTCTTTAAGACCAAAACTCCAAGGATTCGAAGTGATTGAATAAAAGCAAATCACCCAATTGTATTGTCTAAAAACATTTTTTTTTATCACACACATGTGTATAATTAAAAAAACCAAAGTTTTATCAACAGACACCGCGCATTGTACATAAACTGTGCGACCTTCCAATAAATTTCGAGTGTTAGGGTGAATTACTTCGCCTTAACAGTCAGTCTCTTTAGTTTTCGTTCCACTTCTAACACATCTACCTAAATTATTAACCCGTTCACGTCTTTGCCGTTCTTGCCATTGCACTAGGTGGCTTGTTCACACACAGGATGACCTTGTTTATTCATTAGTGAATGTGATGTTTGTGGTTTTATCAACACTTTCCAAACTCGACATGAACACATTCTTGAAATTTAGCAATTGATTATATTCCGAAATTCGGTCATCTATCTAGAAATACCTGTGGACATGTGGAGGTAGAAATCAATAGGACTATTTTATATCTTTCAGTAGTATGGAGGCCAACCACCTTTTTAAAAGCTTTACAAAAAAAGGAAAATTTATTTAACTCGGGTAGATCCATGTTGCAAGTTCAACTGCAGCTCATTATATGAGAGAGATATGACCTTGAGGAATAACAGGTTTCAACCTGTTAACTTAACTTCACCTATTATTATTATTGCCATTATTATTATCATGAGATGAATACCTTTGCCAGTAAATCCTCACATCCGGTTCTAAATGAATGCACTTTGGGACTAAGTTAAGGGCCTTGCCTACCGTTTCCAACAACTGGTTTTATTTTTAGATTTTTAAGAGCACACCAACATCCGGTCTAGTTCAATCAACTTTGGCTTAAGTCCAATAATAATTCCCTCTCTATATCTCTCTTACCCTTGTTTAAAGGTCAGGTACACTGAAAAGGTCAAATTTTGTTCCTTCGTTTGCGAGTCACCAAACCTCCTTTATTTACCATCTTAGTAGTGCGATAATAGGTCACACACTTATTCTGAATCCATAGCCCTCTATTTCGATTAAGACTTTGTTATAGGCACTACGATCACTTCAGATCATTTACCACCTCTGTTCAAAACTTCATTTTGACTACCTCCCCAACAGCTATCATACATACTGTTAAAGATATTTCCGCAGTAGGACGGAATTTGTCCTCGGAACACATCACTAACATCCTCATTACCTGGGTATATATATATATATATATATATATATATATATATATATATATATATATATATATATATATATATTTCTGAAATAACAGTATATTTCACATATATAAAAATACCAACATATAGACTTTAAACATATCGATGTTGTTCAAACAATTTTTTGATACGACGCATAATTTAGCGGCAAAAAAATCCTTGTTAGTTAAAATCTTTTCCATAACGATTAATTTTAAAAGAAAATGTGCAGATACCTTAAAGAACATTTTTTTTTAAGTTAGCATCTATATGTCTGTTAACCTCTATCTGACATAAAGCTTTAAACGTCCATCTGACATAAATTATTGTATTTGTTTTTACAGTGTTGTCTATTTCTCTACGTATACGTATTAAAAAAGAGGATACATGATTATGCTAAAAAAGATGATTAAAATTATTCCATTTCTTTTAATTTCGACTTTGTAGGTTGCAAGGTCGTGTATTTTTCCACACCAGCTATTTTACTCGTCAAGTACGTTAAATATTTATTGTTATGAACAAAAAACATCAAACTTTAATTTTTTTGTGTGTTTATAGATTAGAGTACAACTAATGTCTTTTGTGAATAGAAAGGTGGATTAGTCTTTTTGAATTCTAGTTCCAAATGGAAAGTTTCAACTGATGGAAGTAATTTTGTATCCTAGTTATTATTGTAGCTACTAGAATTAGAAAAAAAAAAACGTATCGAATAAATTTTAATTTCGACAGCGTCGTATGTATTACATTTTTTAAATAGACCTACAAATTTCATTATTACCTTTCCATTTCCTCAACCTGAATCCATGTTTTGGTACAAACGTGAAAATAACACTTTGTGCGTTTAGCAATATGTAAAATGCGTTGAACTCAAATGATAACATTTGTGGATTCTTTTCTACATAAACTTCTTAGTAACTTAACATTCACGCCGTAGTCAAGAACCCTGGCTAGATTCGTAGCCAAAAAGGAGGTCTGAGGCAATCACAGCTGTTTCGGAAGTACTAAAAGTACCATCCAAGTTGTACCTCGGTCGACGTAATTTTCCTTACTAACGGTATCGTGCAATCAGTGCTTGCAAAGTTAGCCTACTTTCCGCAAGCGTTACCATCTTTCCGCTTACCCCTGACGACGTACGTTTATTTACTACAAAAGCAAAAGTCCTATAGAAACTTCTTGAAGATGTATAAAGAGTAATATTACATTTTAAAAAAGGAACTAAATTTTTTATTACAGAAATTGTTATTTGTTTCACTTGATGCGTTTCTCTTAAAAATTAATTGTTTAAGGTATCTAGTATTACTATATCGAACATTTAAAAATAAGTTACTTAATAATGTCAATCAGTTGTTCATCTCCTTTTATTCCACTTTGGGATACCCAGCAACGCATATCTAATTGTTTAATCGTATGTTTATGTCGAAAATTATGCCCAAAAAACTAAAAAACACGAATTCTTTTATACAGCTTTATATAACTTTATGACTGGATGTAAACTGATCCAAAACAATTACTCGAAAGAACATTGCAACAAAAATAAATAATGTGCGCAATGATTTAGCTGACACTGCAAGTGTTGGCGCTGCTGAGGCATGATACTATCATCAAAGAAAATGTAAAATTTACTGGGGACACACCGCAGTTTCTCATATCTACCGCATAAGAAACTGGTGGCCAAGCAGTAGCAGGTTATATTTGAGCAAGTGAAAATTTGGGTTCGGCAGTGCTAAATCGTCGGCAAGACATCCAATTTTCACCGAAGTTTACAGTCACTGCAAATGTGGATTTCTTATTATGAGATAAAAGGCAAGCGGAAGATTGGTGTGCGGATGAAACCTCCAAAACTACTACACTTCTTTTTGGGCAGTTGTATACCGTACGTTGTTTACAAAGTAATAATGCTGTGGCACTAGTTTACGCGCTTCTACCAAATAAAGCCGAGGAACGTATTCTGAACTTATTCGAAAAATTAAGAATGGGATTAAGGATCTGATGTAAATGCGTAAACAATGTTGACCGATTCTAAAAATGCAGTAATTAATGTCGTGCATGATGCATACCACGAAACAAGACATAGGGTTTTTTTCCATTTCTGTCTCAGGCAATTTTCCGACATGCATTAGCCTTTGTACTGCAAGAACATGCAATTGAATATTTTGTTGCTTTGTGCGACTTAAATGTGTTCCCTAAAGGAGCATAACCCACAATACTGCAGTATCGAATGTTGGCGATTTGATTGTTATCTCATTATATTTAGAATTTACATGAGTTTTACATCCATAAAGACAAAATTTACACCAATTGGGGCTTGTACTTCGATAGCGCAGTTGGTTAGCGCGGTACTCTAGCGAAGTACAGGTCGTAGGTTCAAATCCTACTTGAGATAAACTTTTTATTTATGTATTTAATAAAATTAATAATAATTTTTAATTAAACTTAATATTTGTAGGAGGTACTGACGGTGGTGTTATGGGTAATTAAAATGTTATTATGTTATGTTATCTTATGTTCTTACATAAAATTTATATAAGTGCAAAATAATTTCATTGTGTAAACATATCATGCAAGCGTAAAAAAAAAAGTTTTTCATATACGTGATTCTCTTTTGATACAATAAATCGTCGAACAAAGTATTCGATTTTGTGATGGCTTTTAGGTTGCGTGACCTTTGTTCTAATGTAAGACGTAAGACAGCGATAGAATCACCTGCCAGTTACTGTCTCTCTCGGATCGCTTTCTTTACGGAACGAGCAATAGGCAGCGCACGTTTCAGTATTATTATATTAAATTATGAATACACACCAAAATGTTGCCGTTCCATCTTGAATCAAGCGACGCTAAGAAATAATATACTAAGAAATATACTGTGTATTTTCGTCAGATGATTTTATCTTCATACCCAAAGAAGTTTTTCGAAATAATGCGAAAACCATATGGGACATATACGGAATGCCATAGCAGATTGATAGCACATTTAAGAGTGCATCTGACTAAAATTCTATTTGAGAAAAAAAGTTTTCAAAATTTTACGATATTCAAGTTTGAAGAGACTTTTGACTGTCAATGTTTTTTAAATACATTCCCACTAAATATTTTATTGTAGCGAAAAGATTCCCCAACAACATACCTGAAGCCCACGGCTGTTCTTATAAAAGGCCAAGAGAAAAGCGTCTTTTTCTGATGCATTCAAAATGTCAAAATTTTAATAAAAATGTCCATATTCAATAAACTGTTACCAATAGGAAATTTTTTTTCGGATAGAGTTGAACTCAAATTCCTAGTAGAATCATAATATGAAATAAAGTATAGGTGGTTCTATTTAAGATAACACAGGAAGACCCTGTGCAGCTGTTACGGACACTCTGTATGTACGTCGATACTTTTAAGTCGTGAAGCTTTTCGTCACGAACACTTTTTGCCCGATACATTTTGCGCTATCTTCCGGTGGCGCAGGACCCTGTATATTAGCTAATGTTATTGGTTTCAAAACGCCCCTGGCTAATGAACCTACTAACGACAGTATCCAAATACTTGCCATTACCGAAACAAAATTACCCACACAAGGCACACATCACTCAATACCACACATTCCTTAACAATAATCAAGTCGAAGGAACCCGAGGTATAGCTCACCTAGTTCACACTAGATATCCCACAAGCAGTTATACTCTACCACAGCACCTGCAACACCTAAAGTGTGTGGCAGCTACGGTGCACCTGCCAGTCACCCCAATAGTAGTCATCTCCTACTACAACCCACCCGGAATTGACATTTTTTCAGTAGAATTATTAGAATACATCTCCGGCCTCCCCAACGCTGTACTGTTAGGGCACCTAAGCCCCAGACACATCCAATTCGGTGACACACTAGCCAACCCTAACGGGAACATGTTAGCAACTAACCTTCTCCACCTGCTCATCTTATCAAAAACGCAAAGGGGGACCTATTTAACGAACACATCACAAACAACCTACTCAACCCCAACCTTGACTCACGACAGACCATAGATAGAGCAATACGAGAATTCACACACCTCATAACCGTTGACATCAACAGATAACTACTTCCTCCCCATATACTAACCATGATTAAACAAAAAAATGGATTTAATGACAATTCATAAAATACGTAGACTCAGCTCTCAAAACAGAATACATTAGACTCAACACCCACATCCGCCTAGAAACAAACTGCATCACACACGAGAACTGGGTACAAATAACCTCTAGCCTTGACCACCGAAACGGCTCTAAGTTCTGAGTTCTGACAGAAGCTAAAATTCCTCACCAAACCAAAGACAACACCGCATTCCCACCTACTAGACCTCAAGGTAACATCATTGCTATACACCGACCAGGCGAAGGCTCACGTATTCAGCCTACATCTAAAAAGCAAAGAAGATTAATTTCTTAACCCGATATCCCCAAACATACCACTTGGCATTCTCCGCAAAGGCAGAAACGCAGTACCCAGACAAGACGGCCTCAACCGACTCATATTAAGCAACCTACCACCAAACGCCATTACACAACTTACCTAAATATTCAACCAATGCCTATTATTCTCATATTTCCGCGGAATGGAAATACGCTCATACAGTTATGCAGCTCAAATCACGTTCGAATCCCACACAACCCGCCTCATATAGACATATGTCCCTACTAATATGCATGGGCAAATGCCTAAAACTATCTTGCCCAGAAGGCTAATAGACCATCTCGAAGCCAAGGCAGCCAATTCGGCTTTGGATCGAACTGCTTACGTCACGATCCACTAGTTAAACTATACACCGACGCGTCCAAATTCCTTAACCAACAAAACTGCTGCTTGGCAGTATTCCTCGATATCAAACAGGCATTCGATCAAATCTGGCACGCCGGACTGATACACAAAATCCTAGCACTTAACATCCAACTCACTTCGTTCAACTCCTTCTCTCATACCGTCTCGCAGGTCTGTGAAGGTCAGGATAGGCGCACCCGAATCCCAGCTGATTACACCAACAGCAGGCGTACCACAAGTCCCACTGCTCTACGTAGTATACGCACACGATATCCCACTACCTACTAAACAAGATGTTACAATAACCCAATTCGCAGATGCACCGCTGCGTGAGCGACCAGCCGGAAAAGCGAGACCGCAAATAGACTAATGTTACAGCGACTACAACAATTATCAAACCGGGCAACCAGTGGAGAATCACCATCAACCCCAACAAAACTGAAACAACACTATTTCGATATCCCAACCTAACAAGACAACCTCGACAATCCACAAATAACATTATCCTACAAATAAAACTACAACTCCAAGAAGTCGTAGTATACCTAGGAATTACCTTCTCTAAAACACTAAATTTGGGCCAAGATCTTAAGGAGACCCTGAACAAGGTGCGAAATCGCGCAAACCTGTTGAAAGCACTCGAGGACATGACACAGGTTGCCACTTCAAAACCTTACAATGCACATACAAGACATACATAAGACTATTAAGAGACTACCGTGCACTGTTGTACGCTACCCTCATAACCAATAACCAAAAATCCATCGCCGCCTGTGCACGGAACTTTCTACGAAACATACACAGACTGGACCACAGACACCCCAACGTTAGAACAATAGAAAGAGCAAACATACAACCCATCACAAACAGACTTAAGACACTACAAACAAAACACACACACCGCAGAGTTCCCGGCAATACAACCGATACAAAAACATACTTAAAATCTCCTACACAAACAACAGACGATAACACAACCCCAGAAAACCCAAAAGGAAACTTAAACCCCTACTGGTACTACTAAGAAACTACTAGACGAATACTAAAAGAATTCGACAGAATCCTAGACGACACCGTCTACTTACTCGGCTAACCCCTGCCCCTTGCTAAAATGATTACGACCACCTCTCAAGAAAATGGCCATATCTTATACATGCAAACATCGTAACACACCACACCACTATATACATTAATAGCCAATTCTTTATAGTAAAATTATCTAATTCTGTTTACCACACGAAACATATAACAAAATTGAAACCGTAAGCAATTCCATCACTAAAACACCCAAAAGCGGGGCTGAAAATGGAGAAGACCCCTAAACTGCCTGCAGAAAGAAAACATTATTAGTACGTAAATTATCTATAAGCAAATAAACGATTAAAAAAATTGGTTTCAAACCTTAATAATTATTTTTGTATCTAGTGCGCGAAATGCCACTTTGGTGATCGAGAATTGAATTTTTTAACGAGGCACAGCCGAGTTAAAAAATTAGTCGAGATCACCAAAGTAGTTCGCGCACGTGTTACAAACAAAATTTTTTCTACAACCATCAAAATATGTATATCCCTTAAAATTGTTTGAAATAATTTTTTTTTTGATACAAAATTTTTTCTACAACCATCGAAATATGTATGCCCCTAAAATTGTTTTAAATAATTGTTTCTTGGATGTTTGCTTGATTAAGGACCACAAAAGTTAAATTAGAATAATATCATAGAGTTTACATGCAGTGCGCGAAATATGTATTTCGCACACTATTTCGCGCGCGTTGTTATGGCAACGTAGGAAAATAAAAAAAAGTGGCATTTCGCATATGGTTATTAATGCGCGACCTCGTCGTTTATTGGCGTTTGTAGAAAAAATGTTGTAAGTTTTATTAATAACGTAATATACAGGGTGTCCACAAACCCTTTTCTCAAAAGAAAACTGCAGATTCCAGAGCTGATTTTATGTCCATTTAGCATAAATTACCTTAATACAAAAATACTTCCTAAGAGAGCTGGAGCTCTTGGGAGATGGCGCCCTAACATCGGTTTAATTAAAATACCTTCAAAATGGTTTCCTTTTAAATGATAGCGTTCTGTACATTTATTTAGTGGAATATGCCCAATCGTATGGCGTGAATATGAATTTTTAGTTGAATCTCATAAGCGCCTCGTTTTGGGCGCAGCATTGGATATTGTTATTCAAAAGTTTTTTGTTTTTCAAAATTTCGCAAGTTTAACAAAATTTAAAAAATTTCGATTTTTTCATAAAAGAAGAAATAAATTGATTTGAAATTTTCATGTGTTAATCATACTTTTATAAAATTAACTAATGAACTCATTTACAATTATGAAAGATGGCTGTGGAAAATAAACATAATAACAATTGCGTGAACGTCAAACTGCTCTTATGTCACAAATTAATTTTGCTTTAGAAAGTAAGATATAAACTCGGGTAAAAAATAATCGTTTTTAATACAAAAAAATGTTGCTGACACAATTAATAATAAAAAAAAATTCAAATGACAACTGAAAGCATGAAACACAAAACTGAATCTACAAAAGATGCTCCACATGTTCGTTTATGTAAACATTGCCGAATTTTTGCAAAAATTCCCCTATTCCTAAATTCGTCGCAGGCATCCTGAATTTGTCTCCAAAGCAGATCGCGTGTTTCCATTGGTTGGGAATAAACCATGGATTTTAGATATCCTCAAACAGAAAAATCGCAAGGATTTAAATCTGGTGACCTTGCTGGCCAAGCAACCGGACCGTCTCTTCCAAGCAACCGGACCGCCTCTTCCGATCCATATCTCTCGGTAATTGTTATCTAAAAAAGTACGAAGAGTTCGCTATAGTGATCCGGACAACCATCATGTAAAAACCACAAGTTTCGCCGAATATTATCTAATAAATCCGGTAAAGTATTTTGTAGAAAGTTGAGATATTGTTAGCCGTTTAAACGATTACGCAATTCTACAGGTTCAAGCAAATTATCACCAAGAACACCTATCCATACATTAATGCTAAACGTTTCCTGATGTTTACTTTCCCTTATCGCATGAGGGTTTTCATCAACATAGGAGTAATAGTGTGCATTGTGTATATTAAATATTCCATCTTTTGTAAAAGAAAAATATTAGAAAAAAAATCCTGGTCTTGATTCTGTTTATTTTGCATCCAGTTGGAAAAATCAATACCAGCAGGAAAATCACCTGCTTGTAAGGCCTGGACTTTTTTGAAATGAAAAGGATACAAGCCTTACTTATGTAAAATGTTCCACACAGAAGATTTTGACACATTGGGATACATTGTAGCCAACCTTCTTACGCTTATTTTGGGATTGTACTCAATTTCCATTAAAATATCACCCTGATATTCTTCCATTACATCAGCATGTCTACCCGTTTCATTATTTTTAGGAATTGCCGATCCTATTTCCCTAATTATTTGATGAAGAAGCGTAAATGATTTAGAAGCAGGATGTCTTCTACTAATGGTTTCTACCGAAACCATTCTAACAATATTCAACTTTTTGTATTTACGGTAATGTAACTAAACAATAAAAAATCTTTCACTTAAAACTTATTTGACACTTTAACCTCAACTACGATCTGTAATACTAGTTATTTTGACGTTCACGCAATTGTAATTTTGTTTATTTTCCATGGCCAGCTTTCATAATTGTAAATGAATTCGTTAGTTAATTTTATAAAAGTGTGATTAACACATGAAAAGTTCAAATCGATTTACTTGGAAAACGGTGCGTCGTAGCGACTTCAGACAAGTGTACCATTCTTGTGTGAAAAAAATCGAATTTTTTTAAAATATTATGTTAAAATTGCGAAATTTTTAAAAACAAAAAACTTATGAATAACAATGTCCAACGTCCCGCCCAAACGAGCCGCTTATGAGTACAACTAAAAAATCATATTCACGCCAGACGATTGGGAATATTCCACTAAATAAATCTACAGAACGCTATCATTTAAAGCAAAACCATTTTGAAGATATTTGAATTAAACCGATGTTAGAGCGCCATCTTCCAAGAGCTCCAGCTCCCTTAGGAAGTATTTTTGTATTAAGGTAATTTACGTTAAATCGACATAAAATCAGCTCTAGAATCTCCAGTTTTCTTTTGTGAAAAGAGTTTGTGGACACCCTGTATTGTAAAATCTAATTAAAACAAATGTTTAGGCCAAAAATATAGTAGAAGTTTCCTTTAAAATACCAGCACTTATAGACCATAAGAATAAAACTATTTAAATTAAGAAAAAGTATAATAAAGAATTAAAAAAAACTCACAATGGAAATTATAAATACAAATTACAAATTAATAAAATCTTGAAACAAGAGGAAAAAAGTATATCTAAAGAATCTTTAACGGAAATTATAAAGTAGAAAGGAAATTAGCATGTCGACATTTACATTTGCATAGTATAATAATAGTAATACTCAGTTTCCATATTGCATGGTTACAATACCTGTTATAGATATGTAATCAAATCACACGAATTCATTTTACCATTCAAATTTATGACATTATCTGATATTCCGTCATTTTATCTTTTGTTAGTTTTACAAATTTTTCAGTCCCCCTGCAAAGTAAATTTAAAAATATATTTTAAGCTTTGGATTAATTAAATCCTTTACAAATTATCTTGTAGTGTATAGTGCGTTAGTTAACACATGACTTGTAGGTACACGTTTCTTTTTATTGCCTATTTAATTATATTGTGGTAATATACAAATTAACTAGTTTCCCAAAGTATACAATAATATTCCCTTCGCAATTACAAAGTTTCATCTAAAAAAAATTCCAAATATCTGAAAATGCAAACCACAAAAGCAAGTTGTATTTGCTTTTCTTGCCACTTACATTTCAACCTGAATATTAATTTTAAACGTTTCATTTAAATTTAAAGGGTCGTATTTGATATCACCTTTTGTAAGGTAACCCAATTTAATTACGTTGTAGGCTTTCTAAAAATTTTCAAACCGTATATTTATTTCTAACTTAAATATTAGAGTTGATTCTCCTGAATGAAGGGAATATTGACAAACTGAAAGCGTAGGCCGTTTACGGGCTCGTTTACATAATGTAGGTGAGGAAAATAGGCCTTGTGCTTTGCTAATTACAAGGGTAGCGTCTAAGAAATGAAGATCCCTTGATAAGGTAATCAACGCTGATTGGATAGAACTGGAGAGTAATAGAAGTTGATGTTTGCTGAGTAAGATACGCTGAAGAAAGAAGACGAACATCCGCAAAAATCCCTAAGGAATGTGTGTCCTCACTTCTGTTCTCGAGACAGGTTGTCTGTCGGAATTCAAGGATTTAAATGAAGATGAAAATTGCTTTGTGTCTGTACAATAGACATTGAACATTCACAAAAATGTTAAAATGTAATTTAGAGTAATACGGAAAGGGTATTATTGTTCGGTTCTTATTTATTTGTTATGCTTTCATTTAAGCAAATAAAAACCATTACACCTGTAATTTAAACGTCGTTGGCTCTCTATAGTACTTGTGCATAACAGAATTATGAAATATTAAAAATACCATATTTTGTATTTAGAAAATAGTGATATATGCATTGAATTGAAATAATTTAATTAATATGTAAATGATTGGTTTTATGATAAATGGTGCGACACCATACCGAATGTGTGCATTAAGCTATTAATTATTAGAAAAAACATAAATCTAGTGTTACATAAATAATTTGCATAACTAAAGTTTAGTGTTATATATTTAATATCATTTTTAGGAACTACTAACTCATTTCGATTGGTTCTAATCAAATCATCCGTGTAACATCAAATGTAAATTATTGCAAATATTATATACAAATGTTTAAATATTTTAGACCCAAAATTTAGACCAACTAACACACAGCATTTAATAAAAACAATTATGCTAAATCTTTAATTTTAAATATTATAAAAAAACAAGTCAGTTTTTTCCAATAATTCAAAAATTACTCCAACTAATAGTAACATTATTTATACATCAATTCCATATAAAAATAAAAAATCTTTAAGAATCAAATCCTCTCGAAATTTAATTTACAACCAGCTTTTATACCACAAGATAAAGGCATATATTTATTTTCAAGATTAAAACATAATATTGAAAAAGAATTAATTACAAATACAACTTATTAAATTCCTTGTATGAATTGTGCATTGGAAGGTTAATCACACACATTAACAAATATATATATATATATATATATATATATATATATATATATATATATATATATATAAATTTACATACAGGGTGGCGCATTAGTGTGACAAAGTCCCATATCTCCTTTATTTAAAGAGATACAAAAAAAAAAATTAAATACAAAAGTTGTAAGATATGTTCTGGTGCATATTAATATAATGTCCTATACGTAAGTCTAACCGTTTTTGACAAATTTCAAATTTTTTGTCAAACATGACGTTTGCAGGCCAAAACATAGGTGGAAATCTTTTCTAAACGAAGCCTTTATCAATTAGTTATGGTTGGTTTCCTTGGAAATGTAGACCTACTCTAATGGGCGGTATTGATATTTTTGTAATACATTCATACAGTGTGATCAAAAATGGACAATAAAAAGTAGATTCAAAAAACCTATAAAGTCAATTTTTTTAAATGGAAACCTCCTATTTTTTTAATTCTATCTTATTTAGCATTAAAAATAAGGGTGACTTTGTATAAGAGTGTATATTCCAAAAAATTGTAGTTTTTGAAATAATGACAATTTAACATTTTTTGATTGTAAAACGGCTATACGGCTTTCAAGTTTTGTTGTTAGATGACCGTGACGGCGGGGCGCGGCGAAACAAAAAAAATCGAGCACTTCAGATCAAAACTTAATCGAACTTAAAGTAAAGACAATATTTTTTTGATTCAACAAATTATGTCCTAATTCTAATCATAAACTAACACCTCTAATGTAACTAAACCTGTAACTAATTATACAGATAAAAGTACTAGAAACACGTCAAATACGTACTACCTAATAAGTTGTTCGAAATGTCCGCCTCTTTCTGGAATACACAATGCAATACGTCTCTCAAATTCGCTGCACATTTCAACACAAATGTTTTGAAACAGTTTCTAATCCTAATCTTCATGTCTTCCTTTGTTGTAGGAGGTGTTTTATAAACCTGCTCTTTGACGTACCCCCATATGCTAAAGTCCATTTTAGTAAGATCTGGGGATCTAGTAAGCCAAGCAACAGGCCCTCCCCTCCCAATCCAACATTCTGGATATCTAGCATTTAAAAAAGTTATTATCGGACCTGTATGATGTATTGGGGCCCCATCAAGAAGAAACCACATTTCTTGTTGCGTATCCTGGCGCACTTGACGCAACAAATTAGGTAGATGGTTTTGCAGAAAGTCTAAGTATACTTCCCCTGTTACTCGTTGATCAAAAAAATATGGTCCAATTACATGATTACCGACAACACCTCCCCAAACATTTAAAGACCATCTAGTTTGAGAAGTATATCTTACAAAATGTGGATTTTCGGTAGAATAGTAATGAATATTGTGTCTGTTTACACTTCCGTTTCTGTGAAATGTGGGCCTCATCTGTAAATAAAATCAAATGAACAAAATTTCTTTGTTGGTTTATTTTGTTTTGAGCCCATTGACAAAATTCCAGTCGTCTTTGATAATCTTCAGGAACCAACTCTTGAAGTAGTTGAATATGATAGGGGTGGATTTTTTGAGACTTCAATATCCGCTGTACCGTACATCGCTCAACACCAACCTGCTGAGAAATGGGTCGTTGTCCAATATGTGGATTTTCGGTAACTGTTAATAGTACATTTAATTGATTTTCCTCAGTCTGTGCACGTTTTTCCCTAGTATTTTTTTCATATAACGCATTGCCAGTTCTTTCAAAACGTTCCAAAAGCTTTTCAAATGCCCTTATTTCAGGTTGCCGTCTCTCTGGAAACCGTTGTTGATACAGTTTTCTTGCTAAGAGTGTATTCTTATCACTAGCTCCCAAAACAAAAATCATATCAACCATCTCGGCTTGCGAAAAATTCATTATTTACAATTTTAATTCAAGTTTTAAATCAATTTGCTATAAAATACACTAATGCATCACACAAATTATCAACTGACAATAAATAATGACGTTTCTGATGATCTCTATTATATTTATATGCCACCCCTCGCCGTCACGGCCAACTAACAACAAAACTTGAAAGCCGTATAGCCTTTTTACAATAAAAAAATGTTAAATTGTCATTATTCCAAAAACTACAATTTTTTGGAATATACACTCTTACACAAAGTCACCCTTATTTTTAATGCTAAATAAGATAGAATTAAAAAAATAGGGGGTTTCCATTTAAAAAAAATTACTTTATAGGTTTTTTTGAATCTACTTTTTATTGTCCATTTTTGATCACCCTGTATGAATGTATTACAAAAATATCAATACAGCCCATTAGAGTAGGTCCACATTTCCAAGGAAACCAACCATAACTAATTGATAAAGGCTTCGTTTAGAAAAGATTTCCACCTATGTTTTGGCCTGCAAACGTCATTTTTGACAAAAAATTTGAAATTTGTCAAAAACGGTTAGACTTAGGTATAGGACATTATACATAAAATGTGTCTAAAATTGTATGTAGAACCTAAATATGTAATAATATATAGGGTTTTCTATTTAAAAAAAAAATTTGAAACTACTTCTTAGCTTTTATGATCTACCCGGTATAATTAAAAATATTTTTGGAATATGCGCCAGAACATATCTTACAACTTTTGTATTTAATTTTTTTTATATCTCTTTAAATAAAGGAGATTTGGGACTTTATCACACTAATGCGCCACCCTGTATATATATATATATATATATATATATATATATATATATATATACAGGGTGTCCAATAAGTATAGAGACATAGCTTAACTACAACTTTCTTAGGTCAAATGGGAGCGATTAAACCAAACATACCTTAGTACAAATGTGCTTCCTGAAGAAGTTACAGCTCTTTAAATAATACTTCTAGCACTAGGTATATTTCAGAAATGACTTACTAAGCCGAAAATTTCAATACATCCACTTCGGAGGAAGCTGAATATTCTCAGTTTATGAGCCAAACTGCATATTGGAGGGCGCTGTCGACAGATTTTTTTTTGTGTTCCTCTCATATTTTTCTTATGATCAACACTTTCGTTTCTGGGGGTAAAGTTTATGGTAGATAAACTAATTTTACATAAAAAAGGTGTACTTGTATCATATCCACAAGATGTACCGTTTTCAGGAAAAATTTAAAGCTTTTAACGAATTACGATGGTATCAAGTTACCACTTGATACTAATATTAATGCACCCTCTAATAAAAATTAAATTGAATTAAGTAGGGGTTAGATTTTAGTGGCTATTTGCAAAAGATTCTCAAAATGGACGTCATTAACTTCAATGCACTTTTGACAACGTTTAGCTGAATTTTATTTAACACGGAAAAATGACTTCGCGGTGGCCAGGAATGATCACTCCCACGTCCAATACATCGTTGTCGAAAGTGGTTATTTAAATAAGTTTGCAGATTTCGAGAATAATGAGCAGGAGCACCATCGTGCATAAACCACATATTGTTTCTGATGTTAAGCGGAACATCTTCTAGTAAGGTGGCAAAGTATTTTCCCCAATTCCACACCATACGTTAATTGAAAATTCGTGCTGAAAATGCTTCTTTCTAATTATACGTGGATTGTCTTCACTCCATGTATGAGAATTGAGGGTATTAATTATGCCTCGAGGGATAAAGGTTCCCTCATCACTCATCAGTAAAGAGCACACAATTAAAGAATTTCGGGTTATTATTTTGTATATTACGCGACCACTGACCAAAATTCAATCTTAGTTGGAAATCAGTCGCCAATAACTCCTGTATATTTAAATGGTGATACGGATGCAGAAGTTGGGCATGAAGAACTCTGTGTATGGACGCTCGGGGTACAGCTGTAATTGCAGATAACTGTCGAATACTGATTTCAGGATTTTCTTCAACACTACGTACTTTCTCCCCAACGGGTAGAGAAGTTGGACGTCCAGCATGGTATTTCGCCTTAAAGCTCCTATGTTCTTTTAATCGTTAGAATCAATTTTGAAATAATTTTAAGTCGGGTTGGCGACGATTTGGGTACAATTTATTATACATTCTTGCTGCAGATCCTCCATTATATTGCTTTTTTTAATAACGCGCAACCATATCGGCCATCTCAGAGTTGGAAAATACATTGTAATGGAGCATTTTACAATAAACCAAGAAAAATGAACGGATAATAACTCGATAATAACTCAGTAGAACAACAATAAAATAGTTAAATATAAAATAACTGACAGATTACAACTTGCAAATAATGTATCAAATGCATTGATTTTAGTGTGACAATTGTAACTTGATACAATCGTATTTGGCTTTAAATTAGTGAATTAAAATGTTTAGGTGCTTTTTTCTTGAAAACGGTACATCTTGTGGATTTGAAACAACTACACTTTTTTTTATGTAAAATTAGTTTCTCCATCATAAACTTTACCCGCGGAAACATAAGTGTTATTCATAAGATAAACATGACAGAAACATGAAAAAAATCTGTCGACATCGTTCTCAACTATATGCAACATGGATCATAATCTGAGAATATTCAGCTTCCACCTTAGTGGCTGTGTTCCAATTTTCAGCTTGATACATCATGCGTTTCTGAAATATACCCAATGTTAAATGTATTTTTTATCACTTTAAAGATCTGTAACTTCTTCAGGAAGCAAGGCATGTTTGGTTTAATCGATCCCATTTGACCTAAGGAAGCTGTAGTTAAGCCGAGTTCCTATAGTTTTGGGACACCCTGTACACACACGCACACGCACACGCACACGCACACGCACGCGCACGCGCAGGCGCACGCGCAGGCGCACGCGCACGCGCTCTCGCACACGCGCACGCGCAAACACACGCACACGCACACGCACGCGCACGCGCACGCACACGCACACGCACACGCACACGCACACGCACACGCACACGCACGCACGCACGCACGCACGCACGCAAGCAAGCACGCACGCACGCACGCTCGCACGCACGCACGCACGCACGCATGCACACAGCACACACACGCATGCACGCACGCACGCACGCACGCACGCACACACACACACACACACACACACACACACAAACACACACCCACATACACAGACCCACAGACACAGACACAGAGACACACAGACACACAGGCACACAGACACACAGACACACAGACATAGACACACAGACACACAGACACACAGACACACAGACACACAGACACACAGACACACAGGCACAGCACACAGACACACAGACAGACAGACACACAGACACACAGACACACAGACACACAGACACACAGACACACAGACACACAGACACACAGACACACAGACACACAGACACACAGACACACAGACACAACAGACACACAGACACACAGACACACAGACACACAGACACACAGACACACAGACACACAGACACAGACACAGACACACAGACACACAGACACACAGACACACAGACGCACAGACTCACAGACTCACAGACACACAGACACACAGACACACAGGCACACAGACATACAGACGTACACGACACAGACACACAGACACACAGAGACACAGACACACAGACACAGACACAGACACAGACACACAGACTCACGGACGCACGGACGCACGGACGCACAAACGCACAGACGCACAGACGCACAGACGCACAGACGCACAGACGCACAGACGCACAGACGCACAGACGCACAGACGCACAGACGCACAGACGCACAGACGCACAGACGCACAGACGCACAGACGCACAGACGCACAGACGCACAGACGCACAGACGCACAGACGCACAGACGCACAGACGCACAGACGCACAGACGCACAGACGCACAGACGCACACGCGCACACGCGCACACGCGCACACGCGCACACGCGCACACGCGCACACGCGCACACGCGCACACGCGCACACGCGCACACGCGCACACGCGCACACGCGCACACGCGCACACGCGCACACGCGCACCGCGCACGCCGCACACAGCACACACACACACACACCGCACACGGACACACGGACACACACACACACACGACACACGACACACGGACACACGGACACACGGACACACGGACACACGGACACACGGACACACGGACACACGGACACACGGACACACGGACACACGGACACACGGACACACGGACACACGGACACACGGACACACGGACACACGGACACACGGACACACGGACACACGGACACACGGACACACGGACACGGACACACGGACACACGGACACACGGACACACGGACACACGGACACACGGACACACGGACACACGGACACACGGACACACGGACACACAGACACACGGACACACGGACACACGGGCACACGGACACACGGGCACACAGACCCACAGACCCATAGACCCACAGACACAGACACACAGACACACAGACACACAGACACACAGACACACAGACACACAGACACACAGACACACAGACACACAGACACACAGACACACAGACACACAGACACACAGACACACAGACACACAGAAACACAGACACACAGTGTATGTGTGTGTGTGTGTGTGTGTGTGTGTGTGTGTGTGTGTGTGTGTGTGTGTGTGTGTGTTCTAGTATAAAACAACTGTTTGAAATAAAAACGTGGTTTTTAAAGGGTTATTTCATTTGATATTGGAACGTATCATAATTATTGTTTTTTAGCCTGTGGCAATACTGAAAATGTGCATCATTTTTGAATTAGGTGACGATTCGTTTGACATTGTCGAAATGTGCGGTTTGCTGGATAGACGTATTTCATATCTCCTATTTGTTTTCGCCAGTTTTCGTATTTAAAATAATTAAAAGGTGAGTAATGCTTCTTATTACAACACTTTTGCTAAGTATTAATTGCGGATTTGAATTTTGTTGACGATTCGACATAACAACCTCGAATTTGCGCTTCTTTAGTATGGGCAATGGTTTGGATGTTTCTCCAAGAAGATGTAGAGAAATACAAATGTTGTTACTGCACTCTACACAGCACCATAGGGATATGGCAACTATTGTAGGGATTTCGAAGTGTGTCGTCAACCGAATTAAAATTAAAATCGACAAAAAAAAACTCTGGAAGCAGACCGTGTAAAAAAGTGGCAGAAAGAGGATCACTACTCCTCGTACCGATCGTAAAATCGTAAAAATAGTATTTTTCGTCTGACTACTATGATGCACAATGCGGGTATAAATGTTTCTAAATGGACAATCCGGAGGCGGTTGGCCGAAGAGAATCTGATGGGTGGTCGGCCTACCAAAAAGCCACGCCTCACCGAGACTGTAACAAGGAAGCGACTACAAAGGGACAGACAACACCGAAATATGACTGTTGAAGACTGAAGGCGAGTAAGTATAACATTTCTGAATAGTGCAATTTAGCATTAACGATTTTCTTGTGTTAAATCTATGAATACTGCCTTGTGGAAAGGGTCAAACAGCCGGTTAGTGTCATGGTGTGGTCTGTCATCTCAGCCAAAGGTACGGGGCGCCTATACATCGTAGAAGGGACAAGCGAGTACTAGAAACAAGGCTACTACCGCATCTCAAGGAATGGTTCCCAGATGATGATAACTACATTTTCGTGCATGATTCGGCACCGTGTCACAAAGCCGAAAGAAACGTCATTGTTTTGCCTGGGGTATGGAATTCACCGGGCATGAACCCAATAGAAAAGATGTGGAGATCACTAAATGGGCGATTGTGACGAATCTTATAACCATCAAGGTCCAGTTAATTGAAACCCTCATCCAAAGAGTGGCATCGCAACCCCGAACTCAAAAAAAAATGGAAAGGCATGTATAAAAAGCATGCCCTGACGCATAGAAGCTGTTATTGCAGCAAAAGGTAGTATTACCAAATATTGAAATGTATTTGATTAGATTTATTTTACTGCTAAATTACTTCTATAAAAAATAATAAATTTTTCTGCCTATATTTTTTGCTGTTTTTATTATCTTAATAGAATACAGATACAAATAAAGAATACATAAGAGACCAAAAACGAACCATTTGTTTGAGAAATCCAATTATGCTAAAAAATGCAAACATCTGAGCACTGTCCGCAGTAATTTGGCCACCCACTGTATATACAGAAAATGTTCACAAAATACTATTGTGATGAAACAAAGTAATTATTAATAATGAGTTGCTTCTCCAGAATTTGCTATACACTATTTAAACAGCTGTCAATCAAGTGATCAATTTTCCTGCTGTATATCATTCCAAGTTTCTTGAAATTACAACTGTAGATGGTGCAAGTCATTTGATAGGTGTGATCAATCAGTCAGCCTTCCACCAATCATATCCCATATATGCTCAATGGATTATAAATCTGGCGACCGAACAGGCCATGGGAAAATAACAATGTTAGCATCTTGCAAACAAGGTGTTGTAACTCTTTCCGTATAAGAGAGTGCGTTACCTTGATCAGAAACGGTATTATCCAACTCCCGAAGATATAGGAGTACAACAGGCTCGAGAAAATTGGCAATGTAACTAGCTGCGTATAGGTTGCCGTCAATAAAGGCCAAGGGTGATCTACGTACCCCTGCATATTGCATCCCATGCACCCTCCTTGTGTGAGGAGTGTGTTTCTTTCTACAAAAAAAAAACGTTTTCCACGCATACACCTGGCTCTCCTACTACCGTCGAATGCTCATAAGCAAAATCCAGACTCGTCACCAAATACAATTTGAAATGGGTTGCACCGGGGAGGTAACGTTTGCCTACTCACTGACGTTTTCTTTTCAAAATTTTTGACGGTGTAAACCTTTACTTATTTGGATCTCATCTGGTCGTTAGATGTATTAGTAGTTTATGAACAATCAATTAGAACAACAAAACAAAATTAATTCTCAAAATATTAAAAAAGTGAAATATAAACAAGTGCCCAAACTGCGCCCCATCGACCTTGAAACATCTATTTTCGACTGATAATATGGCATTTTCAGTTTGATGTGGCCAAGTCTATTCCAACGCCTGGTTTATCTTATGTTCATGCTTTTCGATGGTATTGATAGCTTTTACGGTACACTTTTTCTTTTAATGTACCTTAAGTAAAAAAAAAAAAACGTTTAAGCTAATTTTTTCTTTTCTTGTAGGTCTATTTTTCATTTGGTACTGTAATTAAAGAGGCAATTCAAAAAGTAAGAATGCCCCAAAGGTCACAATTTTGGGGATATTTAAATAATTTGTATTTCCAATGGTTGTGCAAATCAAACTCTTTCGTAACTATCTGATTACGGTGGAAAATTGGACTTAAACGCAACATTAGTTGTATTTTCTTAAAATTTAGTGCGGAGTTTGCTTTCATCTCATCTGATCTACTCCAGTAGCTAAAAAACAGACGGCGAGATAATAAAGTAAACGATTTAAAAATCTTTAAACAGAATTAATTATTCAATATATACATGATCCTCGTAGACACAGATCCTAATTTTTCAAAACTGTTCTTAACATTTTCCTGAACAGAAGACACGTTTGGTTCTCACTTTCATGTCGTCAGGTGTGGTAGATGGGGTATTATAAACAACTCTTTTTACACAATGTTTTAAGAAACGTTCTCTATCTAATTTAAGAAATTTTAAAAATGCCGTTTAAATGCGTACATTTACACCTTCTGGAGACCTAGTGTTCGGAATAATGTTTGATTTCGGTATCACAGTAATGAAAATTATCCATTATTGTGAAATGTAGCTTCGTTTGTGAATAATATTGTTTAAAAAATGTTCGTTCTTCATTACACTTTTCTATAGAACCCACACGAAGGTCTAGTGTATATTCAGAATCTACCCTATATAGATTTTAATGCATCTCAGCGTGATCTGGATGATTCCGATTGACATACACCTCAATCTCTGGTCGCAATTCTCGTAGGGCTTGCGTCTTCAACAGATTCCAATACTGTTATATCATTATCTTTATTTCCCGTAGCTGGTCTTACTTCTTCTGTTTTTGTAAATGCTACGTTTCCTTTCTCATAAAATGTTGGTGGTATCCTTTCAAAGAGTGTTACCAGGATGCTGTCGATCAGCAATATTTTCCATATAAAAACGATGCTAATAAACAATTTTCCTAATACTCTCCAAGCTCAAAGCTCATTTTAACTCTTTCTTTAAGTAAAAATTTTTTGAATTTGAAAACCCAAAAAAAAGCTGAAGGTAAACACCGCACTACTACGTATGTTGAGTTTAAGTGACTATTTCTACTTTGATTGGACAGTTACCAAACATTATTTTATTTACAATACTGTATTACTCTATCGGTTTTACGGTATTTTTACCTTACATACCTTTGCACAACGTGTTCCATAAGAATTATAATTCATGAAACAATTGAATTATAAGTTAATTGACGAAACATTTAGTATATCTCACAAATTATACGATTTGGGGTTCTGTTTTTTTATCCATTTGTTTAAAAAAATTGTATTTAAATATTCTGTTAAGGGTCTGATATTATGAGGATGTGCCCCATCCTGCTGTCACAACAAATCTAATATATTGAGCCGAACGTTTTCTAAAAACTCGAGATATTCCTAAGCATTTAATTTTTCTGCAATAATATGAGGTCCCAGAAGCCCGTTCTACCACACGACAACCCATACATTTACAGAAAATCTTCCTTGGTTTTTGCACTCTTTTACAATATGTGGGTTTTTGATAGCCCAGTAATGTTCATCATTACTTGAAAAACTGCGCTCGTTCGTCCAGATCTTTTTATTCAAGCAGTAACGGTCTTCGTTCACTTTTGATTGAAGCCAGTTACAAAATTCAAATTTCCTCAAGTCGTCTCCTTGACTCAACTGCTGGCTTAGGTGTATTTTAAAAGGTTTGAATTTTGGATTCATACTTATTTCGAGGTTTAACGAAAAAACTATACTTTTCCAGATTCCTGTATAATTGTAAAAAGTAGTTTATCCCTGCTTGGTGTCGTTCTGGGGTTTTCTGCAAATACATTCTGCGTGCTTCCGCGGCATTTCTATTACTTTTGTAATACATTTGCAACATATCACGTTTTTCATAATCCTTCAGAGCCTCTTTATAAGAACAAATATTAAGCGTACAATGCCGTGTCAATTTTGTGTGGTTATTACCAAGTACTAACTTTGATTCAATTATTTGTTTACTAGGCCACTTGAGTTTTTTGACTTATTACATATTTTTATTATTTTTCTTGCAAATCAAGTTACTTATGGAACGTGTTATATTATTAAAAATGACTTAAAATATCCTATCAAATTATATAAATACCAAATGTGGCGCCCATAAGAAAAAATGAATTGATTATGGTTCCGCGAAACAAAAGAAGGTAGCTCAACTTCCTTTTCAGACTATTATAAATCAGCATAAAATTTAGCAAACTGCAAAATTTAAACCCTTACAATAAGCGAAATCCTCATGCTTACCATGTACGTACACGCTCTTATAGATTTATCGTTCTTCTTACAGATATTGAAATACATCTAATACTATAATGCTTAAAGCAGTGACACCTTATATATTTTGAAAGGTCTTTTTAACTACACTCAAAAATATATAGGGTGTTGTATTTAAAAACAATACGGTACGTTTTTTTGGACGCCCTATATATCTCAAAATATTTTTTAAAATTAAATTGAAATGAATTTAGAGGAGAGTGGTGCACAGAGGACCACTTAAGACGAAAAGTCATCGTACTTCTAGATTATTATTGATTAAAATTACATTACGTAATATATTAGGGCTACACCTACACGGTATCGACTGATGCATATAAATGTACAAAATTTTACTTAATATTGATTCTATTTAGAAAAGTTTGACTCTTTACATTCGGTCCCCGCTACCCCGTACCCCGGGGCACATAGGACCGCTATATAAAATGCATATAAAAAATAATTGCGAATTTAATAATGATAAACAACTGGTTTTATTGAAGAACAAAGCCAACAACATAATAATAATCGTTTAGATTTGAAATAAAACATTAATGTTCATTTTGCACAGAAATAAAGACTAGGTAATAGAATCATGCGATAGAAACTGATCGTTATTTTCTGATGCACCTGCACATATTTGGTGAGCCCAATTTCGGCACAGCTGTCATTTTGACTTTAAAAACTTTCCAACACAATATATGCATTTGGGATTAATTTAATCGTCTGAATCACTGGAGTCGTCATCTAGTCTTCGTCGTGTTTGCATTTTCTTTCCCTTTATGGTAGACATTGACTATTTTTCAGACGTTTTCCTTTTCCCGGCGGCTAAAAGCATTTTCTAATAACCTGCTTACTTTACTTAGAATTCGTATTCAATGATGTCTTTCTCTTTTTTTCTTGAATTTCGGCTTCCAGAGAGTTTTTAGGCAGCATTGCTGTTAATTCTTCCGCTGCTTGAGCTTTCCTCTTAGTGTTGGATTTTCGTTCGCACTTTTGTTTGGATGAATTACAGACATTTATAGAATAGATGGATATTCTTTGGGCTGGGTGATTGGAAAGCGGCTGCATGCGGAGAAGGGAGATCATTACAATATTCAAATTACGAGCCTTTTAAATGGCCTCTCTATTGCGATGGCTGGACTGGTTATCGATGATCAACAATACCTTTCTATTTACGGATGCATCTGTTTAGCAAGGTGTTCTAAATATTTTATGAAGTGCCTTCTATCCATTGAACCGCTACTATTTGCATAGCCCACAGTCCCAGCAGCGCAACCCTTCATCAATAATTCAGACATTCTTTTTCTAGGGAAAATCACAAATGGAAGAATGTAAGAACCTGAACCTGAAATTGCACATGTTATTGTCACTTTGAAACCCCTCTCTGTGCTGACTATGCGACCTATTTGCTTTCGTCCATTTTGTGTAGCAATTTTTTTTGGCTTAGGTACGGTATTCATGCCAGTTTCATCAGCATTATGTATTTGGTCAGCTTAAAAGTTGTATTTCTTTATCACTGACTACAGCAAGTCATAAAATCTGGTCACCTACACGTTGTTAAAACCCTCGCATTACTGGTTCGTTCAGGTGTTCTTAATTATACATTCGGATGCCTTTTTCTAAAATTATACAGCCAATCCACATCCGCCATTTTTTTTCTTTGTTGAAAGGATGACTAATCATATTTTCTGCTACTTGAAAAACATAACATTATTAGTTTTAATACGCCTTAAAAGACACGTTTTTTGAACACCATATTGCTTGGCTGCTTTTGTAATGGATAATTCACTCCTGCTTACAGTATTGATGGCAGATTCAACATCTTGGATAGTCCATTGTGGGACAGTCTTCTTTTTTTATAGATATGCACCATCTGAAACAACATTGTATCTTTAGCGAGGCATACTGGACCAAGAGGGGCACAGAGGACCACTTATTGGTTCTCTCTACCCCGAATACACACTAAACGAAATTGTAGGTTATGAACTCTACGGGTAGAATGATTGGAAAATATCATGACCTTAAAAGATCTTATTAATGGGAATTTCTAATGCATGTGATACGTAAACATATAATTACTATTTTCAGTTATTTACGAGGCAATAAAAATAAATATTACGTCACTGTTTTGGTCACAATAACGGGACGAGCTGCTGTATCGGAGATAATTTGCGGCAGACCGATAGCACACTCCTTTATTTCCCGCCAGTCCTCTATACCCCACTCTCCCCTACCTACGTACAAATCTTCTTGAAACAAAGAAACAGCCGCAATGTAGTCTAATCCAGCTTTGGTTTCAGCTTCTTTATTCACACAGTATGAATGTTGTCTTCATCGAAACTACTATGATTTAATCTATTATTTATGTTTTCTAAAATAGCTATGCTCACGTTGATTACGCTCTAAATATTTATTTTCGTATTATTAATAAAAAGAAAAGAGAAAATGATAATTGTTTTTCGAGATGTTGGTTAGAGCTCACATGCGAGCCTGACATTTATAAAATTAATAGAATAATTCTTTTGCTTAACGTTTACTAATGGTTTTTAAAAAGCAAATGATCATTAGCGGAGCGTACGCTTTAATTTTTCTTGTATCTTCACTTAGGTATTTTTTTTTGGCTAGAAACTAAATGTGTAGAAGCAGCTTCAATAAAAACTGAAATGGCACATTATTACAAAGACGCTAGTTATTATAACAAAAAAATATGAAGGATTTCACATGAGCCACTTTAAAGTAAAAAACCGTATATTATAAAAAAAAATCAGTTACTGAACTCAGGGATCATAAAAGGTTTTATACTGTGTTCTTATTAGGAAGACTGATATGATCAACGAATTCATTTTCTATAAAAAACGAGCTTGATTTAATGTTAAATGTATTTAAATTATCTTTTAAGGCTATATTGCTTAGAAAATTTGAAATCTACCTCTTTTATTAACTGAAAAAGCGATACAACAATCCCAAGAAACCCAGTATTATTACTCCAGAGGTATTCATAAACTTTCATATTATCATGTATCTTTGAGAACGAGTGGATCTATATTCATTTGGAATTTATAAAAATATGAAATACGCTTTCCTATCTGATATTTAATTAAATTTAAAGAATATTTTATATTTCGTCCATTTGTATGTAAAATTATTGGTTCAACGTAGATAAAAAATATTAACGTGACTGGAATAAGTACACAATACGAAAGCGTGTTTGGATAAAATACTACTAGAGTCTGCTTTTAGCAAAATACGTTTATTTCATTATATTTTCTCTTTAATCGATAAACGTTTCGTGTTTATTGAATATCCATTAAATTCTGTACCTAGTTCTATTTAGATTATATGCAGCAGCTTAATGCAGACATTAATAAAGATTATAGAGATACGTTAATTCGACCATAAATACGACGTAAAGCGGTATACTTAATAAAAGAATTAGTAAAATGTGCGCCTTTGCGGATTGGGCTAAACTGATCCTATAACATATGAAAGTTTTGATTAAGTTTATTGACCCTTTTGTGTAGTTAAGTACAGACACTTAATCTATTCACTCCCTCACTAATTCTGCCTTATGGTATAATGGAACATGAACGTAAATATTATTTTTCTGCATTTACTGGGTTATTGAAAATGTATAATTGAATTCAGAAATTACCATATGTGATAGAAAATTATTAAAAGTAGAAAAATAGATTTCTATAAAATACAGAAGAAAATATGTAGTGAACAAAACTTTATGTTTATTTGTCAGTACCTTCGGAAGCAAAATGCGTTTCCTTTTTTATTAAAGACATGTAAATTATATGAACAAAACATATATTTATAATACAAAAAATGGAAATATTAGTCTGCTAGTTATAACTGTGGAAATCTGCGTATAATGCTTGTGTCACGTAAACGAATTTTACACACGATATAGTTAGTATAACGATTTAATATTTAAATTTTATTAATACACTGATCATATATTACATTTCGTTGCATGCTATCGGTGTTGT
>JARFJB010002132.1:2742500-2775000 GCA_036346205.1 Vesta saturnalis
TAACCGAAAATTCCTTAATTTTTTTTGTATATTTTCTGTAGCTAGAATTACACTGCGAATTGCAAAACCTAAACTGAGAAACTCTGAGAAAGCAAAACGGAGAAAACAACTATAATAAGCAAATTGTGCATTTCCAATTAGTTAATTGACTGCATCTATATAGTGCTAGGTATTAGCGTAACAATAATTTCGAAGCATGTAATTTTAGATCTGCTGCAACCAACTCTACAACAGGAAATATGCAATCCCCAGCTGGCTGATTGTGTCCGTTTTGGGTGTTTAGCACCCCTTTGTCACAGCATGTGTCAGACCTTATCTTTAGATAATAGCATAGTAATTCACGTTATCTTAAGCGAGCAGGTAATTTAGTGTCTAGCTAAAGAGCAGTAGAAAGCGTAAACTTTTAGAATATTGTCTTACGTTTTCCACTTTCATTAAATGTAAAATAAGAATAAAACTAAAATACCTATTGTTTTTGTATATAAATTTTGTTGAATGCCTTGCTGGAAAGAGCTTAGTAGTTTCTATTGTTTTATTAAAACGGACATTTAATAATAAAAATACTTTGAGTTGCAATATTATGAAGTAATCCAAAACGGTGATTCGAGTTCCAAAATTTATTTTTAACACATAACTGATCCTGAAGTTACAGCCTGCAACATCTGAGGTGTTATAAATTATTTTACGAACGTACAATACATTATAAATTGCTCAGATAAAGTTATATTTGGTCATAAAGAACGTATATAGCACTTTTATGAATTATAGTTTAACGTTATTAATACCGCTAAAACAGTTAACATTGTTATAGAAACATTAAAATGTTCAAATTTTTATTTACAGTCATATTAATAATACAGTCATTAGTGTGTTGCTGAATAGAATTTTTATTGTACATACAATAATTTATAAAAAACTGTATATAGGTTGTGTTTGCGCCCCAAATTATAAGCAAATACACCAATCAATTACAGTTCAACTTTCATCCACTAGTAGGCAAATGCACATAACCTAGTATTATGAAACTGATTACCTTACGTCCCTTTTTACAAGTTATACCTATTTTTTTGGTACGTTATTATTATGCTACTTTAACATACATTTTTTCAATGCAGTGTAGAAGAATTTATTATTGAGCAACATACGTTTGAAATGCTTTCATCGAATTAGCAAATATATGAAGAGTCGCAGAGATCAAATCGTACATACTTCCACCTACCTTGAAAGTACAAAAAAGGTAAGACATGTTTCTTACACTTATGAAACAATAACAGAAAAATATGTTTAACATTTTTTTAAAAGAGAATAAATATATAAACCAGCCTGAGAAGATTTTCTGTCTTTATACAATATAAGCAAATTCCGTTTAAAGTGTTAAACAAGATGACGTGATGATTTTAAACACATTACTGCAAACGACGATTGTTGGCTATGAACTTCACAACCGTGGTTACAGTAACTTGAACGGCATATATACATATATCAGGCTCTATTAGTTAAATTAGAGTTTATTTATTGCCCCCCAAAAGACTTTTACACGAGAAACTTTAAAAATCTAGTTACCTTTATTAAAAACCTTTTAGATTTTTAAAATAAATTCAATAACAATTCAGATATTCACGAAATGTACAGGGTGGCCAACTAAGAATGCGAGATACTGTATCTGGGAAACTATACATCGAAGAGGCTTGCGCAAAAAAAAAGTTATTACTAAAACGGCCAATATAAAAACCTGCAAGTTTCTGAAATGGACGCTAGGGGGCGTAACTGCAATCTTCAATCTAAAAAAGTGATGTTTCTGTGAATTCTGCTATATTAACCTAATAAAAAAATAACTTATCTTTGAAGTCGAGGATAATATAAACTTTTTTTGTTTGGCACTTTTTGACGTATGTCTAAAAATAAAGTGGTGGGGGGTATTCAAAGGTTTCCTTAAATAACCCCCTGTATCTTCGAAACGGCTAAGCCGATTTTGACATACTTTGGCGCGTTGAAATGAGCTATTCTTGGGCTACAAATACTATAATGTTTGAAGTTTTGTTAGTTTCACATGTCGTCGCTAGAGGGCTTTGTTCGACATTCCGACAGAAAAGGTTAATTTTCGCAAAAAAATTTAATGCATTGGTATGACTTTTTTTCATGAACAAGTCGCTAAATGATGCCTAAACAAGCTCGCGAAAACAAAATCTCGATATCTTGTTCCTAACCTAAAATATCACGCAAAGAAAACTTTATACGAAAATCCCTTAATTTTTTTTTAACTATATTTTTCTGGAACTGTTTCTATTATGTAAGTTGTGGCCCTAAAAAGGACCGATTTAAAGGAGGAAGGTTTTTAATGCACCCGTAAAGGCTCGAAATGCTGACCATCACGCTCTATGCATTGCTGAAGCCTTTCATGACTAGACAAAACTGCAGCTTCAATTTCGGCTTTCGGTATGTTATGTATTGCGTTACGAATCCGGTTTTTCATATCTTCTCTAGTAGTAGGTTGAGTTCGAAACACGATGTCCTTTAAGTGCCCCCATAAATAAAAATATTGACATCTATTGACAATTTTAGGATTATGTATGTTTTGTTTAGGTATCTGTTTCCATTGCCTGCTTCTATTAATTATATTTTTAGTATATATCCATAGTGAATATGCATTTGAACAAACAAAAAATAGGCCTTTCGTATAACTTTTAGCATTGCTTACTTGCCCGTAGTAATTTGAAAAAGGGTGATTTTATTCTGGTGTATAAATTTACAAACATTTAAAATCGCAATTTCTAGGTAACCTATTCAGAGCCCAAATTGAAGCTGCAGTTTTGTTTACCCATAAGAGGCCTCAGCAATGCATTTCGAGCATTTACGGGGGCATTAAAAACCTTCCTCCTTTAAATCGGTCTTTTTTAGGGCCTCAACTTATATAATAGAAACAATTCCAGAAAAATACAGTTAAAAAAAAAATTTAAGGGATTTTCGTATAAAGTTTTCTTTGGCCGATATTTTAGGTTAGGAATAAGATATCGAGATGCGGTTTTCGCGAGCTTGTTTAGGCATCATTTAGCTACTTGTTCATGAAAAAAGTCATACCAATGCATTTAATTTTTTTGCGAAAATTAACCGTTTCTGTTGGAATGTCGAACAAAGCCCTCTAGAGCCGACATGTGAAACTAACAAAACTTCAAATACTATAACATTTGTAGACCAAGAATAGCTCATTTCAATGCGCCCAAGTTTGTTAAAATCGGCTTAGCCGTTTCGAAGATACAGGGGGTGATTTAAGGAAACCTTTGAATACCCCCCACCACTTTATTTCTAGACATACGTCAAAAAGTGCCAAACAAAAAAAGTTCAGATATCCTCGACTTTAAAGATCAGTTATTTTTTTATTAGGTTAATATAGCAGAATTCACAGAAACTTCACTTTTTTGGATTCAAAATTGCAGTAACGCCCCCTAGCGGCCATTTCAGAAACTTCAAAATATTTTCCAGGTTTTTGTATTGGCCGTTTTAGTAATAACCTTTTTTTTGGCGCAAGCCTCTACGATGGATAGTTTCCCAGATACAGTACCACGCATTCTTAGTTGGCCACCCTGTACATTGATTTTGCTTCTAAACAAATTTTCATATAATGGCAATAATTTCGTGAATACAAACTCAACACGCACACATTCACACACGCGTACACATACACACACGTGTACACACACCTGCGCGCACACACACCTGCGCGCACCCACGCATACGCACGTAAACACATACGCGCACACGCACACGTACACGCACACGCACACGCACACGCACACGCATACGGACACGCACACGCACACGCACACGCACACGCACACGCACACGCACACGCACACGCACACGCACACGCACACGCACACGCACGCGCACACGCCCATGCACACGCATACGCACACGCACACACACAAGCACACGCCCACGCACCCGCAGACGCACACGCACACGCACACGCACACGCACTCACACGCACACGCACACGCAAGCGCACGCGCACACGCACACGCACACGCACACGCACACGCACACGCACACGCACACGCACACGCACACACCACGCACACGCACACGCACTCGCACGCACACGCACACGCACACGCACACGCACACGCACACGCACACGCACACGCACACGCACACGCACACGCACACGCACACGCACACGCACACACACGCACACGCACACCACACGCACACGCACACGCACACCACACGCACACGCACACGCACACGCACACGCACACGCACACGCACCACGCACACGCACACGCACACGCACACGCACACGCACACGCCACGCCACACCACACGCACACGCACACGCACACCACACGCACACGCACACGCACCACGCACACGCACACCCACACGCACACGCACACGCACACGCACACGCACACGCACACGCACACGCACACGCACACGCACACGCACACGCACACGCACACGCACACGCACACTCAACACGCACACGCACACGCACACGCACACGCACACGCACACGCACACGCACACGCACACGCACACGCACACGTACACGCACACACACACACTCACACGCACACGCACTCGCACACGCACACGCAGATTCACACGCACGCGCACGCGTACGCATGCGCACAGGCAAACGCGGGTGCACAGATACAGATACAGATATAGACACTGAAATGTGTGTTTGAACGCCCTGCATATATACGTTTTTTTTCTATTCGTTTGTTTTTCTATTTACTCAGTTCTTCCTTTCACGCTAACGAAATTTATTGTTTTTATGTGTGTTCATAAAGTTAAGTTAAATCGATATATCGTTTGCTTTATATTGTATCTCGGATTAGAATTGGTCGTATTAGCTTAGAATTAGGACTGAAATTATATAAATTTTCGGAAGGTTTAAAATTGTGATTGAGATAAAATTCCAAGTTGGTTTTTATATTAAGTTTCTGATACCAAGATTCTATTGCAGTACAGTTTACCGATTTATTTTCAATTAAAAATCATCATTATAAGAGAAGGCGAGATTTAGCTGAGTTACAATAAGTACTAAGGAAAAATAACTTAACATTTTGTCCCGATTGTTGTGAAAGCTGGCGTTGATTTTTCATTCTGAGGTACCCTTTAGGATTACAGTTCGTAGCATAACGTAATTGCTCTTGATCATTTACGGGAAGGTGCTTATCGTTTCTACCGCGTTTTATAATTTGAGTGTATGAGTAGTATGATTGGTTGTCGTTTTTAAATCAAGTATAGCGTAACTGAAGAGGTTTTGTATGGATGTCCTCAGTTTTGAAATGATGCCGTAAGAGCTAAGACTCATTTGCGCTTCGTCGTATACACGAGGGTTGGTGCGTGGAGGTAGTAAAATATTTACGCCTTCCTGGAGGTTAAGTGAAGCTATCGTGGAAATTTGATTTCCTTTACCCTTAATTGGAGGATTATATTGTGTTTTCTCGCCTCCTGGAGTATTTATCGTATCGGTGTCGTATAACAACATATTCTCGTCCGTGGAATTTCGGTTCAGTGTCGAATGGTGCTGGCCCTAACTCCTTCGGAATTCTTTTGAGCCTGGTGCGCGGATCAAAAGTATTATTTGACGTTGACGGCTTCGTGTAAAGGCTAAGCGAATAACAATCAATTATCGCTGTAAATAAAGAAAGCTTTTATTTTAAGTGTAACCGTAATATTCGTCACGAACTTTGTAAATATCGTCAATAAGAAGATCGTTTAAATAATACACAGAATTTTAAGTTTGAATGAGTAAAATTAAAAAAGTAACGCTTTGTAAATAGTTGTGCATTTACGTTGAATCAAATGAAGAATTAGTTGACGCAGTTTTGGTTGAAGTAACTGTCGTAAATTAAGTTCGAGAAAATATGACTAAGATTTGTCGTTTGTAAAATTTCACATGGAAAGCGTGCCGTAATAGCTCACTGTCGAATTATTTAGTATCTGGTGAACCTGTTGTCCGACCGATTATAGTAGTTCAGAGGAGGAAGAACATCTCTTTGTTGTTGGTGCTTTGTAAGGTAACGTTTATTTTTTTATTTTTGGTGACAATAATAAGTGTGTGTTTTTTTTATTTTTGTGTTTATGTGGGAGGATGCAAACGCTTGCTTGTGTAATCTACCGTATAAAAGCCCTTCAGGCAGTCTTGGAAACAGGCGTATTCATCCTCACTGTTTATTGTTTATATTCTGGTTTTTTGTGTTGTGCAAATTCTGTGTATCGAAAGTTTATATTACCGATACTTTGTATTATTTCCGTTGTATTTAATGAAAGGTATTTGTTTATAATGCATGGTAACTGATCTTAAAGGGCCTTGCAAGTGCCGGGTGAATTTTATTAGTTTTATTCTAGATTGTTTATTTTGGAATTGCGAAATGTTTTTTTAAGTAACTGTATCAAAATTTGAGATGTAAATGTCATACATGACCAAAGTCTAACTAACACGAATATTATAATTACATACCAGTCCAGCACTCAATCTTGACTGTAGTATGTACGATTGTAAAAATTGGAGCAAAAATAAGCATAATCAAAGCTTAATAAAACTACATAGCGGTCACAATATGTAAACACATAGAATAAAGTTACTGACGAACAATGAATATGTTAGTTAATTTACAATCACGTTTAGATTATGTAAAGCGCAAAATATAACGTAGTTAACTGCATTTAACATTGTTGGTAAACTGTCAAATCCTTATGAGTATATTATCTAGTACGTCGTACGTCAAGAGAACAAGAAGAATAAATCAATCACAAAGCGCACCTGTAATTAGGACAGTCCAAAGAACACAATCCGGAAATTGTTAACCTAGCGCAAGCATTAGTAAATATCTTACCCCCACGAGGGATTAAACAAATACAGAGTGCATGATTTGCATCAATATGAACTGTACATAATTTGTATTTACTAACACAAGAGATAGTCACAAGTGGCTAAGTCATGTTGCGATTCAAAAGTTCCCCGCAATAGAATATTTTATTCAAATAGAATTATCAGATAGGTCCGGCCTTCAAGATAGTTATAAAGTAGTAAATCAAATAAACTTACTAAGAGAAAATTTGCACAAACTCTTGCACAATAAACATTTTACCCTCGCCCGCTAAAACAGCAATAATTCAATGCATTGTATAAACAGGTCAATTGAAAAAACCTCAACAGAATAAATTTTCCTTTTTAACTTAAGAATGTAATATTAATGACCGTATTGACCAATCAATAGGATCAAATTAGATTAATTTAAATTTTTAAAGGGTAAAATTAGATTTACTCTTTTATTACTATTTTTGAGGGCGCCTTATCCAATAGTTTACTTATCTCCGATATCTTTTACATCCATCAAGATCAATCAAAATGGCGGATTTACATACGTACGTATGTAACGTACGTAATACAGAAAAGGTTTTAGTTTTTTCTAACAAAAATATCAGCAACATCTGTAAAGTTACCGATTCAACATGGAATTTCATATTTATATACTTTAGGTTATTAGTAGTAAATTTGGTAGGGACTGTCTCAAAAGATAAATTGATACCAAAAAAAATAAAATATTTTGATTCCTTTAGCGAGGAAATATAGTAGAAATTGTATAATAAAGGGGTTACGATATTTCCTGATGGAGCTTCGACAATGAATAGTGTATAGAACAAATCCCATTCTGCCCGTCAGAAAATCAAAAAAAATAACAAAACATCTACCGTGAGACATTTGTAGAGTGAAGTACATAAACTATTTATCTATGGTAATGGAATAATTAATCTTCCGTTACGATATTTGAGATAGCCGTTTAGAACTGTAAAGGGGAAACAGCGTTGGTGTTATGGTTAGCTTCCATCTGGCGTATAGCTCTTTTTTGTTTTGATCACCACCAACTCTAAAGTAAAGAAAGCGTAAGTGGATCACACATAAAAAAACTTTATTTATTTTTTATTGGTCGACATTACATAATCGGATATTTAATTTTATGGTGGTTAAAGAGAGTTTTTAAGAAACAGTAGGTATGGGTATAAATTTATTTGCGTTATCGTGTTTGATAACGAAAGTTTCCGTCGCGGTTAAATAGTTCTGGATTTTTTGAGTTTACCAGTTAATTTGTGTATTGCGTTATTATTGGGGAAGTATAAAAAGTTTATTTGAGTAACAAGGTTTCTTATTTGTTTTATGCTTCTATTGACAGTTAAAGTTAGGCTGTTTAGGAAAGAGGTCGATTGCTGAATGGGTGATGTAAGCTTCAGGCGCACAGAATTTACCTACGTTCTACCCGGGTTACTTGTAGCTACCGTGAGGGAATTTTCCGGCTCACCTTGTGTGGTTTTTTAAAGAGGATGCAATCATCGCGGGGAACTTTCTTTGTGTTGTTATTCGTTGGTCAGAAGTGACATCTTCGTGTCTGTCGAAGGAGATTAGTGTTTATTTTAGCGCTTTTCTCATTTTTTCAGTAAAATCGTGCTTGAGCGGATTGTGATATCGTAGAGTTTGATAAATTTATTTGTGCATCGAGAAAGTACATTCGCGTCTACAGCTTTTCATACAGATAAAATGTTGCTGTAAATATGTAAGTATCGCTATAACACCTTTTGCGTATATAAAAGACAAAGAACGTTTTGTAAATAAATAAATGTTTGTGTATATTAAACCAGGTTATTAAATCACGTGGACTTTGCTTAAATATTTTCACCGCCAAATTCGTATAAATACACTGAAAATACTTGGATAGCTGAAATTGACGACAGAAAGGTTGCCGTACTGGAAGGCCGTGTTCGCAGAAAAAGATTGGAGAGCTATTGGTATCCGTCGATCAATTACCGAAGGGTCAATTGTCTGAGAATTGCGTTTACCGCTGTGAGATGGAAAGAAAGAATTTAGATTGATCAACTTTGTGCGTATGAAGACGGATGAATACGTTTTCTTTTGTGTATAAGATTGTATAGAAGCCCTTGAGGTAGCTAACATAATTTTACCAAAGTGTAATCAATCGTTTATCGTAATATTACATATTGCGCGTTATTTTTTTTATCGTTATCACTGTATATCAATATTTACATCACGACATCACTATTATACCTTGAAGGTGTTAATTAAATTAAGGTAATTGAGATACATGATCTTGAGAATTTGAACCTTGCAAGAGTCTTCTCGAATTAACAATTAGCATTTTACGTAAGAAAATTCACGGTTTACTTCTTTCCGGAACTACATTTATTTATTTGTGATTTGATGATAACTGTACCGATACTCTGATACTACATTTTTGACCAAAATTCATGTGCGACCCCCTTTAGCATCATACATACTTTGTCAATTATTTTATGTATTTTTATTTTATAGTGTTACAAACTGATATGTTGAAAGATAATTTATGCATGTAGGACTGCGAAAAGAAATCATACATTTTTACCATCATTGAAAGAAGATAAAAAATTACAAAGAGATGGCTACTCTTATTGTATAATAGTCTAATAGTCTACTACATCATTTACAGTTTAATTTCAGAATATACCAAGGTGATTTCAGAAAGCGTTAATTTAAATTCAGGTTCGTCAATTGAATTTCTTAAAGCGTTATTTGTAATTTAGATACGTTAATTTAATTTCAGATTATGTCATCTGCAATTCAGAAAACATCCGATGAATATCAGAATGCTGTGTCATTATTGTTTCTTAGCTAAGCGAAGTACATTTTCAATAGTAAACCAACATATAATTTACAACAATTCAGTGTGCAAAGATTGTGTATGGATAATGTAAATGGAATTGAAAGATAATTGCGACATTTGTAGGAAATCCATGGTAAGGAATATCTTAAACCGCTCTCTTCCATGTCGACATCTGGTTTACGCTGAGTGCTTTGAAGGGCTACGGATTAGAACTTTCCGTGGTAAGGAAAACCTATCAAAGGCACAACAAACAGGAGCGGGAAAGGATTTTGGTATGCGCGAATAGAGGCAATTGGGTACCATTGGCGGCTACATTAGGAATAAAATACAAAACGGCATTCCACTGGGTGCGTTCGGATAGACAAAGAATGTTCGAAAGAGGATAATCAAAACGAAAATTGTTAACTGAAGGTGAAATAGAGGCTATTCTGTGGTGGTTATAAGAAGACTGTAGTTTAAGTTTCAAACAATTAAAAATTAAAGTGCTACAGGAATTTGGAAAAGAGGTATGTAAAACAACGATATGTAACTATTTAGAAGGTAGAATGTATTCATTCAAAAAGGTGCATACTCAATCTGTAAATATGGACACTGTTCAGAATAAACGTAAACGAGCGGAATATGTTAATGCATTGGATAATTACATTCAAAATGGGAAACAAATTGGTCGTTCAAAGAAGGGTACTCGGGCTATACAAGTTTTGCCTACTTCAAGCGGACCAAATGTTCATTTGGTTGGCGCAATGTGTGCAGCCGGAATAATGTCAATGGGGAGAAAATGCGGATCATATACAGCGGAATCTGCAAATGATTGGCTTACAACAGTCCTTGCATCCTGGCAAGATATGGGAAATCAGTTTAAGGACTTAGTCATTATATACGATAATGCCTCTTGCCACAGTCGGTTGGAAAATGTTGTAAGTATAACTCGTGCAACTCTGCTGCATTTAGATCCATATTCTCTAATGCTCAACCCAATTGAAACTGTATGGTCAAAAATAAAGTCAGACATAAAATTGAATCTCCACGTACCCACTGTGGATGGTTCAGGTGTGGGTAAGCAGAGATTGACGTACTTGGAGCTCAAGACCGATCAAGCAAAGTTAATATAACTGGGGGTACATAATTTGAAATTAAATTCACGAAACTGAAATTCATTTAGGACTTTCTGAAATTAAATTGACGAATCTGAAATTCATTTAACACTTTCTGAAATTAAACTAGAAAAGGTGTACAACGGAGTTGATGGTGATTATAGAAATTACCAACTTGAGGAAGTATGTAGCTCTGTTCCAGTAGAAGACCATAACATCTCATGAGTTACGTTGATCTTTTTGTATGTACAAAATAGACCACAAATCGAAGAAATGGCACCGAATTTGTGTTGCTTTCGAAGCATTCTTTTGATCTAAAAAACGCTTGGACAAGTGTCAACATATGGTAGAAAAAAATTGTCCACTTTGTAGGAGTTCAACTAATGTTGGAGGCTGCCTTTATCACAAAAATTCAGTTTCTAGTTGTTTGCACTCAATTTTAATTTTTATATAATATTTCTATTTTTAAAAGGTTTATTGTATCCTCTCGAACACAGCTAACAAATAATAAATATGTGTTTTCGATTTTTTTCTTACGGATAAGTGTATATTTATTTAACGGTATTCTGCTGAAGCAGGTCATGCGGTGTTTCCTTTCTACGACTTTTTATACGTGGCCTCTATTTTCACTCTTAACCTTCTTCCTTTAAGTCATCTATCTACTTCCTCTTTCTTCTTCCTCTCTTCTTCTCTCCATTCACCGACCCTCCAAAACACCTCTTAGCAAACTATTTCCTCTCATAACATGCCCAAACCAATTCTTCTTCATTTTCCTAATAGTGTTTAATAGGTCCCTTGTTTGTCCCACTCTCCTTAATACTTTTCTTACTCGAGCCGTCCATCTGATTTTCAATATTTTCCTCCACACCCACACCTCAAATGCTTCTAATCTATTTTCCATCTTACTGTTTATTGTCCATGTCTCACAGGTATACAGCACGACACTCCATATAAAACACTTTGCTAACTTCTTCCTCAGCTCCAAGCATAGTCGACTATTAAACAACCTTCTTTTCCTGCTATACGCCTGTTTTGTCATTCCTATTCTCATTTTAATTTCCTCTTCACTCTTCCAGTCCTATATTAGCTCCCTGTCCAGGTATTTAAATCTTCTCACTTATCCCAGATTTTATCCTCTTACTTTCACGTCCAAATTTTATTGCTCTCATAACCTTGGTCTTATTGTGGTTAATTCTGAGACCATATATTTGCTCCATATTTTCCAGGTGTTTTAACATATTGTCTACTTCCCGCGTGTTTTCAGCAAATATCATATCATCAGCAAACCTAATACATTGTATTTGTCGTCCTCCAATAGTAATTCCCTTAAAAGATTTCAAGGTTGGAGATATACAACAACCCTGTCTTACTCCCCTACCGATGTCAAACCATTCTGTCATGTTGTCTCCTACCCGAATTGTTACCTTCTGATTCACGTATAGTTTGCTCATTAATCTTCTCTCCTTCCAGTCCACTCCGCTAACTTTTAATATACCTATCAGCTTTTCGTACTTCACGTACGAATCTACTAGACACAGACTCATTTTCTTTCCCCGTTTTAAGTACCTTTTACTAATCGTTCTTACTACCGCGATTGCATCTCTTGTTCCCACGCCTTTTCTGAATACAAATTATTCCTGCCCTATGTTTTCCTCCATGATTCTTCTGAATCATTTATCTAAGACCCGTAACAATATTTTTGCCGTGTGACCCATTAGACTTGTAGTTCTCTGTTCCTCAAACTTATTAGTAGCCTTCTTTTTTTTCTAACGGAATCATAACAGTTTTAACAAAATCTTCTGGCCATTGCCTACTCTGATAGATGTTATAACATTATTCCTTTAATTCCTTCAAACCTTTTTCTTCACTTAAACATTTAATCAGTTCGACCGGTATTCCGTCCTCTCCCGAAGCCTTACCATTCTGCATGTCCCTTAATGCTGATTTTATTCCACTTTCTATAATCCCACGTCCTTTGTCATCCTGATGAACTTCCTACTCTTTTTCTAAAACTTTCTTTAGGTTGTTCACTAGCCTTATATAGGTCCACCTTGTAAGCACTTCACTCACTTCTGTCAATGTTCTACTGTTTTTTCTTTCCATTTCCCTTGTTTGTTCTCTTTACTTTTTACCGCCATCTCATGATAAACTTTTCACCTTGCTATAGGCCAGATCATGTTTTTCTTGCCCATCCAAATCTTCTATTACTTTACACTTCTGTACAATTTCTGACTTTCCTCTGTAATGTCTTATGTACTTTCTTCTTTCCTGCATTAATTCTGTCATTTCCAACGTTATCCAAGGTTTTATTGATCATGTCGTTATACAATTTCCACTGCTACGATAATTATGGCAACCCAACCTTTAGTACATAAATAAATATTGTCATCGCTTTATTATCTAAGACTTGTCTTGTTACAAAATCCAGATTACTTGTAACAGAACTTACAGTCAGTTTCAAATTTACCAAAATGTTGAATGGTCACTAGTTTCAATATAACGATCATCTTCAGATTACCTTTTATTTTATTCACACAGCTATGTTTCTAAATAAACTTTTTAGTCATAAATCGATGGCTACCAGTTTGTTTAAGATCAAAAATGGGGGATTAATTAGCACAACACAAAAAGTTGCTTACCTTTGGTAGCGTCATCTAGGTAAATCAGCAAAAAAGCTAATAGACCTGTGCTTTCTGTAAAAGCTTCAAAATATTCGCACGCAATCGAAACAAAATAGCTTGCTGCTAGACCAATTTTAGCGGTCATCGAACTGTTTTACCTAAATTTTTCTTTTACGGTAATTTTTCAATGAAATTCTAGATTCAAATATACTAATCTTAATTAAAAAAATAGCAAAAAGAAAGATTAACATTAAAATCTTTATTCAAAATCATAAACAAATAGTAAGAACTTGTCGTCACTGCAAGGCTGTACAAATCGAAAAATTACGATTAAACCATTAACATGAAAATAATCATCTATTGCTGCCTATTAATTTATATGAATCAACAATCACATATAATATTACATAAAATAATAAGATAATGCATCTAAAGTTCATTAACACTATATTATAATAAAAAAAATATAATCACTCAGTAGAACGTACAATTATTAAAAAAAAAACAAATAAATTTGCTTTCGCAGGGAAGTAATGCGCAAACCTTCCTACTTAAAATTTCAATAATACACATAATTAATGGGTTCAAATGTCTCAACATCAAATAATCTTAAACATTAATTTCAATGATCCTATTTGTCATTATATTGAACACGTACAAAACAAATTCGGTAAATTTTAAAAGACTGTAAATATCAACACATTTTGAAAAACAATAATTGAACACAATAGAGTGCACAAAATATAGGGTGAAGACGCTTCGGTAATTGATCTCTCTGGTCTGAAGAACATCTAAACGATACTATGTTACAAACAAAAAACAAAGCGTATTCATCTGCGTACTTATAATGAATACACAAAGCACTCAAAGGCAATTACCTTAAATTTGCACAGATTTTCATTCCCAGTTCATAACGACAGGAGGTAAATTATCGTACAATTGACACTTTATTAGTCGATAGGAAAAATACTAGTCGAACCCTCAATTATTTTTTCGTAATAACGGAACCCTGCAGTAAACAAAACTGTCCCATCCGGTACACTAACTTTTAATTTTGCAATAAACAGAAAAATATCTAATCCAGGCGTTCTTTTCAATTAACTGCTTCAATAACTTATTTACACGAAGTTCTTTGTTATATATACACAAAATATATTAGCAACTTTATTTACACCGTTTTATTGTCTATCTTTGAACGGGTTGTGGGTACCACAATCCGGCGCAAGCTTTTCCAAATGCAAAATACTACACACGAAGCACTTATGTCAATCCGCTTAAAGCGTAAAATTACTCGAAAAATTAGCAAAGCGCTAAAATAAACACTTTACCTATTCAATGGAAACGATGTACTTTCTAATCGACGAATATCCACATAAAAATTTCTCCGGAGTGGTTGAACCCTATCTATAATCTACAGGTAGTGAAAAGCGTTAACTCCCTCACGATATCTTCATGTAATACCGAATAAAATATAGGTGAATTTTGCGCGCAAGGTGCTTACATCTCTCGCGCCAAGCTCTCGACTACCGCTGTCAGCAGTCTATTACTGACTAACTACAAGAATAAAAAACAAAGCCCTTTGCCACGTCGTAATCACATAATCTTTTAACCACTTCCATTTAAAGAAGAAACTGAAACTGAAACTGCGCACTGGGCGTTTCCCAGAAGAAAAACAAACCTTCGGCCACAAGTGTTCATTAAACAAGCCCGATACCCAGAGTTTAGTTAACAAACATACTGTTTTTCAATAGCAAACCCTATTGTTCTGTAATTTCCTCATTAACTACTTTATCCATAAAAGAACTGATAAAACTCGACAGTATCCAGAAATACTTAACCGCACTAGAATCTTCTCGCTATCAGACACGAGAACACTTAAACGCTTAATATTATTAAAATACTCTTTTGTTTTTTATGCTGTACTTTTAAATTTAAGATATATAATCCAAACGTTTCGATGTCACTTATAGTTATCTTCTTCAGTAGTAAAACTATCTAGTAAAATTATTAAAGATGTTGAACCAGTTTAGTGAAATTTGAAAAATTGGAAACGCAAACATAAGCCTACTATTAATCTTTAGATATTAATATGTCTAGAAATGGTAAACTTCCATTAGTTTCTTTTTCCATGGTAAACTGCATGCTAGGACGTATCTGTACCAAACTAAAGGTTTTAGGTGCATTTAGTAACGCTACCGTTTCAAATGTTTTAACATGACTAAGAGGACCACCATCAAGCTGTTCATAAAACTTATTATTCGACTGAAAATAAATCGTAGTAAGACAGAGCTGAAAAGAATGGTTTTATCCTTTGGAAAAATGTATCAATATATTGAATAGTTTATTTACCAATTATATGTTAAGTTACCACAGTACTGTAATTTAACATAAATAGTTGAATTCAAAATTCAAATTAAATTATATAAAACGTACTACATTGTGTTTTTCATTGTTAAATAACACTTGCACTTATTGACAAGCTATTTCCTTGTTAGATTTTACCGAATTATTTTAGTTGATGTCAAGCTTCTATTTGTGAATGCTTTTATCAATTTCAAAATAAAGTTTTTCACAACTTTACACTTACATCAACTCTATTCAATTTTGGTAAGTTTGTTCTTTGGGTATGACATTTTTCATTGTTAGCCTTCGGCCGTTAGAGGGTGTTCGGATTTGTTATCTTCAAGGCAGTATAATAATATTTAATTTATTAATAATCTAGTTAGTCTTTACTAAAATTGTATTCCACAATTGGCTTTAAATGTCTATCAAACTGTTATATTAGTATCAGGCTTATTTTTGCGTTTTCAATTTTTCAAATTTCACAAAATTGTTTCATCACTTTTAACAGTAAAACGGTAAGTGTTACCGAAACGTTTAGATTGTCTAACTTAAATATAATAATACACCATAAAAAAAAAGTTAAGTGTTTTAATAGGTGTAATAGTGGTGAAAGTTTAAATTTTCACACTTAATAATACGTTTCTCAAAACTCTCTAGAACAATAATAAAATTTAATTTAATAAAATATAGTAATATTAAAAAATAATGTTCTGCGCCAAATTCAATCACACGTGATACCTGTAACAGTGTTAAGATAAGTTAACTGTTGGATGAAGTACCCACGGATCTGGTTTATTGTTCGTAAGTACATCCAATAAAATCCTTTCTCGATTGTGTCATTCTTTACGACTAATTCCTAAACGTAGCTATTTCGTCATTAAGTACATTATCCAAATTTGATCCTTTTAGTTTCATCGAACTAGGATTTTAATTGGTCTCGTGTCAGGTATATCACGGGTTATGCGAGTTCCTTAAAATGCAAATAATCCCAAAACAAGTTGTGCAGCCTCCTCTAATAAATAAAATAAACACAAAAACTATAAAGCGCCCAAGTGAGTAGTTTAGTTTGCCCTCCATACAATCTAAAATTACGTTAAGGCTGTTCTATACATTTCCAGAAGGAAAACGAATCATTAGAAAGTTATGCGAATACTTTCATTTGAATCGGATAATAATATTTTATGACCTTGTGTATTAAAATTAAAAAAAAATGTAAGGTTTTTTTAATGACACAGAAAGTTTTAAAATGCCATATTTAAACCTTATTGCAATATATATATATATATATATATATATATATATATATATTATATTATATATATATATATATATATATATATATATATACATATACATACATACATATACATGTAAAATTTTTGACACAACTACCTACAATTATTTTAGTACTAATTATTGAAATATTCATAATAAAGAAAATAATAATAAACATTTTGTAATCGACATAAGATAAAATTATCCGCCCCTCGCTGAAACACGCACATTTGTCACTGAGAACAATGAACCTGTATTCTTGAACTTCCCATTAAATATTTACCTTATTTTAAGTTTTCATATTATTCCTAATTTAATTAGTATCATGCAATTTTAAAATTTTAAAAACTCTTTCACTACATTCTTATATTACAAAATCATTAAACTATTATATAATTATAATTATAATCTAATGATTATGTAATCGCTAATGACATGTACCTAATGAACGCATAATTATCGCAAAAATTAACATAATATAATACTTTTGTCAGTCGGTTTTTGTAGTTATTTGTGAATGGTCGTTGTGTGAGTACATACTTCGTGATCAAAAATGGTGAAAACTCGAGTTACAGCATCCAAGGTTCGTAAGCGATCAGGGAGATCTAATTTTATGAAAAAACTTAATCAAACCAGGTGAGTAGCAAGTTTTGTTTTATTGATACATCCAAACAGGATTTATTGTTATGATAAGTGCATATTTCATAAAAAAAAACCTAAACATATCTTTCTATTTTGTTTATTTTTATTAATTATTTCAAATACGAATTTTTCAGGTGGGCTGGATTAGGAAAAGCAGCAGCAGATCATTTGAAAGGTGATTCAATTTCAACGAGGGTACGTCTCGTAATTTTGTAATTGTTATCGTTAGGATTCTATTGAGTAATATACATATTTACAAATTATTATTTTATTAAATACATAAATAAAAATTTATAATAACATAAATAAAAAATTTACCTCGAGTGGGGTTTGAACCTATGACCTGTAGTTTGCTAGTGTACCATACTAACCAACTGCGCCATTGAGATTCAAGCCCCACTCGATGCAAATTATGTCTTTATGTATGTAGAACTGATGTAAATTCTAAATATAATGAGATTATAATCAAATTACTGGAATGTAAGCCTGAAATATCACAAATATTCACACATACCAAAGCAACTATTAAATTATTATAAGTTTTTGTTATGAACGAATAAGTTCAAAAGTAAATATGTAATTAAAAATTATTATTAATTTTATTAAATACATAAATAAAAAGTTTACCTCGAATAAGATTTGAACCTACGACTTATACTTTGCTAGAGTACCACGCTAACCAACTACGCCATCGAGATTCAAGCCCCAATCGTTGCAAATTTTGTCTTTATGTATGTAAAACTGATGTAAATTCTAAATATAATAAGATTATAACCAAATTACTTGTATTACTGGAATGTAAGCCTGCAATATCACAAAGATTCACACATACCAAAGCAACTTGACCAATATTAAATTATTATAGGTTTTTGTTATGAACGAATAAGTTCAAAAGTAAATATGTAATTAAAAATTATTATTAATTTTATTAAATACATAAATAAAAAGAGTACCGCGCTATTCAACTGCGCCATCGAGATTCAAGCCCCACTCGATGCAAATTTTGTCTTTATGTGTGTAGAACTGATGTAAATTCTAAATCTAATATATAATATTTAGAACAGTGATTGTTGATGGAAGATGGAACAAAAGAACATATGGGAATGGGTATAATGCCTTTGTTACTCTTTCTATAACAGATTCTTGGTATATTTTTTCAACAACCACTTATTCATTTATGCATGTAAAGATCAAATATTACAGTCTTAAACTTAATACCTATAGAGGCGGAGTTTAGGGACTGGTAGTGTCGTAATATTAAAATAGCGACAGTAACGTCACGTTTAATTTTTGCAAACGCGCTACTGTCACCATCAGCTATAAATTTTGCATATCTTACACTATGCATTTCTTCAGAAGAAGAAAATACTTCTACTACCGTATCAGGGTCTATGACTGGCAGATTCATTCCAGTTCTTGTAACAAGTATGGACGCACGCTTTTGTGTCATTATTCTTTACACGTGTACACATGCTACAGAACTTGTTACACACAGCGAGAAAAGCAAGCTCACCGGTAAATTTTCCGATTATTCCAACCTTTAAAACAAATCGTTCATGTCGCTGACATGTGCCGTCTTTTCTACAAAACGGCCCAAGATTAGAGCGACTTTAATTGCGGCTTTAATGTCGCTGTAGTGTTGGCCCTTGTGCCCTTTTGTAGAACGTATAGTTAAAAAAAAACGTATAATACCAGGAATTATGAAAATTTTTTTTATCGCTTAAAAATGAGCTTCCTTTGTGGATACTTAAGCTATATTTTTAGTTTTTAGTATTTAATGTTATAATATGCACTTCGAAATTCCTCTTTAAACATTTTTGAACACGTAATATATGTATATAAAGGTGCCATACCATTCCCGAAAGGGCATCGTAATTGTTTCCATAAGTCCGTTTACTCCATGAACCATCCAGGTAAACAGTAATCCATGGAGTTCCATCCTGACAAATGTTTTCCTTTTCTACAGCATGTTGGCGCTCTAGTTAGCCAGCTGCTTCCATAGATCTCCACAAAGATGTTTACCATTCCTAAAAATAAGTTTTGGTTACTAATTTGAACAGAAATCAAATGCTACATACTTGTTTCAGATTTCATTCCAACTCAAAACAAGTTGTTTGACATTTTTGGTATGTCCATACAACTTAAAATTTCTGTTAAATGCATATAAGTGCTTCCAATGGCGAGTGTTCCCCATACGGTACCAGTGTTAATAAGCGAAGGGTGTTTTTTTTTTGGGTCTTGCACTGGGCGTATATGTCCTTCTCTCCACCTCTCCGGGAATCCTTCCCCTTTCTATATTTTGTTTATTATTTCCGACATCCTTTTTGCTACCTCTTCCATATATCCACTCCTCACCTTGTATCCCATCTTCACCTGCTGCTTTACCTTTTTCACCTTCTGTGTTGCCTCCATTACTTCTTCTTTTATTTCTTCGCCTTCTTCATGTATTTAATTTATTTCCCTTCTTTGTTTTTCTTCTCCTTCCTGTATATTCTGCCCCTCTAGTACGTTCCGGAAATATCTCTCCCATTCGTTTATTTGTATTCCCGTTTGTGCCAATCTTCTCCTCCTTTCTTTCTTTAAAACTTTCCATACGTCCTCTTCACTTTTTATATCCTTGATCTGCTCTTCCTTTTTCTATCTATTCGATCTATTTCAAATTTTAGGTATACATAAGTGAGACAATGACAAAGTAAACGTAATATAAACAATAGATATTTACATTTAACTTAATCTTGAAGTTTGTAAAATTGTATGTATGCAAGCTAAAATGACAAAATTGGCAATCTTTTAATATTTATTGAAAACCACCTATAATTCATATTTTTGATTCTCCAATGATCATACTAAAATTAAAGTAAGTCGTAATAAAAGGTAAAGGTTGCATTAAAACTGATAACAGTAATGAAACAAAAGAAAAGAAATTTATCACCATTACTGTTTACTTATTACTATCGCTGAAGGTAAGCGAATTTTAAAATTTAGGTATACATTATTAAACAAGTAAAAAAGTGAAATAACGTAAAAGATAATTATTCAAATTTAATTTTATCTTAAAAACTGTAAAATTGTATGCATGCAAATTAAAAAAGTGGTACACAAAAAAGAGGAAATTATTAATTTGTGACATTTATTGAGACTTACATAATAATTTGGTTACTGATAAGATAGTTTTGCAGCCATTAAATTAGCTAATTACATATTGAAAATAACATAAACGACGGATATTTCAAAGTCCTCAAATTGTATGTATGCGAATTACAATTGCCGAAAATTGAAAAGAATTTAAAAATTCGGTTTTTATGTTTACTAAAATTTCAATAGTCAACAAGTTATAATCCAATATAAAGGTTTTGTTAAAACTGGTAACACAGGTAGAATAAAGAATTGAAATTAATAGTCTTTGACATTTATTGATATCTTGATATTTTACTTGATTATAAACGTGTTTTGTTGATCAAATTTTAGGCGTCGACAAATAAGCTAATTAAATAGTAATAGTAAAAACAGCGTCATGTATTAAAATATAATTTTTTTAATACTTTGAATCGTAAGAAAAGTTGTCACATTTAATGAAATAACGTATTTACTTCCTCTCGTCTAAACTTCTGTCACAAAGGATGTAACGTACAAATTGTAAACTTTTTTTTAACGAAAGATATTTCCAGTATTAAGTGAATACAATTGGTCGTAGAAGGGGAGACTTGAAATAAAAAAACAACTGGTTGACCTTATAACGCACGTGGTTTTAAGTATATTGTGCGACAATGTAAATGGTGCTACCAAGACCATTTTTTTATACTTTCCGATGGAAGCACGGTCTTCAGATCTACAGCGTCAACTAAAATCGCAGTTGTATAGATATACGTTCGTTGTAGCACCCTTACCTATTGGTAGCAAAGAAAGGTGCCACAACGTATACACTGGTGCCATAACGAACGTATATGCTACAAAATGGTGTCACTACGAACGTTTATATATATATATATATATATATATATATATATATATATATATATATATATATATATATATATATATATATATATATATATATATATATATATATATATATATATATATATATATATATATATATATATATATATATATATATATATATATATATATATATAATATATATATATATATATATATATATATATTAGTATATACTATACAGGTTATAAATGGTTACCAAAGTTAGATCTCATTAAAATAAACAACTTTTTTAGTTCCAATTTTTGATTTTGTACCCCAGTTCGAAGTTATAGCTCTTCGTTTGTTTTTCGAAAAATAGTTACAGCTTTTTTATTTTAAGGACTATTAATAAAAAATAAAAAGTTTCTGAATTAGCTTTCGATTCTCTAGAACATTTGTATTTACAACTATTTTTTCAAATAACAAAATGGCGACCGATCAAAAATTTCAAACCAAGATATTTTGATATCCACTCGATCGATTTTTGAAAGTAAAACATTTATAAAATCGTTAAATTATCTACTACAGTATTTGCCTAGAAAAGTTCTTTCAATTGTTTAAAAAAAAAGATTATTTAGTTAGTGTCGTTACTCATGCACACTACATATAAACAAACTAAAAAATATCTGATTTTTGAAAGTAAAACATTTATAAAATCGTTAAATTATCTATTACAGTATTTGCCTAGAAAACTTCATTCAATTGTTTAAAAAAAAAGATTATTAGTTAGTGTCGTTACTCATGCACACTACATATTAACAAACTAAAAAACATCTGATTTTTGAAAGTAAAACATTTATAAAATCGTTAAATTATCTACTACAGTATTTGCCTAGAAAAGTTCACTCAATTGTTTAAAAAAAAAAGATTATTTAGTTAGTGTCGTTACTCATGCACACTACATATTAACAAACTAAAAAATATCTGAGTTTTGAAACTAAAACATTTATAAAATCGTTAAATTATCTACTATATTATTTGCCTAGAAAAGTTATTTCAATTGTTCAAAAAAAAAAGATTATTTAGTTAGTGTCGTCACTCATGCACACTACATATTAACAAACTAAAAAACATCTGCATCAAAGGAGCCTTATACAATAAACAAGATTATCGATTATTATCGAAACGATGAACTACTTGACATGTTTTTGGTTTTTGGGGAAGCAAGGCGTAATGCAAACGAAGCTCGACGAATATATATGATGAGATACCCGAATCGTCGACAACCAAGTAGTCAACTTTTTAGAAAAATTTGTAGACGATTATATGAGACCGGTAGGTTTTACCCAACAATTGGTGGAAATTCCAATAAATTACGTCGAACACCTGCATTTGAAGAGGATGTACTTAATATTGTTGAGGATGATCCATCGACAAGCACAAGGGTAATAGCGAATAGAATAAATGTAAACCATGTGTCTGTTTGGCAAGTTCTGCAAGAGCAAGGTCTTCATCCATACTCTAGACAGAAAGTGCAAGCTTTGGGAGCTGACGACTTTCAGCCAAGACTGATGTTCTGTCGTAGGCTTCTTCAGCATTGTAATCTTCAAAGGGAGTTTGAAAAATGTATTCTGTTCACTGATGAAGCTTGCTTCACAAGGAACGGTGTATTTAACTCTAAAAATAATCACTTGTGGACTGACGAAAATCCCCAAGCAACATTTACTCGTGCATATCAACAACGTTTTGCAGTCAATGTATAGGCCGGAATCGTAGGGGAGCATGCAATTGGACCCTACATCCTCCCAAACCGCTTGAATGGAGAAAATTATTTGACTTTCTTGGATAGTGTGCTACCGGAACTTATTGATGACTTGCCATTAGACATTAGACGGAAACTTTGGTTTCAGCATGATGGGGCATACAACGCGAGAAATCACTGCATTTCTAAACCGCGAATATACAAATAAGTGGATTGGAAGGAGAGCTCCTATTGCATGGCCAGCCTGAAGCCCCGACTTAACACCATTAGACTATTTTTTCTGGGGCAAGATGAAGACCTTGGTGTATGAGACACCAGTGAATACAGAGCTAGAACTAGTGGCTAGAATCATGGCTGCAGCAGAAGATATCAAAGAAAGGCCAGAAGTCCTTGCGAAAGTTTCTACCAACGTTAAAAAACGCTGCCGAGCGTGCATTGCTGCGAATGGCCGCCAGTTTGAAAATTTATTATAGTGCATTTTTCACATCCGAACTTCTTTTGTTTCTATAGTATTTAATGTCAGAAGGTTACTTCGTTTTAAATGTTTTTTAGTTTGTTAATAGTTGTGAGCGTAATACTAGTACTTAACTGAATAATTTTTTTTTTTGTAATTAATTAATACATTTTTTCTAGCCAAATACTGTAGTAGATAATTTAACGATTTTATAAATGTTTTACTTTCACAAATCGATCGAGTGGTTATCAAAATATCTTGGTTTGAAATTTTTGATCGGTCGCCATTTTGTTATTTGAAAAAATAGAAAATAGTTGTAAATACAAATGTTCTTGAGAATCGAAAGCTAATTCAGAAACTTTTATTTTTTATTAATAGTCCTTAAAATAAAGAAGTTCTATAACTTCGAACCGGGGTACAAAATCAAAAATTGGAACTAAAAAAAGTTGTTTATTTTAATGAGATCTAACTGCCATTTTCGGATGTAACCACTTAGTATTAACACCCTGTATATATATATATATATATATATATATATATATATATATATATATATATATATATATATATATATATTTCTATTTAGATTTCAACAAGTATTAATGTTAATAATTTTTTCTTTGAACTGGTAAATAAACGTACAAATTAATTTGTACGTTTATTTACACAAGTTTCAAAGAAAAATGTATTATATATATATATATATATATATATATATATATATATATATATATATATATATATATATATATATATATATATATATATATATATATATATATATATATATATATATATATATATATAGGGTCCGCCAATAGTGCGTAGACGAAGCTTTATGAGTGTATACAATATCGTTTTCAAAATTATTTATTGCAGGATTGTGTGGGATCTTTCGGGTTACAATTAGAAAATATTTTCGCAAAAATTACTACTCGTATACAGGGTATTACAACACAAAATTATATTTTTTTAATTGGAACATACCGTATATTATTATAAATTTGGATTCCCTGGTTATTTTTAAGGGCACTTTATTCACTATATGAGGTATCTTAAACGCGCAATTTAGGCGCTGCATTCCATTTTTTGAAAATTTAGAGGTTGAAAAGAAAAATTGTAACAACCGTATTGAGAAATGTGTAACACAAAAATTTTAATGGTTGATTAGTCATAGACTGTGCTACATAAAATCGTAAAAATAGTACTATTATCTTATTTAATTTTCGAGATACCGTAATGCAAAGTATAAGATTTTTAATCATAGATAACTTGATTTATTTAAATGGAAAGGTATACATTGTGTTGCATTGATAGATAGGAAATTTAATTACAATTTTTTTGATATAACATTGTTGGTATTTATTTTTTGCCGTTTTTTGATAATCCAGCTTTTTTACTGAATTTATCGATTTTGGAAGCAAATAATATTAAATTAAATGTTCAAATTGTCGACCACGCTGATTTAGACAATACTGAATTCTTTTAATAAAAGAAGCTTCAACCCGATCTAACATATTAGGAGTAATTGTAGCACAAACATTTCTAATTCGCAATTTCATATTCTCAGCAGTTGTTGGTTCTTCCTCATATACTTTATTCTTCACAAAGCCCCAAAGAAAAAAATCCAATGGAGTTATATCGGGAGATCTAGCTGGCCAAGGTATCGGTCCTTGTCTTCCTATCCAATTTTCGTGAAACGTCGAATTTAAACACTGGGTTAATTCTGGCATGATGAGGAGGTGCCCCGTTTTGTTGGAAATACATACCTCTTCTTTGAGCCAAAGGTACATTCTCCAATAAATGATATAATTGGTTTTCTAGAAAATTATAATATTCTACCCCAGTGAGTGTGCCATTGAAAAAAAAAGGACCAACAATAGTTCCGCCGAATATATCTGCCCAAACATTCCCTGACCATTTATTTTGAAAGACTAACCGAAATTGGTGTGGATTTTCATTTGAATAAAAATGAAAATTATGTCTGTTCACAAATCCATTTCGATGAAATGTACATTCGTCGGTAAATAATATCCCCGATATAAAATTTTCGTTCGCATTTAACTGTTGTTGAACCCACTGGCAAAAATTAATTCGATTTTTAAATCTTGTTCTTTCAGCTCTTGATGTAATTGTACATGATAGGGGTGAAATTTATTTTTCTTTAACATTCGTCTCATGGAAGTTTGACTGATTTATAAATTGTCACTTATATATATATATATATATATATATATATATATATATATATTAAGTTATCTACACAAAAAGTTTGTATACTTTATCATGCGTTTAGAATTTTATTAGGAACAAAGTAAAAATAGAATCACGTCTCAAACTTCATTGGTTTTTAAGCTGTAAGCATTTAACCATAGTACTGCTCTTGAAAGGTTGGGGTTGGGGGGAATCAAGAGGGATGGGGGTCGGGACTTTATGTTTTTTTTTGTTTATACTTTGTATACTAACATCCTGCAAAAATTCAGCTTTCCTCTAATTGGTTGCTGAGGTATATCTACAATCAATACACAATACTTTTACAATCAATCATAAATTATATTTACAGAGTCACTTACACAAACAGTAAACTATGATTTTAGTTTGAATCAGTTTATATAGTATAACAATACTCAAAACCGTAATTAACACCATGCGAATAAATGCACATTTAGAATTGAGATAAAATAAAAATGCAAAAATATAGCAACGTTTTTGAAATGTTACTTACTACAACGCGATCTATAAACGTGAATTGTAGAAAGAAATTCGTAAATTACAAGTCTAAGCGATCGAGGCGACATTTTTTGAGGTATCGTGCGGCTAATAAACATTGTTATAGTTTAAATGTGTTCTTGCTTACATCTACTGTGAAAATATTGTGTTATTATCTTATTTATATTATGCTGGGTTGTGTGTGAATGAAAAAACAGCAACTTTAATAGCTACATTACATAACATCACAAATAAAATTAAATTATGGGTTGAATAGTAACTGTAGGATTAAAATATAAAATTTTCACAATTAACGTTACACGAGAAAATACAAATAAAAATTAAAGGCCGACCCACACCAAACGTTATCATTACCCAGGCGGGCATAAGTAAAAACAAAAAATACGTAAGATCATTTAACAAAGACAGTATCATAAAATCAAATGGCTTTGTGGTTGTAACATCACATCAATAACGCATTATTTTGCTTTCCCTGTTTGCTCTTTGGAGAAGACACTGTATAAACTCACAGCGGTTTTACCAATATAAGTAGAATTAAAGAAACATGTGAAAAACAGGAAAGATCTAAACAAGATATGGAAAAAACATGGTCCCCCTTTTATTATCAGACCAAATCGATATTTCTGAACAACTTGGTGAAGCTTATAAGATTCAAAGATTAAACATAACGAACAAGTTAACCAAACCGAGAAATGTTATCATATTTTGCGGTAACTTTGAACTACCTCTCCGTGGACTTGACGAAAGTGATTCATTAATTGTTTTGAAGAACTGCAGTCTATAAAAACCACCGACAAAACTATTCAGTCTTCATCAGGATTTTTAAACTAGAATAAGAAATGTTCATTCCTTATTCTGGTTAGCGTTGTACCATAAAATTATGCCACATGTTGACATACTATATAATCAAATTCAATCTAGAGATGTCGATGCTAATAAAATACAGAAGGCATTAAATGAATTTTATAACGCGATTGGGAAATTACGCAATTCCGAATGTTCGAAGTACGTCTTTGCGGCACAAAATATGGAAAGTAAAAAAGTATATGTGGTATGGAAGCGAAACATAGATTTTTTACTTACAAATCACTTAGCCCCAAAATTGTTCTATCACTAAAATTTGGATACCTTCAAAAAATTCTTACCAATGAAACAAATAATAGAAATTTGTAAAGTTTACCCATTTATCATTGAAGAAAATCTAATAACAGAATTACAAATTCACGAAACGTATTTTACCATTTTAAAGGACTACTTTCGTTATTGACGATATTGAACGAAGAAAACTTAGCGACTAGTTGGTCTGATAATTATATTTTTTTATTTTATTTTTATGGTCTACTTGTACAAGTATTAAAGTGTAGAAATTGTAGAATAAAGAAAAGTTTTTTTTTACGAAAATCAAACATGTAATATAGCGCAAGTGCTTACCCGAGTTAACTCGGGTTAAAAAAATCAGGTAAAATAAAACATTGTGATACTACATAAAGACATAAGTCTAAAGGAATAATGATAATACCAGTTATAAATATTTGTGACAGTATGTAACACTCTAAAACACGGAGTAACACATAACGGCACATCACAATCAGGGCAGTAATATCTACTTTCTCTGCGAATCTTCTTGCCACGTGCATCTCGAACTCTGCTGCATATTTCACATTGACGTGTAGGATTTGTTTTCTTTTCCGTTCGTGGAATATATTCAGGAAAATGCGTCCTGGCACCCTAAACGGAGTTGTGCCGAAGGCCGTCCTTGTCTACAGGAGAATTCAGGTTGATGATATTTCTCTATTATTTGGTCAATGAGCTTCATTCTATAATTCAAGGCTGTTTTGGTACCTCCAGATTTGTGAAACAATACAAACGAATTCCACAAAGCCAAATCTAACAAATGAAAAAGTTTTTTTTGTAGTATTTTTCCCCTCTTTCTCGCTAGACCGTAATCTGCTAAATGTTCGATACGATCCACTCCTCCCATCGTATGATTATAGTCGAGGATAATTTTAGGCTTAATTTTTACCCCGATCTTTCCTCTACCTCACTACAAATGTTTGTGTCAATAGTAGAAATCAAATTAATTTCATTTTTATCCTTTCATTTAAGTGCACAAACTTTGCGCCTTTGGAATGCAATCAGTTCTCCTTTCTGTAGCTTTTTAGATATTAGTTCTTTTGGTACCTCTTTTCTTCAAGATTTTAGCGTTCCGTAAACATCAGTGTTATTTTCAATAAGTAGGTCTGCAAGTTGCGGTGAATTATAAAAATTGTACATGGTCAAACAGTACACGTTCAAGTCCTACAATAACGTACTTATCTCACTTCACAGGAAATACTAAAATAAAATCACGCCGCAACAATTCAGTCGATGGGCGAATCGAGTGGGGAAGCTGCAGTGGAAGTGGAACGACCTTAACCTAGTAGGTGCAATGGTAACAGAATAAATGTCATGTGCCCGAGTTAGCTCGGGTTAGTGAAAATGGAAACGGTGAATTAACCCGAGTTAACTCAGGTGAATATGTTAAGCGGTTAAGAAATAGTATGAATCAAGACCGATTAACAGCACTGTCTATGATTTCTACAGAAGGAAAAATGATTTCACAAATTAGTAACTTTAATGAGAAACTGAGAAATTTTGTGCCGAAAAAATAGAAGATTGGATTTTACTTTGAAATAGTCTATCTAGGTCGTCTCACTTTGTGTAGTATATAGTTAGATAAAATATTTTAGTTTTAAATTTGATTTTACTTGTAATATAATTAAGCTTTATAATTAAACATTAATTTTTGCCTTTCTTGTTCAATGTAAAAATGTAGCACCCAAATTTAAAGTATACATCAGCCGCCACTAGTAACGACTCAAGATTAATTTACTAGCCTAAAAATTAAAATTAATGTATTTGATAAAGTGTGTAATTTTATGTAAATTACCGTTGTACAAATTAACGGGAATTGGGAATATAAGAAATAAAGAATCTATTCGATTATTCATACATTTGTCTAAATTTTAAATCCATTCTTTATTTTTTTTTAACTTATGAATTTGCATTGAAAAGAATGTACATAGTTCAAAAAAGTAAACGTTACTTGCGAATTATTCCGAATAGACACATCTTTTGCCATACCACTTATGTGCGACCTTCGTTAAAAACCATTTGCACTTTTGTAGACCTTTTGCTATTAAGTGTTCTACGAAAAGATACTATTTTTATAAAACTCGGCATCGGAAAATGTCAACTGGCATACTTTATTTTAAGAATTCGTTCGTGTGTAACAACTAGATGGTACAAAGCACATGCATTTTATTAATATTTTAAGTGACCATAATAGCTTCTTTTTTAAATTCCTTGAGAAAGTTTTAGATATGTTTTAATATAAACGTATTTTTTACTTTTCTAACGATAAAAATGTTTAGAGTGTACAAGAAAGAAAGTGGTAACAAAAAATGAACTTATTCTAAAACCAGTCATTTTATTCTAGGATCGACAGCTGTACAACAAGAATCAAATCAACAAGAAAGTGGACAAGGATACCAACTTCTTTTACAACAGAGAGAAGAAGAAAACCGGCAAGAGGTGGAGAGGCTTACTGCAGAAATACGAGCACTTAAGCTTCAGCTTTTACAACTTACAAGTGAGTAACTATTCAAGGTTTTAAAATTCCGCAACTTGAGATGTATTAAAAAGTAAAAAAAAATATTCAATGAAAAATTGAAAAGGTGAAAAAAGCAAATGTATGAAGTGGGTCGCCTTACCTATAAAGCCCGCAATGATTGATTTAGGTTACCGCAATGGTATTTCCTAGAAATATTATGAATTTTAGTAAAGAGATAATGCATTTCTGATAAATGAGTATCGTGCCGATTAATCGCTAGCGTGAAACTGCGTTCAACACTTTGTAAAGCTCAAAATGAATACTAAAAGGGGCAAAACGTATTAAAATTAACTTTTATCTGACAAGAAATTTAATTAAATATTTAAAATTTAATCCTAAAAATAAACAACGTGAAAAGTACTGAATTAAAATTGCTTTAAACTTTCTTTTATTCATATAATGTTTTACTAGTACAAGCGTAATACTAAATTAAGTTTAAATGTTCGTTTCTGCAAACCATTTGTATTGTATTGATGTTGTTCAATGTCTAATCTTAATTTGTAACAAATATATAAAATAAAATATTATCATATTTGAGACTAGTAACAAAAGTGTGTAGTTTTTTCACGCTTATTTTAATAAGTACTAATTATATCATTGACGTCTTCAGTTAATGGCATTAAATATTTTAACATGTAACTCAATTCGGAGATTCACAGGGTTCCATACTGAGCCCTTCACTTTTTTAATTTATGCAAGCTCCGTTGGGTTTTTCTATATACAACTAATCTTAAATCAAATGAAGTTTGTTTTCCGATGACACTACACTAATCATATGCTATTAAATACTGAAAAAAAAACTATGTTTTACCTCTAACCCACTGTATAATTCATTACTCAAGAAAGTTAAAAGTTTATCTATATCCTAAACTAATTAGCAAAGCTATGTTGCCAGCGTGGAAACTAGCATTTCTAATGCACCTCCTTTGAAATTTAACCAACCATGCCTCACTATATGCTCTAAGTTCAGTCTATTTCGGAACCTCTTTACGTGATGCACTGCTACGTTCCAGCAGTTTCAAATTAATGAAGTCTCAATGACCTGGATTTTTGGGGAATAAAATTGTACAATCCATTAATATGAAAACATAAAAGAATTGAAAAACTCTAAGATTAAATTGGCCGTAAAAGAGATCTTAGTTCGAAATTTATATTTCAACTTTTTGAATTTCGTCAGCGAACTTCTTTTTGAAATATTAGTTTTGGTTGGACTTTTTTTATCTGGACCAGTAAGACCATTCAAGATTTCTTTATAATGAAAGCAAAACTGTTTATTTAAAATTAATAAGGAAATTATTTTATTACCTGTAAATTAAACTGATCTCATAGAACCTAATTTTGGACCCTCGGATATCTAAAAAGAAAGGCATAATTTTAAAAGTAAAACAACTCGAACAACTGTAATATTTCATTCAAGTTCGAAGATTTAAAAAAAGTTCGTTAAAAAACTTTTGAAAGCAACAACATTTCAACTCGGTGCGAATGGACTAACTCGGAGCAGAGTCCAGCAGTTGGAGAAAACTTGAATATGATAAATGGAACTTTGCCAAAACGTCGTTTTTGTACTGACCGGAGCCAGAGACAAAAGCAGCAGCCGCGAAACAACACCCGGGGAAACTACATTGCATACTACACTCGCGGAATCATGAAATTATCTCGTTCATTAGAAAATTTTCGACTTCTCACTATCGTAGCATAATGGTTTCAGGCTACAATCGACCATTTGGAATCCAAATAAAATATTTTCAAAATAACAGCACTTCCGGTTATATCGCCATTTTTAGTAGAACCCTCTGATTTTCTTACCAGTTTTTAAATTCTCATTAAATTGTAAGGCCGATTTATGTAAAGCGTCTTATGCCTAAAACTTATCGTTTCCCAGTTATTTCGAATTTCGGAATCGGTTTTGTGGGGCTATAAGAGGACTTATCAAACTACGTTTTGACGAGTTTTAATAAAACAAACCGTGAAATAAGCCTTCGAAGTTACATGACTTTCAACCTCAATAACCTGATTATTTCAAATGGGACACCGCGTATCTTAAAGCATTTTCGAGTCTAAAATTTAATTTTGTATCAAATATTATTAAGGTTCCCAAGACCTATTCTGGACGGTTTTAAATCAGGTTTTCTTAAAAGCATCGAATAAATGAATTCAATTATTAATATGAAATATATAATTGTTCATTTAGGAACTTAGTTTACTAAACAAAAACTATAACAAACATTTAAATTAGGTTCTAAAGTTATATACAATACATTTTTAATGTGCTGTCCGTGCATTTCAAGGCACAAGTCAATTTGTCTCTCTACACTTTCTGTACCTCGACGAATCT
>JARFJB010002132.1:2780000-2787500 GCA_036346205.1 Vesta saturnalis
CAGACCACGACCCACACGGCCACACACACAGCACACACACAGCACAAAACACACGGAAAAGACCACGAAAGCCGAACCAACCGACACCGCACGAAAAACCAGAACACAACACAACAAAACCGACAAACACAAACCAACAAGAAACGAACACAAAAGAACCGACCGCCGACGCAACGCCGACACAGACACACAGACACAGCACACACAGACACAAGACACAGACCACAGACACACGACCACAACAGACCAAACACACAAACACAGAACAAGCAACAGACAACGAAACACCGACACCGCACCAGACACGAACAAAACGACACACACACAGAACACAGACACACAGACACACAGACACAGACACAAACACACAGACACACAGACACACAACACACAGACACACACACAGACACACAGACACCAGACCACGACACAAACACAACACACAGACACACGACACAGGCGACCACACACAACACACAGACACACAAACACACAGACACAGACACAACACACAGACACACAGACACGACACACAGAACACAGACACAGACACAGACACAGACACACAGACACGACACGCACGACACGACACAGACACACAGACACACAGACACAGACACAGACACACAGACACACAGACACACAGACACACAGACACAGACACACAGACACACAGACACACGACACACAGACACACAGACACACAGACACGACACAGACACACAGACACACAGACACAGACACGACACACAGACACACAGACACACAACACACAGACACACAGACACACAGACAACACAGACACACAGACACACAGACACACAGACACACAGACACAGCACAGACACACAGACACACAGACACACACAGACACACAGACACACAGACAGACAGACAGACAGACACACAGACACAGACACACAGACACACAGACACACAGACACACAGACACACAGACACACAGACACACAGACACACAGACACACAGACACAAACACACAGACAGACACACAGACACACAGACACAGACACACAGACACACAGACACACAGACACACAGACACACAGACACACAGACACACAGACACACAGACACACAGACACACAGACACACAGACACACAGACACACAGACACACAGACACACAGACACACAGACACACAGACACACAGACACACAGACACCCAGACTCACAGACACCCAGATACACAGACACACAGACACACAGACCCACAGACATACAGGCACACAGACACAGACACAGACACACAGGCACACAGGCACACAGGCACACACGCACTCACGGGTACACTCGCACACGCGCGCACGCACACTCACACAGGTACATGCTCACGCACACACACACAAACACACGTGTAATAATGCACCCCTACTTTTGGGTGCTATATTTATATTGCGCCCTTCTGGTTTGGTAACCCAACGCGGTTTTATTTTGCATCGGCTTTGCTCAATCGGGTTTATTTTATAAACGGGGTGTGGTTCGTAGTAAGTACTGGATGGGCTTAACACTATAACCTTAAATAAAATCCGTAAAGCATTTTTAACACGTATATTAAACAAATATTTACAATAAATAAAATAAACGGTAACTAACAAAATATGTAAGATCTCCCTGGTCCGGGTCCTGGCGTCACTGGGTGCGAAGTCGCTTCTGTGAACAAAAGATAGTCTTTTTAATCTATTCCTTACCTAAGAGGCAAAGTTTAGGTTACGGTCCTGCATGTACAGTAGCGCGAGCGTTATGCTTGATACAGTGGTTGATCGGAGCGCCAGCGCAATGAACTCGAATCGTTGAGAAAATCGATATCGTGCTTATATGTTAGTAACTCTGGAGCGCTGAAGCAAGGATGTCCTACTCCTCGGGAAATAATACACGCGAATGCGCGTCTGCAAACGCGAGATCTCTGGACGGTCTTTCTCTAATTATAACCGGTTTAATGTAGGCAATTAGATTATTTATCTAACTAAATTAATTACCGATCTCTATACTACGTTTAATTATTTATAATTAATCAAGGGAACAAAATACTTAATATTAAAACTACTCTAATATATTTACAAACAAGCTCGCACCAGGTGTTTACGATGGTTATATTGACTACAAATTTATACTACAGGTTATGGAGGTATTCCTCTGCAATTTAAAGACACCGTGTATGGTTATTATGTTTGTCTGTAGGTAGTGTATGAGTTTCAAGCGGATTTCAGTAATGCCCAGAAGACATAGGCGACGGCCTGTCTTTACTGTATATACTAAGAGAAAGGTCGTAGGTCTTTACAGCCCTGTAACAACCCTTCACCCTCAAGTGTTGATGAGATACGTCGGGGGCTACCCCTGCGTTCCTCTAGGTGTACTTTGTGGTGGCGAGTGACGATGGGATCTACCCTTCGTGCTACTCTAGGTGCTAGTGTAGTATAACTCCTGGAGCTCAGCCCGGAATTATTTACGGTCTGTAGTGTTTGAGTGTAAATTGTCAGAATGTATAACTTTACAACTTACGTGTCTATCAATAGCAGTACAGAATTGAACTTTAGGTGGCCCGATCGCGAAGGACTCTTCGTCGGTGAACAACAGGTCCGTGCTTACTCTAAGCAAACGGAGCGGCTGCGGCTACTGGTTTCTGGAACGGTCAACGGTACGGAGGCGGCTGCTGGATATCGGCTTAACTTGAATCTACTAAGATTCATCTCTCTTACATTATGCGCGTCGCGAGTTTATAAAGGTGCATCTGTGGGCGGTTTCGCGGCTACCGTGCGGGGGATGCCGTTATGCGATTGGTTAAAATCGTTCTGACGTGCAGAAACTTACGGTTTCTTAGAAATGCACGTCAGCGGTGATGAATAAATTATTTGTTGTGCAATATCGCGTAAGCTTATGAAATCTTACATACAGGATGGTCCGCACCTAATTTATTCTAAAACACATATGTACAGGACGCTGGTTCTTTACATACCACCCTTTCCTCTTCTTGCGGAAGATCCGTCCGCTTCACTTTTACCCTCATGCCATCAGGCATGATGATACTAACGCGACGGCGATTGCGTCGCTGGCGGCGATTAAGGCATTCCGGGGGCGGCATAAGGCGGGCCGGTTCAGGTACCTCCTGAATGTGCAGATCCTTCATTCTTCCGGTAACCTCGGTTGTCCGGCGCAAATGTTCCGGTGTGTCCGGGGTCTTCGGTCTACCGTCGGTGTGGAGCCGGGGTGGTGACCAATAGGATTCCGTACCCATACCGGATGGTCCTGGAGACGGTGTGCGGGGCGCAGGCGGCGAAGATTGTTTAAATGGGGCCATGTTGTGGAAGATAGCATTTCTGGTTTTATCCTTTGCTTTTATATGATTTCGAATACGCGGGTTTTTAATAGCCGTTAAATTTTCAACGTTACCATTGGTCGTTGGTCTAGTCTGATCGGTGACGTCAGTCGCATTTCTCAAATCTTTTACATGCGCTTCTCCCGCGCTTTTCCTACTACCGGGTTCTCGGAGTTCGACAATTACGGGCGATTTGATTTTATACACAAGGTAAGGACCGGCATACTTTTTCGCTAATTTCGCGGAAAATTCTTTCGCTTTGCTTGACAGGTAATGTGTTTTACGATATACGAGATCTCCTTTGCGGGGGCGGTAGGCTCGGTGACGCAGGTTGTAATGATACCGTTGTACTTCAAAGGTCTTTGCTAATGAATCTCTAGCAAGTTCTTGTAGATCTTTTAAATACTTCATGTGTTGCGCTTGATCAGCTGCGGTTACGGCGGTTTCTGTTGTCGGTGCTTGCTTCTGGGTTGACCATGCCCTAGGTGGTGCTAATTCCCTCCCGAGATTAAGTAAAGCTGGGGAGAAACCAGTTGATCCATGCTGTACGGTATTGATAGCGAATGCTATTTCAGGCAGGTGGGTGTCCCACTCTCGCTGGTTATTTCGCGTAAATAGTGCGATCATCGTCCCGATCACTTTATTGGTTCTTTCCACCGGGTTGGCATGCGGGGAGTATGGTGGAGTAGAACGATGGTTGATTCCATGCTCCTTCAAGAACGTGCGGAATAATTTACTGGTATACTGTGGGCCGTTATCGGAGATCAGGTGTCGGGGAGTTCCAAAGCGGTATATTATTTGTTCTTTTAACGCTTGGATAATCGGCGGACTGGTAGCGTTACGGAGCGGTTTAAGTTCGACCCACTTAGTTAACCGGTCTTGAAAAACTAACAGGAATTTATAGCCTTTCTTGGAGCGCGGCAGCGGTCCGATAAGGTCTGTACTTACATTATTCCACGGATGTCCAGGTCGCGAAAAGTACATTTCTCCTTGCGGCTTTTGCGTACTACCTTTATAAGTCTGACAACTTAAACACGTTTTTAGGTATTTTATCACGTCGGATTTTATGGTGGGCCAGTAGTAATTGCGGTATATGCGGCATAGTGTTTTCGCAATTCCTAGGTGTCCTGCGGTGGGGACATCGTGACATTCTTCCAGGATATCTCGGCGTTTTTCTAGCGGTATACAAATTTTCCAACTAGGATGGCTTCCCATTTCTTTTTCGGGTGTCGGATCAGGGAATAATTTAAATAGTTGTCCTTCCTCTATTTTATATCGTGGGTGTTGATCAGGGTGTTCTCGGACTTGCTGTGTCAAGTATTGATACCACGGACAGGTTATCTCTTCGGTTTCCTCCACCTCTAATGGAGACAGGTCGGCTTTTACTTTATAGTCCTCGTGTAAGCGAGATAGCGCGTCGGCCACATTGTTCAGTGCCCCTTTACGGTACTCCACCTGGAAGTCGAACTGTTGTAGTTCCATTATCCAGCGGGCTAGACGGGATGTCGGTTTCTCTAGCGTGCGAAGCCACTTGAGACTTCTATGATCGGTTAACACAGTGAATTTATAACCCTCTAGGTAACTTTTTAGTTTTTGTATGGACCATACTACGGCCAAACACTCTTGTTCAATCGTCGAGTAATTCCTTTCCGCTGGGTTCAGTGCCCTGCTGATGTACGCTATCACTCGTTCATTCGGTGCTTGTCCTTGTGTTAGCACGGCTCCAATTCCGGTGGTACTTGCGTCGGTTTGTAATACAAAAGGTTGATTAAAATCCGGACAGGCTAATACAGGGGGGGGGCGGTCAATGCTTGTTTAATGGCTTCAAAGGCGTGATTTTGTGTGTCGGTCCACTGATATCTGGTGTTCTTTTTCAAGAGTTCGGTAAGCGGTTGACTTAGTTTCGCAAAGCCGCTAACATATTTGCGGTACCACGACGCCAGTCCCAAAATTGACGGAGTTGCTTAACGGTACGGGGAGCGGGTATTTGGATAATTGCGTCGATTTTTCTGGATCAGGTAAAATTCCTTTGCGGTGACGACGTGTCCCAAATATTTGAGTTGGGTCTGACAGAAGTAGCATTTGTCTGGTTGTAGTTGAAGTCCGTTATCACGTAGTCTCTTGAATACTTCCGTAGGTTACTCAGGTGCTCTTGAAATGTTTTTCCCAGGACGATGATGTCATCTAGATATACAAAAGCGCGTCCAATCAGTTCTGGACCAATAATAGAATCTAGGAATCTCTGGAATGTAGCAGGGCGGAATGAAGTCCAAACGGTAGAACTTTGAATTGGTATAGTCCACGGCCGGGTACTGTAAAAGCGGTGATGGATTTACTTCCATCTTCTAGAGGAATTTGCCAGTATCCTTGTTTCAGGTCTAGGGTACTGATATAGCTTGCTTCTCGCAGCTGGTCTAAGATGCCTTGAATATATGGTAACGGGTATGCATCCTTGATGGTGACCTGGTTAACTTTTCGAAAGTCGACGCAGAATCGATATGAACCAGTTGGTTTCTTAACCAACACTACGGGAGAACTCCACGGGCTGTGTGACGGTTCTATGATGTCTTCTGCGAGCATATTATCAACCTCCTGATTGATAAGTTCTTGCATTGCTGGATTGCGGGGATAGTATCGCTGTTTGATCGGTTTAGCGTCGGGTATGAGAGTGATCTTATGTATAACATCTTTGGCTTTTCCTGTTACCTTTGTGAACTTCCTCATCTCGGTTTCCAAGAATTCGTTTAACTCGGGCAGCTGGTCTACGTCTGGTCCATGTATTCCACTCAAGCCTCCTTGTACGGAACTTTGCAAGGGGATACGTATTCCGGCGATTTCTAGTTGTTTCTGGTGTATGTAGAGTGGCCTGAAGATGTTCCAGCGCGTCTAATCCAATCACAATGTCGGTGGACAGTCGGGGTTTGTAATAGCCCGGTAACTGGAGAGTTTTCCTGCCTATCTTGGCGGGGAAAATGTATAAGCCGCGGGTTTCAGTCATGGAACTGTCGGCAAGACGTACAGTGGCAGCTTTTAGCGTGCTCGGGTATATCCGGTTGTTAATTAGTAAATTCTTTACTTTCTCGCCTATATATGTTCGGGAGGCTCCGGTATCAATTAAAGCATTGATGGTTTTGTTAAAGACCATAATCTCTAGGAAGAGTCTATCATCGTAGGAACGATCTAATCTTGTATCTGGTTTCCTTAGTGTAAACTGCGTTACGGTTTGGAGCCAAGTGGTCCACTCGCTGGCGGTTGTTTTGTTTCCAGGTGTAAAAGCCGGGGTAGTAAAAAGTTCCTGGTGTCCCTTTACCGGCGTCTGGAGTTTTCCGACCGCGGACAGGGGCAGTCGCGGGATAATACACCTTCTTTGCTGCATCTCGAGCAAAAAGCTTTAAACGGTTCTCTACACCTCTCTTTGAAGTGTCCGGTTTTCCCACATCTCCAGCAGACGGTGGAGCGGTCATTCGGGGTGGTGATAGGTGTTGGAACGGTTTTAGTGGTGTTGATTTCACGGGGACGGTGTGCTGGTGTGTCAGGTGCTGGTGTTAGACCACTAAAGTGTACCTTCTGGCGGTTTGGACTGGGAGACGGCGAGTGTGTCCGCGGAGGTAGCATTTCGAATTGGGTGGCCAACTCGAGAAGTTCGGTCAGGTCTTTGAAATCTCTCTGGCGGATGTAATATTTATATTCCACCCTCAGGTTGTCATACATACGTTGTAACTGTTCTTCTCTCGACATGTTTCCATGGCGTCGCATTAGGGTCAGGACGGCGGTTACGTACTCCGTAGCTTTTTCTCGGGGTTTTTGTAATCTATTGCGGATTTCCTCCTCTAGTTGAAATTGATGTCGCGGTGGTAAAAATTGTATTTTGAAACTGACCAAGAAATCTTTCCAGGTCGTCCAGGATTGTTGATGGTTTCTGTACCATAACAGGGTGCTTTCCTTTAATAGTTCCGGAAGGGCGAGTAACAGGTCACGGTCGGTGATGTTGTAGCAGGTTTGTAATTCCTCTACTCTTTCCAAGAAAGAAATCGGATCGCTGATACCGTCGTATTTCACACCCCATTTGCGTATTCTATCGCAAATATCGGCGCGTCTGGTTCCGGTAATGTCTAGGTGTTCCCCAGCTGGTGGTGGCGGTATCGGAGCGGCTAATGTTAGTATT